>CAUOFW020003902.1:207915-313465 GCA_963454935.2 Ilex paraguariensis
CCTGCCTCTGCACTATTCTAAAATAGGCAGCCTATCTCTAGCTTAGCGGCTCTCTTGCGGGTCAACAAAAAGGTTGGCCTCTGCACTATTCTCAAACAGACAGCCTATCTCCAATTGAGAGGCTCTCCCGCGGGTCACCAAAAGCTTGGCCTCTGCTCTGCTCTCAAGGAGGGAGCCTATTTCCAACTAAGTGGCTCTCCTACTTGTCGCCAAAAGCTTGGCCTCTACTCTACTCTCAAACAGGCAACCTATCTCTAACTGAGTGGCTCTCTCGCGGGTCGCTAAAAGCTTGGCATCTGCTCTGCTCTTAAGCAAGCAACTTATACCTCAAGCTTAAGGACTCTCCCATGGGTCGCCAAAAAGCTTGATCTCAAAAGGTGTAGCTTTCTTACGAGCAATCCTCGAACTCTATCTTTGCTCTCGTGCAAGGAGCCTACCTCTCTCTCCAGGTAATTATGTTAGATACTTCAATATTTGGAATAACAATGTTTTTGTTATCTCTAGCCAGGCTCTTGAAACTCAGGTCATTTGTAACCCAAGGGACTACATTAAATTGAAAGTTAACAATCATGCCTCATTCTTTTGTGTCCATCTAGCACTGCCGCCTCGTTGCTGTAGCACCTCGCGCTTAACACCTAGCGCAAATAAGCTCTACTTGCGCTTGCCTCCAAACAACGCACCGTCATCACAATCAACAAAATTGCCAGCCAACGGTGCCCAGTACCATGGGCTTCTCTCCAGTGGCGCCCATCACCAAAGGGGATTCTGCAGCAGTGCCCAACACCATGAATGCCTCTTCATTAGCACCCAACGCATGGGGCATCCCACCTGGCACCATAGAGCCTCATAGTCAGCACCTCATGCCAATGGCGGCCCTACTCTGGCGCTCCTCATCTCAGTCCCTGCGGCATGGGTCGTCATCTCGGTCTCGCCATCCTTAGCACTCAACTCTTACGCAAGGGCCCTCCATGAACTCCCATTTGACAAGACTGAGACTACCAAGGCGCACAACCTACTCTCCCAACATGGATCATCGCCGCAGCAGCCCCGCTCACCTGGCCTACTCGCCTCTCCACAGCGTGTGCCCCAACGAGTCTAGCTTGCANTCTTGTATAAATTCCTTAAACAAAACCTATATTTTGAATTAAGTCATATATATGAGACTCTTTCGGACATTTATTTTTTTTATAAATGAATGTATGCATAGATGATGGTTATGGGTAATATTCAATGTTATGGTATTGAATTTTGATGAATGGACCAGGTGTGATCAATATTGTATAAATGCACAAGTTGTGTATTAGGTAGAGCTCCCTGTACAAAGAAGACTTTGCTTAGTTTTTTTTTAAAGTTATGAACCCCGGTGAATGGGGTATCATTATGTGTTATCGGGTTAAGTGATATCACGAGTTATTTCGCGGGTTGATGGGTGCTCAACGGGTTAATTGGGACCCCTGAGAAATGGGGTGTGACATAAGCAGTTGATTCTTAATGTGCCTACTCATTGGAATTCGACTTATTGAATGCTAGAATTTGCGCTTGGGTTCAAAGATGTGTTTCCAATATATAAAGAAAGGGAACCTTATTATAAATGGTTACATCTGAAGAGGATTGGGCATGAGCTATAAAGGTTTGCAATATTTTAGAAATTTTTAATGAAGCCACTCATATGTTCTTATCCTATTTATAATTTATTCCTTGCAAAAATTTGGAAAATAATGCAAACCTTAAATGGTAAGTATCTAGATAGTAGAGATTACATGATCACATGATTGATAGGATGAATGNGTTCTTATCCTATTTATAATTTATTCCTTGCAAAAATTTGGAAAATAATGCAAACCTTAAATGGTAAGTATCTAGATAGTAGAGATTACATGATCACATGATTGATAGGATGAATGAGAAGTTTGATAAGTATTAGGGAGATTATAAATTGTTAATGGCAATGGCAGTAGTGTTAGATTATCGGTATAAAATGAAACTTGTTGAATTTTGTTTGTCNTGAGAAGTTTGATAAGTATTAGGGAGATTATAAATTGTTAATGGCAATGGCAGTAGAGTTAGATTATCGGTATAAAATGAAACTTGTTGAATTTTTTTTGGCAAAAATTTATCCATCCGATGAAGTGTACATCTTATATATGTTGTTCGCAATGCATTATATGATCTCTATAAAGAATACATCTCTAAAGATTCGTGGACAAGTAGTTCATTTAGTAGGATTAATGTTGTCGGCGGCACTAGGAACTTTAAGAGAAAAACTAAATATAGGAGTGAATTTGATATGTGGGCCAAACAATTGAATATTATGCAACCAATCAGGTTTGAAATTGACACATATCTAGAAGAAGGAATTTACATTCATAATGAGGACATAGAGGATCAGTTTGATGCTTTGAATTGGTGGAAAGCAAACACACTAAAGTTTTACAATTTCTCCAAAATGACTCGTGACGTACTGCCCATTCTTGTTATCACGGTAGCTTCTGAGTCTTCTTTTAGTGTCGGGGGTAGAGTTCTCGATCAATATCGAAGTTCATTAAATCCAGAGATAGTTGAAGCTTTGATATGTACTATTGATTGATAGTGTCATGATTTTGGAATTAAATGACATCAAAGGTAAGTATATTAAATTGTTGCTAGCTTCATACTTTTTTTAATTAGTATTTATCTGAAAGGTAAATGCTAGAATCTGCTTTTTTGGTACTTGATTTATAGGTTAGCGATGAGGAGTTTATGCAATAAGTGGAAGGTAGCAAGAATGATGGTTTTGGTGGTGTTGGAGGCGCAAGTAATCATGCTTTTATTTTATGAACCTACTTTCTGTCAACAAACCCCCTCACTCTGTCATGAGAACAAATAAAGNGCAATAAGTGGAAGGTAGCAAGAATGATGGTTTTGGTGGTGTTGGAGGCGCAAGTAATCATTCATGCTTTTATTTTATGAACCTACTTTCTGTCAACAAACCCCCTCACTCTGTCATGAGAACAAATAAAGCCGCACTATCTCCTTGCAAATTTAAAAGCCCTTTCTATCTCATTAGTCAAGCCTAAACGTCCTGATTTTGATAAATTTAGAATATTGATGTCACCCGTTGGTAAAAACACTCATCCTAAACGTTCTTTGTTGACACCGGTGTTATCATCGTGGTTAATGACAAATCAACCATTGCTATTGTATCTATTTGTGTTGGAATGATATGGATNTCATTAGTCAAGCCTAAACGTCCTGATTTTGATAAATTTAGAATATTGATGTCACCAGTTGGTAAAAACACTCATCCTAAACGTTCTTTGTTGACACCGGTGTTATCATCATGGTTAATGACAAATCAACCATTGCTATTGTATCTATTTGTGTTGGAATGATATGGATTTGCTTGTGCTGGAATGTCTCTAGTTGCTATTTGAATGTTTCTAGTTGTTGTAAGAATGCTGGAATGTTTTTGGTTGTTGCAAGAATATTGGAATTCTTTTTTTTTTTTAGTGTGGTTTCATTAAAACAGTTGGTTTTATGTGTTTATTTTCATTGGATTGGAATAATTTTGTGGTATTATGGCTGCTTGAAGTATCTAAATTTAAAACATGTGTGCTAGAATGGTGGTGATGTTGAATTTGAAACAGTTGGTTTTATGTGTTGATATTGCATGCTGGAAAGAATTTTTGTGGAAGTGTTTCTTTGTTTGTAGTATCCATCCTGGTGATATTGATTATAGTATACTAGTATTAATTAAATTATTAGAATATTTGATAATTGCTTAAATACAAGAGTCTTGTTAGTTGTTAGGATCTTAATAAATGCAGGAAGCATTTTTGAATTGCTTGTCTTCGAGTCCGAGCCTGACCCCAAGCTCTAGCTCAAATTTAGGTGAGATCGCTCAAGCGGTCCTTGCTTTACTGCTATGGTTTGAATCTTTTTTTTTTTCATTCCAGCAACCACCTCTTTCCCACTACTCTTNTGAGATCGCTCAAGCGGTCCTTGCTTTACTGCTATGGTTTGAATCTTTTTTTTTTTCATTCCAGCAACCACCTCTTTCCCACTACTCTTCAATTGCTCGAGCAGTCGTTTTCGAATTTGTGTTTTCTTAGTCCCAAAGACAACACGACCTATAAATAGAGGGTGTCTTTCTTATACTAGGGTAAATCTCTTGAGAGCAAATTCAGACTATTTACAACCCTAAGAGCTTGTGAGCAACCCTAGTNGTCCCAAAGACAACACGACCTATAAATAGAGGGTGTCTTTCTTATACTAGGGTAAATCTCTTGAGAGCAAATTCAGACTATTTACAACCCTAAGAGCTTGTGAGCAACCCTAGTGTTAAGAAATATAGGGTTATTTTATTTATTAAGGGTAGAATAGTCTTTTATTTTCCCTGTCTTGTTTAGCTTATATATAGTCTCTTTGTATTTAGGTTAAATTAGTTCATTGTATTCTTCAATTCAATTATGTAGTATCAATAAAACCTTAACCTCCTCTTTTCTTATCTCTTGTATTTCTTTAGATTGTTCAACATGGTATCAGAGCAAAGTTTCATGGGACAAGACTTAATCTCAACACAGTTTACGCGGATCCAACTGGCTTAATCTCAAACACAGTTTTTCGAGAAGGTATTTGTTTCGTTTTTGTAATCTGGTATTTGTTCCATTTTTTTTGCAATTTGGTTTTCTTTGTTTGTTGATTATGGCTACTGCAAGAGACGATTCGCTTCAGTCTGTGAGTGTGAGGTTGGATGGAAAGAATTATTCGTATTTGAGTTATGTGATGAGAAATTTTCTTAAGGGTAAAAAGCTATAGGGATATGTTAGTGAAACTTTTGTGAAACCTAAGAATACTGATGCGGGTTATGCTGATTTGATAGATGTCTGGGAAGCAGACAATGTAAAAATTATTACTTGGATCAACAATTCTATTGAGCATTCTATAGGTACGCAATTGGCAAAGTATGAGACAGCAAAGAAGGTTTGGGATCATCTACAAAGGTTATTCACTCAATCAAATTTTGCAAANTGATGCGGGTTATGCTGATTTGATAGATGTCTGGGAAGCAGACAATGCAAAAATTATTACTTGGATCAACAATTCTATTGAGCATTCTATAGGTACACAATTGGCAAAGTATGAGACAACAAAGAAGGTTTGGGATCATCTACAAAGGTTATTCACTCAATCAAAATTTGCAAAGCAGTATCAATTGGAGCATGACATACGAGCTCTTCAACAGAAGAATATGAGTATTCAGGAGTTTTATTCTGCTATGACAGATCTTTGGGATCAATTGGCTCTTACAGAATCGACTGAATTATAGGCATGTGGTGCATATATTGCTCATAGAGAGCAACAACAGTTGATACAGTTTTTAATGGCACGTCGTAGTGATTTTGAAGGACTTAGAGGTTCAATTTTGCATCGTTCTCCACTTCCTTCTGTTGACTCAGTTGTCAGTGAGTTATTTGCTGAAGAGATACGCCTTAAGTCTTATTCTGACAAGGAAATTTTTTCTACTTCTGATCCTTTTGTGCTGGTTGTACCTTCTAAACCATTCTCTCATAATCAGAATAAGCCTTACACAAGGTCTGCCTTCAACGAGTGCAGTTTCTGTAAGCAGAAAGGTCATTGGAAGGCTCAATGTCCTAAGTTAAGACATCAAAATCAATCGCAGCAGCAATTTCAAGCTTGGAAGCCTGNAGTTTCTGTAAGCAGAAAGGTCATTGGAAGGCTCAATGTCCTAAGTTAAGACAGCAAAATCAATCGCAGCAGCAATCTCAAGCTTGGAAGCCTGGCAACCAGTCACAATCTAATGCTCATAGACCACCTCAGGGTTACAAACCACCACAGTCTAATACTGCAGTAGTAGTTTCATCAGGTCCTTTCACCGATTCCAGTACCTTGGCTGAGCAATTTCAGAAGTTTCTCTCCTTACAGCCACAAGCTATGTCTGCTTCTTCTTCAGGAGGTCAATTGCCTCATAGTTCTCCAGGTATGTCACATTCTGTACGGGTCTTGGATTCTGGTGCCTCACATCATATGTCTCCAGATTCTTCATTTTTTGCTTCTGTATTTCCTTCACCTTCTATTCCTGTTATGACTGCTGATGGCACTCCTATGCCTTTAACATGTGTTGGTTCTGTTGTCACACCTCACTTGTCTCTCCTTAATGTTTATCATATTCCAAAACTCACATTAAATCTTGCTTCTGTTGGTCAGTTATGTGATTCTAGAAATTTAGTCACATTTTTCTCTTCTTCTTGTTATGTGCAGGATCTGAAGTCTCAGAAGCTGATTGGGACAGGCCGTAGGAAGGGGGGACTATATATTTTGGATGAGTTAAAAGTGTCAGTTGCTGCTGCTACTACTAGTGTTGATTTATCTTCTTTTCGTTTGAGTCCTTCTTCTTCTAGTTTTTATTTATGGCATTCTCGTTTAGGTCATGTTTCGTCTTCTCGTTTGAGATTTTTGGCATCCACAGGGGCTTTAGGAAATTTGAAAACTTGTGATATTTCTGATTGTAGTGGATGTAAACTAGCAAAATTTTCAGTTTTACCTTTTAATCGAACTATTTCTGTTTCTTCTTCTCCATTTAATTTGATTCATTCTGATATATGGGGACCTTCTCTTGTTGCCACAAAAGGAGCGTGTCGATATTATGTTTCTTGTATTGATGATTATACTCATTATTGTTGGATTTATTTAATAAAACATCGTTCTAAATTCTTTGAAATATATACAGCCTTTCGAGATGTTGTCAAAACTCAAAATTCTGCTGTTATCAAATGTTTTAAGTGTGATTTGGGTGGGGAATACACTTCTAAAAAATTTGTTGAGTTGCTTGCCTTAGATGGAACTATTGACCAAACTTCATGTACAGATANGTGTGATTTGGGTGGGGAATACACTTCTAATAAATTTGTTGAGTTGCTTGCCTTAGATGGAACTATTGACCAAACTTCATGTACAGATACTCCTGAGCAAAATGGTGTTGCTGAAAGAAAATATAGGCACTTTGTTGAAATTGCTCATTCTCTCTTGTTGTCTTCTTCTGTTCCTAGTGAGTTTTGGGGTGAAGCTGTTCTTATTGCTATAGGTTTGATTAATACAATTTCATCTTCTCATATTTCAGGTGTTTCTCCTTTCGAAAAGTTGTATGGGTATGCCCCTGATTATTCTTCATTTAGAGTTTTTGGTTGTATTTGTTTTGTTCGTCGTCCTCATGTTGAACGCAACAAGTTGTCCTCTCAATCTGCTATTTGTGTCTTTCTNGAGTTTTTGGTTGTACTTGTTTTGTTCGTCATCCTCATATTGAACGCAACAAGCTGTTCTCTCGATCTGCTATTTGTGTCTTTCTTGGATATGGTGAAGGTAAAAAGGGGTATCGTTGTTTTGATCCAATAACTCAAAAACTTTATGTGTCTCGTCATGTTGTTTTTCTTGAGCATATACCTTTCTTTTCTATTCCATCCACTACTTATAGCTTGACTAGATCTGATCTTATTTGTATAGATCCTTTTTCTGATGAATCTGATAGTTTGTCATCTCAAGTTTCTAATATTTCAAATACCAGCACTGATCATCCTACAGGTACTAACACTTTACTCTCTAGCACACCTGAAGCTACCTCCTTTCCTATGGTCCCTCAAGCTCCGTCTGAGATTGTGAATTCACCTCTACGTCAATCCACACGCATTCGTAAGTCCACAAAGTGACCAGATTTTACTTAATCTTGTTATTCTTCATCTTTTACTTCCTTTTTAGCTTCTATTCATTGTCTCTCTAAGCCCTCTTCCTATAAAGAGGCAATTCTTGACCCTCTTTGGCAGCAAGCTATGGATGAGGAACTTTCTACTTTGCATACGACAGGTACTTGGGATTTGGTTCATCTACCTCCTGGTAAGAGTGTTGTTAGCTGTCGGTGGGTGTATAAGATTAAGACCAATTCTGATGAATCTGTTGAGCGATACAAAGCTAGGTTGGTTGCAAAAGGGTACTCTCAACAGTATGGTATGGATTATGAGGAGACATTTGCTCATGTTGCAAAAATAACTACTATTCGTACTCTTATTGCAGTTGCTTCGGTTCGTCAGTGGCATATCTTTCAACTTGATGTTAAAAATGCCTTCTTGAATGAGGATCTTCAAGAAGAAGTTTATATGACTCCCCCTCCTGGTGTTTCACATGATTCTGGATATGTTTGCAAATTTAAAAAAGCATTATATGGTCTCAAACAAGCACCTCGTGCNAATCTTCAAGAAGAAGTTTATATGAATCCCCCTCCTGGTGTTTCACATGATTCTGGGTATGTTTGCAAGCTCAAGATATTGTAATCTCTTCCCTGGGGTTTACTTCTAGTAGTCATGATTCTCCTCTTTTTGTTAAGTGCACTGATGTAGGTCGTATCATTCTGTCTTTATATGTTGATGACATAATTATTACTGGTGATGATATTAATGGTATTTCAGTTTTGAAGACAGAGTTAGCTAGACAGTTTGAAATGAAGGATTTGGGTTCTCTACGATATTTCTTGGATATTGAGGTAGCCTACTCACCCAGATGTTATCTTTTTTCTCAATCAAAANAGTTCTCTACGATATTTCTTGGGTACTGAGATAGCCTGCTCACCCAGAGGTTATCTTTTTTCTCATTTGAAATATGTTGCAGATATTCTTGAGTGGGCTAGACTTACTAATAATAAGACTGTAGATACTCCTATTGAGGTTAACACAAAGTATTCATCTTTTGATGGTTTACCTTTGTCAGATCCTACTTTATACCGTACTATTGTTGGGAGCTTGGTATATCTCACTATTACTCGTTCAGATATTGCATATGCTGTTCATGTTGTTAGTCAATTTGTTGCTTCTCCTACTACAGTTCATTGGGCAGCGGTTCTTTGTATTTTGAGGTATCTTCGGAGTACAGTCTTTCAGAGCCTTTTACTTCCATCCACCTTTTCCTTGGAGCTGTGTGCATACTCTGATGCTGATCATGGCAGTGATCCCACAGATTGCAAATCTGTTACTGGTTTCTGTATCTTTTTGGGTGATTCTCTTATTTCTTGGAAGAGCAAGAAACAATATATTGTTTCTCAATCTTCAACCGAAGCAGAATATCGTGCTATGACATCTACTACCAAAGAGATTATTTGGTTACGTTGGTTACTTGCAGATATGAGAGTTTCTCTTTCTCATCCCACTCCTATGTATTGTGACAATCGGAGTTCTATTCAGATTGCTCACAACTCGATTTTTTATGAACGAACTAAACACATTGAGATCGATTGTCACCTTACTTGTCATCATCTCAAGCATGGCACCATTACTTTACCCTTTGTTTATTCTTCTTTGCAGATTGCATATTTCTTTACCAAGTCGCATTCTATTTCTCGTTTTCGTTTTCTAGTTGGCAAACTCTCGATGCTTGTCGCTGCTACATCGTGAGTTTGAGGGGAGATGTTAAGAAATATTGGATTATTTTATTTATTAAGGGTAGAATAGTCTTTTACTTTCCCTACCTTGTTTAGCTTATATATAGTCTCTTTGTATTTAGGTTAAATTATTCCTTTGTATTCAATTAAAATTATGTAGTATTAATAAAACCCTAGTCTCCTCTCTTTCTTATCTCTTGTATGTCTTTAGATTGTTCAACATAATGATCTGGTACTGTAAAAGTAAGATTAAACGACATAAAAGAAATGATTAACATTAGGTGAATAGTTAAGGGTAAGATAAGCAAAAAAATATTTTTGAGTTTAGTAGCATTTTAAAAATAGTATGTATATATATATAGATACATTTTGGTTGATTGAATCTTGAAAATACGACTTCGACAGTACTTCAGAGAGTGAGAAGTCATTCTACTAGTAAAGTTGGGAATTTTGAGTCCATGCTCTATGATGATACCATGTTCAATAAATTTATTTTTTCTTGTTACAATTTGATCTCGAACAAAGCGACTGTGGATGGGATGACCAACAAGCCCCTACAACAGAGAAAGATGAACAGATCACCAAGCTCCAGCCCAACAGCTCATACAGTGGCTTTAGGAACTCAACCTTCTGCAACGATGTCATCCTGTTTCTGGAAGGCCACACCATGTCACACATAGGGAATGTAACCTCTAATAGTTTCAATATTTCTTCAACAAAATTCTAACAAACTTGGGGACTATGTGATAATGATAGAGGGACCACCCCACCTATGGTTATATAGCACCAAGGCCTTCTCCATGTGAAGGCATCAAATATATTATGAACCTATATTCTCCTCCAAGTAATAAAAAAATCTCCCAAGGAGCAAGAAAATCCATTGAAGTGGATTAACCAAAATTTTCAACTGGTGGAACCACTATAATCTATATGTCTTTTATGTTATTATATATTTACATGTATACTTAGATTATCACATAAAAGTTTTAGGCTCTTCAGCTTAAGCAACACAAATCTCACGCTTTGAGTTTGAACATCATTAGTTAGTGCCATCTATGGGAATGATTCTTGATTGTTTTCATTGAAAAACTTTAGCCTGTTTACTTGATGGTGTAGATCCAAAGCATGAGCCAAATTTTGGGGAATAATAAAAGAATTCCTCCTCCTCCTCCACCTTCGTTGAATCCTCTCACATAGAACGTAGCACCTTTTCAGGCAAAACGAAGAGCTATTCGCCCTTATACAAGCCCAAAAATCCCTAGTCAATTCAATAGAATTCATGTACCTTGAATTTGTTGAACCCCCGAAATCCTTTTGAATCCCTTAGATCCACCATAGAACCCAGCAAATGGTATTGCAAATGAATGCCATAACTAGTTAGGAGAAAACTCCCGTCATCAATACCAAAAGGAAAGACCGAGGATGATGCACATAGCAGAATGACATGGGAGAGAAGAGAAAACCAACAACTCCCTCCTCCATAGAATAACCTAGATCGATTTTGGGAGGAGCATTTCAGGGAAATCCAGTATGAATTGGATAATGTGAAGGAGGTTGTGAAGAATTTGATTCTTGTCACCATGGAAACTCTAATCCAACAAATTGAGTTGTCCTTCAAGATAAAGGTGTTGCATTTTTCTCTACCAGCAAAGTTCA
This sequence comes from Ilex paraguariensis, assembly GCA_963454935.2. Classification (NCBI taxonomy): domain Eukaryota; kingdom Viridiplantae; phylum Streptophyta; class Magnoliopsida; order Aquifoliales; family Aquifoliaceae; genus Ilex; species Ilex paraguariensis. The sequence continues at coordinate 218,993 of CAUOFW020003902.1, forward strand.
AGATGCCCTACGTCCAAGAATTTGATGGGACTAAAGACCCTGTAGACCATTTGAACTCGTACAAGAATCAAATGGAGTTGGACAGATATAGGATCCTGTTCGATGCCGACCTTTTGCCATAACTTTGAAAGGCTGTGCTCTCACCCAGCTCAATAGGCTACCCCCAACCTCAATCTTTTGGTCTAGTTCATCTCTCACTTCATCAGAGCTAGGGCCTATCTAAAACTATCATACAACCTGTCGGTGAAGCAAAGGCCAATGGAGCCCCTCAGAAGCTATGTCAAGAGTTTTAATTAAGAATCACTCAAAGTGGGACAAATTGGACGAGAAGGTCGCCTTGACAACCTTCATGGCCGATCTAGGTTTTCAATCTAAAGACCTCCTGTTCTTTATCTCTAATAGTCCACAAACAACCATGGATGAGGTGTTGGCAAAAATAGAGAAATATATTAAAGGACATGAGTCCCTCTTATCAAAAGGTGGTTTGTCAAGCGCCCTCGAGTAGCAATCAACCAAGAATAGGAAAGAATCCAGCCAGAGGAAAAGATGACATTGAGATCATTCAACACGAAGAAGGAGAGATAGATTACCCAAGAAAATGGTTGATGTCAAAGACGGTTTGGGATTTCGTCAACTGAACTTGCAACCCCAATATATACCTAAGTAGTTTACACTGCTCAAGACCTCGGTGGCTCAAGTACTTCATCATGTTCAAAATGAAAGATATGTGAAATAGCCTACTAAAATGAAGACAAACCCTCAAAATAGATACCCTACCAAGTATTGAAACTTCATCGCAATCATGGGCATGACATAAATGAGCTTTCAGCTTAAGAAGGAGATCAAGTTCCTGATTCAAAGGGGACAACTCAGGCATTTTGTGGCTCGAGATGGTGAGGAATGGGTCCAACCACAACAACAACAACCCTAGTAGAGGCAAAAATAGAACCAACATGTGTTGGGAGAGATTAGAGTGATCTCTAGAGGCTTCACATAGGTGGCACAAAATCTAGATCAGCCAAGAAGGCACACGTAAGGAAGGTCAGACGACCACCTAGAAGTCCAAATTGTGCAAAAGGCTCCACACCTTAATCTTATTTTTTTTTTCAAATGATGATCTCAAGGGATGTTAACTTCCCCATGATGACCCTTTGGTCATAAAAGCGATAATAGCAAATAAAACTATGCACCATATACTTGTCAATAACGAAAACTCTATTGATATCATCTTCCTGTCGACCTTCGACAAACTAGGGATTGGTAGAGAGATGCTAGAGCCTATTAAAACTCATTTGCTATGATTTTCAGGAGAAAAGTTCTTCCCACTAGGGTCTATCTAGCTCGCCCTAACCATGAGAGATCATCCATGCCCAAAACATCACCATTGTGAAGTTCTTTATCGTGGAAACTCAATCAGCTTAAAATATCATTCTAGGAAGACCCTCCTTGAATTTACTCAAAGCCATTCTCTCGGCATACCACCTCATGATGAAATTCCCCACTGAAAATTGGGTAAGGGTGGTAAAGGGAGATGAACGCACGACCAAGAATGTTATTTGACGTCAATGAAGTAAAAAGATATAGTGTCGGTCCAAATAGAGGATCTGGACATGAGGGACAAGATGGATGCAAGACCAACCCTTTCTAAAGAGCTGGATCCAATATAGATTGATGAGAATCCATAGCATTTAGAATTTATTGGATCCAATCTCATAAACAACTTCAAGCAGAAGCTTGTGTAGTTCCTAAAAGATAATGTGGATGTGTTCATTTGGTGACCAGAAGACATGCAGGGAATCGAATCAAAGGTGATTGTTCACAAGCTGAGTGTGATATGATCTTTGGGCCAATAAAACAAAATAGAAGAAGCTTCACCCCGGAGAGGCAGAAAACAACCAATAAATAGGTGTCCAAACTCCTACATGCCAAAGCCATCAAAGAAGTCAATTATCTAGTATGGCTAACTAATGTGGTACTCGTGGAGAAAGCCAATGGAAAATGGTAGTTATGCATTGACTTCATAGAACTCAATAGAATGTGCCCCAAAGATAGTTTCCCATACCTCAGATCAACCTCATAGTTGACTCCACGACAAGACAGGAGTTATTGAGTTTTATGGACTCTTTCTCGGAGTATAATCAGATTAGGATGGACCTAGATGATCAGGAGAAGACCTTATTCATCATTGAGCAAGGAATTTATTACTACCAGGTCATGTCATTCGGACTCAAAAATGTAGTAGCCACTTATCAAAGGTTAGTAAACAAGATATTCATAGAGAAGCTAGGAACGACTATGGAGGTCTACATTGAAGACATGCTGGTAAAGTCTTTGAAAGCAGATCTCTATATCCAACACCTTGAGGAATCTTTCCAGATCCTAAGAAAGTATTGAATGAAGCTCAACGCCGCAAAGTTTGCATTCTAGGTGGAAGTTGAAAAGTTCATAGGCTTCATTGTCAAAAGAAAAGGAAACGAGGCAAATCTGGAGAAGGCAAAAATAACACTTGACATGAAATCGCCCACCAATATCAATGAAGTTTAGCTTTTGATAGGTCGGATAGCAACACTTAATTGCTTTGTGTCAAGGTCTAGTGACAAGTGCCAGCCATTTTTTAAAATCCTAAAAGCTACATTCCAATGGAACAACCAATGCGAGGAGGCATTCTAGAGTTGGAAGAATTATCTGAGCTCCCCGCCAACTTTGGTCAGCCCGAAGGAAGGGACTTTATACATGGTTGTGTCTGATTTTTCAGTTAGCACAACCCTAATAAGAGAAGAAGAAAGAGGGCAACAACCTATTTATTTTGCAGTTGGGCACTAAGAGGAGCTAGGAGAGATATCAAAACATGGAGAATTTGGTGCTAGCATTGGTAACAATGGTAGAAAGATTGAGGCCTTATTTTCAAGCCCACACAATAGCGATCCCGATCAATTGATTAGCACAAAATATTGCACATCATGTACACATTTATACCCCTTTTATACTTACATTTGTGGTGAAAATGGGAGAAAATGTGATTAATCAAGCAATTAATGAGTTTTTGTATGATTGCAGGTAAAGAGTTGAAAATGGTTTGAGTTAAGCCCCTATTATAGTGCTCAAAGTCAATGGAGATGAAGGGGAGGCTTAACAAGTGGCTTTGAAAGTAAAAAGATCAAGAAAGGAGAAAATCAAGTTAAAACCTACCAGTAGGTTTGCTCATAAAATTACCGGTAGGTTTTGTGAACTGGAGTTGGATCTACTGCAAACCTTTCAGAAGGTTTTGCCCACTTGAACAAAACATACTGGTAGGTTTTGTTATCAACCTACCGGTAGGTTTTGCTGAAAAATGCTAGATTCTACATCTCAACTCCACTTGCTTGTGGGGCCCATCTATGCTTCTATGATTAGCACAAAATATTGCATATCCTATGTACATTTGCACTCCTTTTATGCTTGCTTTTGCGGTAAAAATGCAAGATATTGCAATGTTTCGAGCTATTAATAGAGTTTTGGTATGTTTGCAGGTAAAAGGGCTTAAATGGTGCATATAGGCCCCTAGCATGGCGCTTAAGGTCAATGAAGTTGAGGGGAAGGCTTGACGATGGTTTAAGAGGTGAAAGAACCAATAATTTAACAAAATAAGTTAAAAACCTACCAGTAGGTTTTTCATAAAACTACCAATAGGTTTTGGCTATTGGGCCTTCACCTACCGCAAACCTATCGATAGATTTTGCTCACTGGAGTAAAACTTACTGGTAGGTCTCGATCGACCTATTAGTAGATTTTGCTGAAGACGTCAGATTCTATAACTCAAGCTCTGCCACTTTGTGGGCCCCACCATTGATTCTCGCACTTACTCCTTGACACCTACACACAGACATGTCTCCCTTACCCTAGACTTGGACTTTGAATGCTTGAGCATTAATGAGGAGGATAGAGAAGAGGAGAAGCCTGGGAATGCAGGCTAGGTCTGTGCTAGCCTGCCCAATGCCTTCAAATCAGCCTCCTATGGATGGGAGGGCTGTCACACACCTAGGGGGACCTCCATGGACGAATTTGCAAGCTCCATTCACCATTATTCAAGTTACATTACATTGTAGAGTGAGAAGCTCCAAGGAAGAAGACATAGTTTAGAGAGAGAAAGCTTATGTTTTTGCATTTTCTTTCATCCATTTCACTTGTAGTTCCTGTAAGACTTGTGTAAGCTTCATTTAATGTCTTTAATGTTAGTTATTACAAGTACATTTCAAGTGTAGTTCTACATTTTAGATTTTACCATTGTTGTATTAAGTTCTCTACATTTCAAGCTATTAAAATGGGTATTCAATGCATTTTTTCTTAGTTAACTTTTCTTTCATTAGTTTAAGTTTGAATCTTCATTTCTTCATTATGTCTCTTTACATTATTCATGTCTTTCCTTTTATTATGAGTAGCTAGGCTTTAAGTTGGCTAAGCCAAGGGAGAACTCATTGGGTATGCTATTTTAACTCATTTTCTTTCCTCCTCGTAGTGTACGTTGATTTGGTTTGACTAGGTCAAGTGTGGACATGGTTTTGAGTTCTTGATACACCGTAGACTTGTCACGGTGTATGCTTGAATCTCACCTCCATTTTAGTCCCGTGCTTCCTATGAATCAATCAAACATCTAGATACCATTGGAGGAAGATCTTGAGTTGAGTTGACATTCTCATTGGAATGACCTCTTCGGATTAGCCAAGACTTATTTTCAATTTTATTTTCATGAAGAACACAAATCACCAAACTCAAATATTAAAGATTTTTACACTTTTTATTTTTCATCAAAATCACCTTCAAAACAATTCACCTCCTTCCCTAAGGAGACAATCTTGGAATACGATTTTCAAGCAAAACACGACACTCAAAAGTCTCTCTGCGCTTGTGGAGCACTTTTGTTCACACATACATACAGATTTCATTCACACACCCATTTTTTCAATTCTTGCATCGAACCCGAGTGAGAGTGACACTCACCCACACACATAAACCATATACACATTTGAGGTTCATGTTCGAAGATTAGGGAATACAACAGAAAATTCCAAGCATATTTGGCACCATTGCCAGGGAAGGGAAAAGCGTTGAATTGAGAAGGTGATTTTTTGAACAGCGGAGGTAAGTCCCATGAATTCTCATCACGGGTTGAGGTACGTTGCTCCTTGTATATACTTTTGTTACTTGTCTTTCATTTGTAGAATTTGTTTTGTATGTGGGGATGGGACAACCATAATAGATCGGTTAGAGAACTCTTAGGCCCCAACATGAATATTGACCAAGACCTATCCAAGGATGCTAATGACAACTTTGAGGAATTGGGTGCCAATGTGAATGTCCTAACGGGAGGAGGAGTGCAAGAACCTAGAATTCCAAACCCAAGAATGCACTTTCCTCCTAGGAATGAAGGGAACGACATCCAAATTGATCCTCCGACAAGGATAATGAGGGATTACCTTTAACCAATTCATAGCACCACTCCCTCATGCATTCTATTACTGGTCCAAGCTCATGCCTTCCTAGTTAAGCTAGGAATGTTGTAACTACTTCCTACATTCCACGAAATTGAAAGGGAGAATCCTTGTTTACATATTAAGGAGTTCGAGGATATAATTGCAACCTTCCTCACTAACTATGTTATGGAAGACAGAGCTCGATTGAAATTGTTCCTCTTTTCACTTAAGGACAAAGTAAAAACGTGGTTGAATTCCTTGCAGTCTCGATCCATAACTTCTTGGGCCCAAATGCTTTTCGAGTTTTTAAACAAATTTTTTTCGGTACCTAGAACCACTGCCATTAAAAAGAAAATTCAAAACTTTTCAGAAAAATCCAATAAGCAATTTTACAACTGTTGGGATCGCTACAAGGAATGACTACAGTCAATACCACATCATTGTTTTGAATCATGATAATTGGTGAGTTTCTTCTATGAAGGAATTACACTGGGCCATCATCAATTCATTGACATGATGTGCAATGGTGAGTTCTTAAACAAGGACCCTGATGAGGCCCTATATGAAGTGGAGAGGAAGTGATTTAGAAAGCGTAGGTTTTTTTGCAAATAAGTGAAAACCTATCGGTAGGTTTTGCACACTGGTCCTACACCTACCGCAAATCTACCGATAGGTTTTGCTCACTGGAGTAAAGCCTACCGGTAGATTTTGCCCAGAATGCCAAAATTAAGGGTTTTAATTAGATTTTTTTGGGAGAACTGTTCATTGTCTCCGTAAGTTATAAACCCTAAGTCATTTCTCTCTTCCTCCAAGCATCTCTAACCTACAAAATCCCTTACCCATCACCTTAATCTGCCATTTTTCATTGCTAGGGTTGTTGATTGAGTGGATTTTATTGAAGATTTGTGGATTTCATCATTTAAATCCTACTATTGCCGATTTTTCCCCCAAGCATCTCCTTTAATCTTTTCAAAAGCTCTAAAATCTTTGCAATGACTCTTCAAGGAAGATCAGCCTTGATGTGGTGGACCCTTTGGGGGGAGGGGTTTTGATGATGTGCATTTCCTTCTTGGTGTGTGGGGGCACTGTTGCTTTGCATGGCCTGCACCAAGCGCATCGGGCCAAGTTCTCCTCAGCCCGAGGGTGCCAGTGCCCGCAAGAGAAGTGGGGAGAGCTCGAGTGGATACCAGGGAGAGCGGAGAAAGAAAGCTTGCAATGATGCTCGTTACCAAAGCATCAAGGAAAGGGATGTAACTTGCGAGCGGTATGTGGATCATGTATCCCTGGGCCCAAATAATGAGGTGGTGATGATAATTGAGGCCCATGGGATTGGGATTTAGTTTGAGCCTGTCACTGGGTTCAACTTGGCTCTATGTCGAGAATTTTACCAAAAATTGAAAGTAGTGCACGAGGATGCATGTGTCTTCAGAACTAGTGTGAGGGGCAAGGCTTAGATGTGACCCCGGCCTTGATTGCCACCCTCATGAAGTACAAGAGGCCACCTCCCAGCACCCTGGTGTACCTACATAACATTTTTGAGGTCAAGTCCATACCAGATTATGTGGCTTCGATGTACGAGGACTTGCCTCAATTTAGGGGAANTAGATGTGACCCCGACCGTGATTGCCACCCTCATGAAGTACAAGAGGCCACCTCCCAGCACCCTGGTGTACCTACATAACATTTTTGAGGTCAAGTCCATACCAGATTATGTGGCTTCGATGTACGAGGACTTGCCTCAATTTAGGGGAATGATCCAAGTTGAGGGCCTCAGGCATGCGTACGAGATGATGAATAATATTTTGTATTATAACCTACTCCCAAGGGAATCTGAGAAAACCCCTAACACTGAAAAACTTGCTCTCTTGGATGCGGTGATGACCGGGAAGGCCTTGGACATAACACTTTTTATATGGGATGTGATGAAGGAATTCGCCCAGGCTAGAAAGCTGAAGGCGAACCTCCCATTTGTAAATCTAGTCACTCGATTGTGTGACCACTTCAAGGTCAAGGGGGTATGTCTCTGACAAGATGACTACCCCGAGACTAGAGCTATCGGGAAGGCAAGTAGTAGCAAGAGGATAGAGATGAGTCAGGGTGAGAGGGCTACAATTTCGAGGCTAGAGTCATCAGCCGCGAGACTATCCTCTACTGGGCCATCTATTTCTAGGCCTTCCACTTTTGCACTAGAATGCACAGTATCTTAGCGCCTTGACGTTTTGGAGGAGACTGTGCATGAGATTTCAACAATGATAACTCAGCTATTTCAGTATAAATTCCTGGGAGAGTCAATTCCCGGTGGACCTCCACCTCTTACCTCTGGCCCTTCAGCATTCACTATGGTTGAGGTGGGGGATTCAGATTCGGATGCTGAAGACAACGATGAGGAAAAAGATGGGAGTGACAATGGTAATGAGTATGGTGATGGTGGTGATGATGATGGGGGTGATGAGTAGGAGACTCTTGTTTTTGTCCTTTTTGATTTTTGGGTTGTATAGGGCTATTTAGGGAATTATCGGTCTAGCAGCAGAATCTTTAGGAATTTTAGGCCGTTTTGTCTCTTTTTGACTTCTAACTCATTGTACTTAACTTTTGAAAGTAATTAATGAAATGCCACAGTTTTTGTTCCATCTTGCCCAATTTCATTCCGTTAATTGCATTGTGATTTTTGTATTTTGAGTGTTTGTTGAATTACTTGTGTATATGGATTGTAATAGTTTCATACCCGTTGATTGAAAGTAAACTTTTCTAGGGACTAGCAAAGCTCAAGTTAGGGGGTGTGATTAGCACAAAATATTGCATATCCTATGTACATTTGCACCATTTTATGCTTGTTTATGTAGTAAAAATGTGAGATATTGCAATGTTTCGAGCTATTAACGGAGTTTGGATATGTTTGCAGGTAAAAAGGCTTAAATGGTGCATGTAGGCCCCTAGCATGGTGCTTAATGTCAATGGAGTTAAGGGGAAGGCTTGACGATGGTTTGAGAGGTGAAAAAACCAAGAATTTAACAAAACAAGTTGAAACCTACTAGTAGGTTTGTCATAAAACTACCGGTAGGTTTTGGCTATTGGGCCTGCACCTACCGCAAATCTACCGATAGATTTTGCTCACTGGAGTAAAACCTACAGGTAGGTTTCCATCAACCTACCGATAGGTTTTGCTAAAAACTTCAGATTCTGTAACTCAATCTCTGCCACTTTATAGATCCTACCATTGATTCTCCCACTTGCTCCCTGACACCTCCTACACACAGACATGTCTCCCTTACCGTAGCCTTGGACTTTGAAGGCTTGAGCATTAGTGAGGAGGAGAGAGAAGAGGAAAAGCCTAGGAGTGTAGGCTAGGCCTGTGCTAGCCTACCTAATGCATTCAAATCAGCCTCCTATTGATAGGAGGGCTGTCACACACCTAGGGGGACCTCCATGGATGAATTTGGAAAATCCATTCACCATTATTCAAGTTACATTGTATTGTAGAATGAGAAGCTCTAAGGAAGAAGACATAGTTTAGAAAGAGAAAGCTTATGCTTTTGAATTTTCTTCCATCCATTTCACTTGTAGTTCATGTNTTTTATGCTTGTTTATGTAGTAAAAATGTGAGATATTGCAATGTTTCGAGCTATTAACGGAGTTTGGATATGTTTGCAGGTAAAAAGGCTTAAATGGTGCATGTAGGCCCCTAGCATGGTGCTTAATGTCAATGGAGTTAAGGGGAAGGCTTGACGATGGTTTGAGAGGTGAAAAAACCAAGAATTTAACAAAACAAGTTGAAACCTACTAGTAGGTTTGTCATAAAACTACCGGTAGGTTTTGGCTATTGGGCCTGCACCTACCGCAAATCTACCGATAGATTTTGCTCACTGGAGTAAAACCTACAGGTAGGTTTCCATCAACCTACCGATAGGTTTTGCTAAAAACTTCAGATTCTGTAACTCAATCTCTGCCACTTTATGGATCCTACCATTGATTCTCCCACTTGCTCCCTGACACCTCCTACACACAGACATGTCTCCCTTACCCTAGCCTTGGACTTTGAAGGCTTGAGCATTAGTGAGGAGGAGAGAGAAGAGGAAAAGCCTAGGAGTGTAGGCTAGGCCTGTGCTAGCCTACCTAATGCATTCAAATCAGCCTCCTATTGATAGGAGGGCTGTCACACACCTAGGGGGACCTCCATGGATGAATTTGGAAAATCCATTCACCATTATTCAAGTTACATTGTATTGTAGAATGAGAAGCTCTAAGGAAGAAGACATAGTTTAGAAAGAGAAAGCTTATGCTTTTGAATTTTCTTCCATCCATTTCACTTGTAGTTCATGTAAGCTTCAATTAATGTCTTTAATGTCATTTATTACAAATACATTTCAGGTTTATTTCTACATTATGGATTTCACCATTGTTTTATTAAGTTCTCTACATTTCAAGATTTTAAAATGGGTATTCAATGCAATTCTTCTTAGTTAACTTTTCTTTCATTAGTTTAAGTTCCAATCTTCATTTCTTCATTATGTCTCTTTACATTATGCATGTCTTTCCTTTTATTATGAGTAGCTAAGCTTTAAGTTGGCTAATCCAAGGGAGAACTCCTCTTGAGTTTGCTATTTCAACTTATTTTTTTTCCTCCTCGTAGTGTACGTTGATTTGGTTTGACTAGGTCGAGTGTGGAAATGGTTGTGAGTTCTTGAGACAACGTAGACTTGTCGATTCGTGCATAAAGTTAACAAATTTTACTATGTCTTTTTGGACTAATTGTGTTTTGATGGAGTTTAAGTAATGACATTTCAGGTCCTAAAGTGAAAAAAAGCTCAAGAACAAAAAAAATCACAGTTGAATGTAACACCAACACAATAGAGAAGAAAATTGTAGAAGGTTGGAACAAAGCAAGAACGTTCGAACCTCAACCCACGTTCGAATATCCTCTGAAATCCTGCCAAGACCAGCTGCTGAGACATGGCGTGTTGCAGTAAACAAAAGGGAAATGCTGAGGTACTTGAGTACCATGTTTGAACGCCAACCCACGTTTGAACGTCCTCTGGAATCCTGAGAAGACTACACCACTGGAACTTGGCATGTTGCAAGAACCACATGACAAAAGTACTTGAGTATAACGTTCGAACGTCAATCCACGTTCAAATGTTGTCTTGAGTGACTGAGGACCAAGTTGCTAAGTGTAAAGTCAAGATTGTTCAAGACGTATGGAAGTGACTAAGTCAGAGACCAAGTCAGTGACCACATGCTACTTGAGGAGAAGAAATCAAACATCATCTCATGTTCGAACGCCCTCAAAGCAAAGGCAGACTTAACATTCGAATGCCAGATCACGTTCGAACGTCCCCTATAGACTGCCTGCAGAATAGTTGATTCCCATGGGTGGCAAACTCTATTCACTCATCCTCACCTATCTCCTACCCCCTACCTTTCCTTGCCTATAAATACTCCCATGTTGGGAGCTTAAAGAGCATTCTTCCTCCTGTAGAGTAAATGAGGGAGCAATCTTTTCTCTTGTAAAATAGAAAGTTTTAAGTAATCTAGTTCTTGAACATTTTTTATCTATGTCTATGTTTTCATTTGTATCAACCATGATGGAGGCTTAGACTCCCCTTGTAGTTTAAGTCTTTTATTTACTCATGCTAAATCTTTACATTCATATTGTGACAACCATGATGGAGGCCTAGACTCCCCTTGTAGTTGTATTTGCTTTTATTTACAAGTATTAAGAGAGATAGCTCAACTTTTGGTTGTGGCAAAAACCCTCCAAAAGTAACTAGCTTTCTTCTACTTTCGTTATTTATGTCTTTCACTTCCAATGCTCGAGCTTCCTTATTTCTTAGAAGAGTGAAACTCTTTCACTTTTCTAGAGCTTTACCAAAGTCGTGAAGGGTGGGACGTGATTCACTTATTCTTCATTGAAGATTAGCTTTTCGTTTATTGTACTCTCACTTAGTAGCTCCTCCATTTGGAGGGATGAATATCACTATCTTGTCTAGCGTGACAAAGCCATGATGAGTGAGTAGTTCTTCATTTACTCTTTAGTAAGAGGTGATGAATATGTAAAGATTACCCGGAAGTTATGTTTGTGCAACTCCTTTATGCTTTAATGATTTATATTCCACTTGTTCACTAGATGATTGAATGCATCTAGAAAAGCTAAGGTACTTTGTATAACCTAGGGTTCCTTCTATGATATGGATGACTCCTACATAGAAAGACCCAGTGGTTCAAGGCAAGCACCCCGACTAACTCTTCATGACATCTTTTCAATCTCCAGTATTATTGCGCTTTATTCAAAGAAGTGACCATTAATGCCATGGTTGGATGCCTTGTAGAAACACTTACTTGTTTGTAGACGGGTTAAGTCTCGGCACAGACAATTCTTGTAAACTTCTAGAAAGGCATCGGAATCATGTGCTTAATCCTTACAGTCCATCTTTATCCTCCGATTAACTTGCTGTTGACAGGGGAGTTAATTGAGTCATAAAGCACAAACATAATAAACCGGATAATCAATTACATGTTCTAATCCTCGAGCTAAAGGGTGGCTGCTACATTTTGAGAATCTTATATTTTGTCTAGAATACTCTTGGAAAGAATTTGATTTTCTATTTAGGAAATCCCACAACTTCAAATCCTTAAGATTTTCAGTTCCTTGGTCTTTATCACTGCTTACTTCTAAACACTAATCATAGTTCCCTGTGGATTCAACTTCAGACTTCACTGGATTATTACTACAACTTGACCGCCTGCACTTGGGTGTACACATTTCGGATCAAGTCACTTGTCATGGTGTATGCTTGAATCCACACCTCCATTTTAGTCCCGTGGTTCCTATGAATCAATTAAACATCTTGACACCATTGGAGGAAGGTCTTGAGTTGAGTTGACATTCTCATTGGAATGACCTCTTTAGATTAGCCAACACTTATTTCCAATTTTATTTTCATCAAGAACACAAATCACCAAACTCAAACATCAAAGACTTTTACACTTTTCATTTTTCACCAAAATCACATTCAAAACGATTCACCTCTTTCCCTGAGGAGACGACCTTGGAATGCGATTTTCAAGTAAAACACGAAACTCGAAAGTCTCTCTCTATACTTGGGAAGCCCTTTTGTTCACACACACGCACACATTTCATTCATAGACCTGTTTTTCCAATTCTTACATTAAACCCGAGTGAGAGTGACACTTAGCAACACACATAAACCATATAGACATTTGAGGTTCATGCTCAGAGATTAGGGAATACAACGAAAAATTCCAAGCATTCTCTTACCCATCCCCTGACATTTTCTACATCAAACCATGCCTACCTACACTACAAATTTGACTCTGGAGGATTTAGGATGGGAAAGGAAGAGAGAGAAAGAGGGAGCTTGGTGGGTTACAGGCTAGGCTTGTCCTAGCCTGTCCAAGCCATCAACTCATTTCCCATTGATGGGAGGCCTGCACACACTGGCTNACATCAACTCATTTCCCATTGATGGGAGGCCTGCACACACTGGCTATAGGAGCCTCATGGATGAAAATGCAAGGATCCCTACACTATTATTGAACATTTTAGAGGGAGAAGTTCAAGGAAGAAGGCATAGTTTAGAAATAGAAAGTCTGGATTTTTGCATTTTCTTACCCATTTCACTTGTAGTAAGCTGTAAGACTCTTGTANTCCTATTGATGGGAAGCCTACACACAGAGGCTATAGGAGCCTCATGGAAAAAAAAATGCAAGGAGTTACAGACCATTATTCAGCATTTTGGAGAGAGAAACTCAGGGAATAAGACATAATGTAGAGAAAGAAAGTTTGGATGTTTGCATTTTCTCTCCCATTTCGTTGTAGTAAGTTGTAATACTCTTGTAATCTTCATTTATTGCACTTTAATCTCATTTATTGCAAGTGTATTTCAAGTTTGGCTTGATATTCTTGAATCTACCATGTTTGTATTTAAGTTTTTATTCTCAAGCTTTCCAAATGGGTATTAAATGCACTTATCTTTGTAGTTAACTAATCTTTACATGAATACAAGTTTTAAACTCCCTTTCATTACCATGACTCTTTACACATTGTATGTCTTTGCATTTATTATGAGTAGCTAAGTTTTTAGTTGGTTAATCCAAGGGAGATTTCCTCTTGTGTATGGTAAATCAACTCTTTTTCATTCCTCCTCATAGTGTAATTTGTTTGGTTTGACTAGGTTGAGTGCGGACAGGGTTGTGAGCTCTTAATACACTGTAGACATGTCACGGGGTATGTTTGAGCCTACACCTCCACATTAGTCCCTCACTTCCTATGAATTAATCAAGTACTGAGACACCACTAGAAGAATATTTTGAGTTGATTTGGCATTCCCATTGGAATGACCCTTTCGGATTAACCAACTGTGTTTCCATTTACATTTTCTATCAAAATCTTCTCTCCCCAAAAACACAAACTCACAATATTTTACACTTTTNGAGACACCACTAGAAGAATATTTTGAGTTGATTTGGCATTCCCATTGGAATGACCCCTTCGGATTAACCAATTGTGTTTACATTTACATTTTCTATCAAAATCTTCTCTCCCCAAAAACACAAACTCACAATATTTTACACTTCTCATTTTTCAGAAAATCACCTTCACCATAATTCAACCTTCCTTCCCTGAGGAGACAACCTTGGAATACCCATTCCAAGTAAAACATGAAACTCGAAAGTCATTTTTTCGCTTGGGGAGCACTTTTGCACACACACACACACACATTTCCATTCACACACATGTTTTCCCCATTTCTAGCATCANATAATTCAACCTTCCTTCCCTGAGGAGACAACCTTGGAATACCCATTCCAAGTAAAATATGAAACTCGAAAGTCACTTTTTCGCTTGGGGAGCACTTTTGCACACACACACACACACATTTCCATTCACACACATGCTTTCCCCATCTCTAGAATAAAACTCGAGGGAGAGTGAAACTCACCTACACACATAAGCCATATACACTTAGTCCGGGTTAGTGTTTGGAGATTGGGGCGAAGGAAAATCACGTAATGGATTCGGAGAATTCTATCACCTGTTGACCCCTAGGGTTCTCTTGGGGTTGAGTAAAAAATNAAGCCATATACACTTAGTCCGGGTTAGTGTTTGGAGATTGGGGCGAAGGAAAATCAAGTAATGGATTCGGAGAATTCTATCACCTGTTGACCCCTAGGGTTCTCTTGGGGTTGAGTAAAAAATTTTCCCTTCTCTTGTTGTGATGATCCTATGGCATTGGTCAATTTTTTTATTTTAGTCTGAATGTCATTAAAAGTGACGGCAATTTTATTGTTGATGGTGGTTTTAGTGTTGGATGAATTGGGGCACAACATCCTCTAATTTTTTTATGAGGCAGTTGGTAAGTGGGTGGGTTGGATGGTCCGTGTTGACCAAAACTTTGTGGAGGCGGGTTTTGTGAAAACCCTTGTGGATTGGACTGGGAGTATTATGAGCTAGATGAAGAGCTTGGACCACGGTATTGGTTTTCCTTGGTAGGCATGAGAGGTGAATAAGAACTAGAATCATNGGCAGTTGGTAAGTGGGTGGGTTGGATGGTCCGTGTTGACCAAAACTTTGTGGAGGAAGGTTTTGTGAAAACCCTTGTGGATTGGACTAGGAGTATTATGAGCTAGATGAAGAGCTTGGACCACGGTATTGGTTTTCCTTGGCAGGCATGAGAGGTGAATAAGAACTAGAATCATGAGGAATGAGATTCTCATTCTTCCAACTAAAGTTCGTGTGATTAATCTAACTTGGATTATATGTATTAGAGTGTGGGGAGAATGATTACCTACTTTGATTGAAGACATTGACTTGCTCATGTTAAACATCTTTAAGTGCCGGAATGTCTGTGCACTTCGATATAGAACGCTCAACACTCTCACAATTAGAGCAAAACTCCTAGATCCTGGTTATGTTAGACACATCATGTCGCTTNACTTGCTCATGTTAAACATCTTTAAGTGCCGGAATGTCTGTGCACTTCGATATAGAGCGCTCAACACTCTCACAATTAGAGCAAAACTCCTAGATCCTGGTTACGTTAGACACATCATGTCGCCTATTGATCTCTAGAATCTCTACTTTCCAAGAGAATTTGGCAATTTTGGCAAGCAAGTACTCCCGATCCCTTAAATCATACATCCCTCCCACATTGATTACTACCTAGAGAGGACCTCGATACATCAACAGGATTCGTAATATCCTATGATTGGGCATTTTGTGCCAATGCATTGAAGTACTCTAGGGCCTCGTCAGGATCCTTGTTTAAAAACTCCCCATTGCACATCATGTCTATGAACTATCGATAGCCTGGTGTAATCCATTTGTAGAATAAAATCACCAATTTCCATGTTTCAAATCAATGATTTGGAATGGAATGTAGCATTCCTTCCANAGAGGACCTCGATACATCAACAGGATTCGTAATATCCTATGATTGGGCATTTTGTGCCAATGCATTGAAGTACTCTAGGGCCTCGTCAGGATCCTTGTTTAAAAACTCCCCATTGCACATCATGTCTATGAACTATCGATAGCCTGGTGTAATCCATTTGTACAATAAAATCACCAATTGCCATGTTTCAAATCAATGATTTGGAATGGAATGTAGCATTCCTTCTATCAACCCAACATTGATAAAACTGGTCATTAGGTTTTTTTCAAAAAATTTTGAATTTGTTTCTTAATAGCAATGGTCTTAGGCACCGGAAAAAATTTGTTCAAAAACTTGAAAAGTATTTGTGTCCAAGAGCTTATTGATTGAGACTTCAAGGAATTCAACTACATTTTGGCCTTATCTTTTAGGAACAGAACAATTTCATTGGAGCTTTGTCTTCCAAGGCATGATTCGTAAAGGATGTTGTAGCTATTTCCTCAAATTCATTAATGTGCAAGTAAGGATTCTTTTTCAATTCCATGGAATTGAGGAAGTAGTTGTAACATTCCCAATTTAACAAGGAAGGTATGAGCTTGGACTAGGAGAAGTATGCAAGAAGGGATGGTGCTATGAGTGGGTTGAAGATAGTCCCACGTTGACCTCGTCGGAGGATTAATTAGGATATTGTTTTCCTTATTCGTAGGAGGGGGAAATTGCATTCAGGGGTTTGGAATTCTAGGTTGTTGCATTCTCCCAGCCCTTGGAACATTAGAATCATCATCCTAGAAGTTATCACCAGCATCAACATGTGGGTCTTGGTGTAGGTTCATGTTAGGTTCTTGGGCTCATCTTACTAATTTATTTGATTGTCCCGTCCCCACATGCAATTACACCAACTACAATTGAAAATAAAAAGTAAACACAATTATATACAAGGAGCAATGTATTTCGGCCCGTGATGAGAATCACAGGACTTATCTCCGTTGTCCAAAATCACCTTCTAATTCAACGCTTTGCCTTCCCCAGATATGGCACCAAAAATACATGATTGT
Organism: Ilex paraguariensis; assembly: GCA_963454935.2. NCBI lineage: Eukaryota > Viridiplantae > Streptophyta > Magnoliopsida > Aquifoliales > Aquifoliaceae > Ilex > Ilex paraguariensis. The sequence continues at coordinate 235,889 of CAUOFW020003902.1, forward strand.
GTCCACCCAAATCTCAAAACACGAACCCATACTATGTGTATATGGATTATGTGTGTAAGTGAGCGTCACTATCCCTTGTATTCGATTCTAGATATGGGAAAAATGTGTGTGTGAATGGAAATGTGTTTTTGTGTGTGTGTGCAAAAATGCTCCCTAAATGAAGAGAGAGTTACAAATGTCATGTTTTACTTGGAGTGGGTATTATAATGTCATCTCCCCAGTGAAGGAAAGGTCAAGTGTTTTCGAAGGGTGATTTGAAAAGAATTAAAAATTGGAAAATCTTGTGAATTTTGTGTTTTGGTGAGTGGATATTTTATAAAAATGCAAGAAAGTAAGGTTGGCTAACCCATATAGGTCATTCCAATGAGAATGAAAAATCAACTCAATTCATTCGACCAATGGTGTCTTGGTGTTTGATTGATTCATAGAAAATAAGGGACTAATGTGGAGGTGTTGGCCCAAGCATACCCCGTGACAAGTCTATAGTGTATCAAGAGCTCAAAACCGCATTTGCACTCAACCTAGTCAAACCAAACCACTCTATTCTATGAGGAAGAATATAAAAGAGTTGATTTCACATACCCTAGAAGAAATTCCCCTTGGATTAGCCAACTAATAGTGTTGTTACTCAAAGTCAAAGCAAGAAAAAACATAATGTAAAGGGACATGGTGAAGAAATGAAACATGAAACTTGTATTAATGCAAGAAAAGAGTGAAGCTAGAAGAGAAATAGCATTCATATTCAAAATACAAATACTGAAGGAAAATAGTCAAATGTAAAACATGAAATGCTAGAAGATGTAGTTACATTTGAATACACTTGAAATAAAGGAAACTAAAGTGCCAGAAGTAAATATTACAAGTGATTTAAAGCTTTCTACAACTGAAATGGAGAAGAAAATGCAAAAACCTAACTTTCTCTCTCTAGAACTTCATCTTCTTCCTTGGGATCTTCTCTCACTAAAAGTAAGTGTGTAGCTGAATAGTGGTGTAAGAATGATTCATTTTTGTCCATCAGCCCCTCTGGCCTGTGAGAGCAGGCTTCCCATCAATGGGAAGTGATTTGACACTTAGACAGGCAAAGACAAGCTTAGCCGTAACCCACCATGCCTCCCATTTTATCTCTCTTCCTTTTTCATCCTAAATCTTCCAAAGTCAAATTCTAGGTGTAGGTAGGCATGCTAACCTACCGGTAGGTAGATGAAAAAACCTACTGGTAGGTTTTGTTCCAGTAAGCAAAACCTTCTGGTAGATTTGGTAGATGATCCAGTAGGTCCAACTCCACTCTACAAAGCCTATTGATAGTTTTTTGAGCAAACCTACCGGTAGGTTTTTACTTTATTTGCTACTTTCTTGATTTTTTCACCTTTCAAGCCACCCGTTAAGCCTCCCCTTCATTTCCATTGAATTTGAGCACTATGATGGGTGATTAACTCANTTTTCACCTTTCAAGCCACCCGTTAAGCCTCCCCTTCATTTCCATTGAATTTGAGCACTATGATGGGTGATTAACTCAAACAATTTCCAGCTCTTTACTTACAATCACACAAAAACTTCATTAATTGGTTGATTAATTGTATTTCCTCCCATTTTCACCACAAAAGAAAGTATAAAAGGGACACAAAAGTATACATAATGTGCAATATTTTGTGCTAATAAGTAGGTTTTGTGCACTGGAAAATTCATACTAGTAGATTTAGACAAACTTCTACCAATAGGTTTTAGCTTTTTCCCAAAAATTTATGTGCTCCTATTTCCATTTCCACTGTAAATTTATTCAATCTCTACACATTCTAACAACCTATTTACAATCTCCACTCCACCAAAAACCTGAACTACGCTTACGAAACAAAAATGAATGACCATGCCCAAATTCATTTACGAAATTGCAATGTGATTTAAAATTTTGATGTTTTCAAAACACAAGGCATGGATTTTTAAATTCAACTATTAAAATGAATACCCAATATGTAAAGCACATATTGAAATGGTAAAGACATTCCTATTTCTTCTCAATATCAAAATTTTGAGTGATATTCCCCCATCCTACAAGCATAGGGTTGCCTAACACATTATTCAAATACCCGAAATAAGCACACATGATAAATATCGTGGCTTTAAATGCTACTCTAGAGTATACACCTACACATTTGTTTCCAAACTCGTGTGTGTGAAATGGACATGTAATTTAAGCATTTACACAATGGAATTCACATTTACTTGGCTATCCAAATTAAGATTTGATGCAAAACTCATCAAGGGTTTCTCTCAAGAACGATTATTTCTATGATTATCCTGNTTTACACAATGGAATTCACATTTACTTGGCTATCCAAATTAAGATTTGATGCAAAACTCATCAAGGGTTTCTCTCAAGAACGATTATTTCTATGATTATCCTGGAATGCTCTCCATGTGTATATGTGAGGTAGAATCTTGTGCACAAATCAAAAGCTCACATATAATCCCAAAATGATGTGCATGCATGACAATTGAAATGAAANTGGAATGCTCTCCATGTGTATATGTGAGGTAGAATCTTGTGCACAAATCAAAAGCTAACATATAATCCCAAAATGATGTGCATGCATGACAATTGAAATGAAATTGGCATAATCTCATGAATGGAATGTTAGGGCATTAGATAGCAAAAACAACTTTTCTTTTTCATTAAAAGTATGCTTTCACCATGCTTCTCTAGATCATTTAGGGCTGTCAAGGGTTGTAATGAGGACTTGGGGATGATAGTCAGCAATAAAGCTCACACGGGTATTTATTTCATCTCCACTATGCATGTCAAGCACTAAAATGTGAATCCACTCTGTAAATTGCCAAAATTACACGTTCACAGTGCACTATGGTTGAGTTTCAAAGAAAACACATATGTGATACTCAGGCATAGGATAGAATTCTATGATGTGCTTATATATTCAAAGGTCAAAGTAAAGATCTCACTATCATTAAACCCATAACACTCTGAATAGGGGAATATGGTTCAACATTCAGNATGTTTTCTCCATTTCTACCATCAAACCCGAGGGAGAGTGACACTCACCTATGCACATAAGCCATATACACTAAGTCCGGGTTTTTGTTTGGAGATTAGGGTGAACACGATCAAGCATCGACCAACCAATGAAGTAGGTACTATATAAACTTGAGTCCTCTGGTTGACTAGTCAAGTAGGCTATTGAGGTTGGGGAGTTTAATATTAGATTTAAGTCAAGAACTGCTATTAAGGGGCAAGTCTTGGCTTATTTCATAGCCAAGTTTACCCCAACCACAAAACCAAAAGATGTCACTAGAGAGAATTTGTACCCGATCTACTAGTTTGGAAAATTTTCATTGNACCCCAACCACAAAACCAAAAGATGTCACTAGAGAGAATTTGTACCCGATCTACTAGTTTGGAAAATTTTCATTGATAAAGCTTCTAATACACAAGGGAGCAGAGCAAGACTAATCCTAACCTCCCTTGAGGGTATTGATCTAGAGTACGCCCTTAAGTTTGACTTCAAAGCCTCAAATAATGAAGCTGAGTATGAAGCAAGCTAGCACACTCCATGGATGCATAGCAACTACTAATCCACAACGATTCCTATCTCATAGTCAAGAAATTTGAATCAGAATATNCAAGCTAGCACACTCCATGGATGCATAGCAACTACTAATCCACAACGATTCCTATCTCATAGTCAAGAAATTTGAATCAGAATATGAGGCAAGAGGGGATAGGGTGACCTCGTACTTAAAGGTGGTATAACAGTTGCTAAGGGAGTTCGTGCATACTCAAGTGTTGTAGGTGCCTTAAGTCAAGAATGCAAGAGCTGATGTCTTGGCCAAGCTAGCATCTAAAAATCAAGGAAAACTAGGAAGGATAGTGCCTATGGAACATCAGAAAGAACCAAGCATTCGTTACAACCAGAATGAGAAAGAAATATTGCTGATGGAGTTCACGACAAGCTGGATGGATCTCCTTATCAGTTACCTCCAAGATAATATTCCTCCCCAAGACTCAAAGGAGGTAGCTAAGCTAAGAAGTAGAGCATCAAGGTTCACTATGATCCAGGGAAAGCTCTATTGCAGATGAAGAGGCCAATTGATGAGTGTGGAACATTGCATATTAAGCATCATCATTGCATCCAATTTAACTTTTTTTGTAGTGATTTTTTTTGGGGAAATGGATTCAAATTGATAATTAATGAAGATTAGTTTGATTGTAGGTGATAAGTTGGAAATGGTAGGCATAAAGCACCACAGCAAGTGATTGAGGTCAATAGGGAAGAAAAGATCTTATGATGGATGGCTCGGGAGCTCAAGGAATCAAGAATTTCTAGACAAGGATATGAGTTACAAGTAGAAGACCTACCTGAGCTACCAGTAGAAGAGCCTACCAGAAATCAGCTACTAGTGCCTCCTTGCAAGACTTTCTAGTAGCAGACCCAACTAAAAATGAGCNCCTACCAGAAATCAGCTACTAGTGCCTCCTTGCAAGACTTTCTAGTAGCAGACCCTACTAAAAATGAGCTACCGGTAGCAGCCTTATGAGCTACCGATAGAAGAGCCTATTGGAAAGCAGCTACCTATAAGACCTAACAGTAGCAGACCCTATTGGAAATGAGGTACCGATAGCAGACTTACGAGCTACCAATAGAAGATGCCCAAAAAATCTAGATCCTTCTCTAAACCACTCCACTAACTACGAGGGCCCACCTTTTGACAACTAATCCATGTTCTGACATTTCTAACACTCCATGATGATCTCCTAACCCCTACATTCATATTTTAAGCATAAGGGAGTGGGTGGCTAATGTAGTGAGAGGGTGTGGTTGGAAAAGCATGGGAGGATCATACTTTGATTAATTTTGGAAGCTTTTGTAGATAATCTCTCTCCAATCACTGCAAGNATGTAGTGAGAGGGTGTGGTTGGAAAAGCATGGGAGGATCATACTTTGATTAATTTTGGAAGCTTTTGTAGATAATCTCTCTCCAATCACTGCAAGTCAGCCACTTATGCTAAGGGGTGGGAGGATGGATGAAAATAGAGGACTTCCTACACATAATTTTAGATCATAAAAGTTTTAGAGAGAGAAGATCCAAAGTTGAAGATAAAGTTCTAGAGGGAGAAAACTGAGTTTTACATTTTCCTTCACCATTTTCATTGTAGTAATCTTTCCCTCTTGCACTCTAATCTCTTTTAATCAAAGTTGTAATCAAGTTGTGCTAAACTTCTTGTAGTTTATTTTCACATTTGAGTTTTGTTCCATTCAAGTTTTACATTTTGGGTATGCATGACTTTTTTCTTGTAGTTTAAACCTTCTTTTACATTAATACAAGTTTATGTTTGATTTCATTATTATGTTTCTCTACTGAGTGTTTGCTCTTGCCTTTTCCATGCTTAGCTAAACCTTTAGTTGGCTAATCCAACCCTCTTGGGTATGTGAAATTGACTCTATTTCATTCTTCCTTGTTGATGAACGCGTAATATTGCATATTTAACGGCCTCATTACATGCATTTTAACTCAACTTTGCATTTAAGAACTTAGAGTTAGCCAAATATATGAATAATGTGAAAATTTTGATGTTGCAGGTAATCATAGGGTAAATGATGGCTTTCAGAACCCTCCAACCAAGTGTGGATGAGTGGTGAAGAGATAGACACGTTACATGAGGATTTGGAGGCTTAAAAGTGAAAGAAATCAAGGAGGTATTGGTGCTTGGTAACATAGGCACTGACACCCGAACCATTTGGTAGAAGTACCTTGGTTTTCCTTCTTTTTCACCCTGATCCACTTAGAATTTGAAAATTTTCAAAACATGCAAGTTTTTATATCTAGATGTCCTCTAGGTTATGTCAAAATTCAGCTTGATCGGGTAGTTAGATCAAAAGTTATGATAATATTACAAAAACTGGTTCGGAGCTGACAACTTCCAGAAGACCTACCAATAGGTTTTTCTCAAAAACGCTAGAACACCTGAAACTCAATGTTCTGCCACTTGGGGGTCCCACCTATGTACATGCCTCCTACACCCTAAATTCAGCCTTAGAAGATGGAGGATGGGAAAGTAGGAGAAAGAAGGATGGAGGCATAGTGGGTGTAGGCTAAGCTCTTCCTAGCCTATCCAATGCATCAAATCACCACCTGTGGATGGGAGGTCTATTCATGCAGGCTAGAAGAGCATCATGGATGAAAATGCATTAATTCCTACACCATATATTCAACATTCACACAAGCTTTGAAGAGAAGAGGCTACCTAAGCTTAGGAGTAGTTTTTAGAGAGAAAAGCGCAAGGAAGAAGATGAAGTTCTAGAGAGAGAAATTTATGTTTTGCATTTTCTTCTCCATTTCAGTTGTAGTAAGCTTTAATTCTCTTGTAATCCTTAATTCTTGCACTTTAATCTCATTTATTTCAAGTGTATTGCAAGTTTAGTTACATGTTCTTGAATCTACCATGTTTGTATTTGAGTTTTCCATTCAAGTTTTACATATGGGTATTAAATGAACTTATTTTCTTAGTTTAACTTTTCTTAGCATTAATACAAGTTTTAATCTTCATTTATTCACTATGTCTTTATATTATGGATGTCTTTGTATTTAGTATGAGTAGCTATGNAACTTTTCTTAGCATTAATACAAGTTTTAATCTTCATTTATTCACTATGTCTTTATATTATGGATGTCTTTGTATTTAGTATGAGTAGCTATGTTTTAGGTTGGCTAATCCAAGAGAGACTTCCTCTTGGGTATGCTAAATCAACTCATTTTTCATTCATTCTTATAGTGTACGATGGTTCGGTTTGACTAGGTTGAGTGTGGATGTGGTTGTGAGTTCTTGATACACTGTAAACTTGTCACGGGGTATGCTTGAATCCTCACCTTCATTTTAGTCTCGTGCTTCTTACGAATCAATCGAACGTTTAAGCACCATTGGATGAATGTCTTAAGTTGATTTGGCATCCCCATTGGAATAACCTCTTTGGATTAGCCAACACTTGTTTCCATTATTTTTCTAGAACAATCTTCACACGCNCTTACGAATCAATCGAACGTTTAAGCACCATTGGATGAATGTCTTAAGTTGATTTGACATCCCCATTGGAATAACCTCTTTGGATTAGCCAACACTTGTTTCCATTATTTTTCTAGAACAATCTTCACACGCCAAAACATCAAAACTCAAAAGATTTTTACATTTTCCATTTTTACAAAATCAACTTCACACAATTCCCTTCATTCCTTGAAGAGATGACCTTGGAATACTAATTTCAAGTAAAACATGATACTCGAAAGTCTCTTTGCGCTTGGGGAAAACTTTTGTACGCACACATATTTTGTTCATTCCACACACCTTTTTTCCCCTTTTTTCGCATCATTTTGAGGGAGAGTGGCACTTCTCTACACACAAAAGCCATATACACATTTAAGGGTGATGTGCGGAGATTAGGGTTGACGGAATAACTTAAGCACTCATAGTGTATAATGTTTAGTTTGATTAGGTTGAGTGTGGACATGGTTATGGGCTTTTGATACACATTAGACTTGTCACAGNGCATCATTTTGAGGGAGAGTGGCACTTCTCTACACACAAAAGCCATATACACATTTGAGGGTGATGTGCGGAGATTAGGGTTGACGGAATAACTTAAGCACTCATAGTGTATAGTGTTTAGTTTGATTAGGTTGAGTGTGGACATGGTTATGGGCTTTTGATACACATTAGACTTGTCACGGGGTATGTTCTTGCCCAACACAACTACATTAGTCCCTCACTTCCTTTGAATCAATCAAACACCAAGACACCATTGGTTGAATGAAACGAGTTGATTTGGCATTCCCATTGGAATGCCCTCTATGGATTAGCCAACCTTAATTTCTTGCATATTTCTTAACTCACAACTTACCAAACTTCAAATCATAAGATTTTCCAATTNCCTCACTTCCTTTGAATCAATCAAACACCAAGACACCATTGGTTGAATGAAACGAGCTGATTTGGCATTCCCATTGGAATGCCCTCTATGGATTAGCCAACCTTACTTTCTTGCATATTTCTTAACTCACAACTTACCAAACTTCAAATCATAAGATTTTCCAAGTTTCACTTTTTCAGAAAATCACTCATCAAGAACACTCGACCTCACCTTCCCTGAGGAGACGACCTTGGAATACTCATTCCAAGTAAAACATGATATTCCAAGTTTCTCTATGCTTGTGGAGCACTTTTGCACACATGCACCTTTTTGTTCATCCACACACAATTTCTNATCAAGAACACTCGACCTCACCTTCCCTGAGGAGACGACCTTGGAATACTCATTCCAAGTAAAACATGATATTCCAAGTTTCTCTATGCTTGCGGAGCACTTTTGCACACATGCACCTTTTTGTTCATCCACACACAATTTCTCCACTTCTTGCATTGAACTCGAGGGAGAGTGACACTCACCAATCTCTATAAGCCATATACACACAATCGGGTTCAAGTTGGAAGTTGGGAAAAATGATCAAGCACTAACTATATGTTGAGAATGATCCATGAGCGCATCTATGAAAATCACATCAGAGCTTGCACATTGTAATTCAAGGCATTGAGGCAGGGCTATTTCTAGCCCACAATGGTGAAAGATTCCAAGGAAAACAACATGCCAATATCCCTCATTGTCCACTTGAGCTACTCACTCTAATACTTAGCTTGTGGTTATTTCAATAGTGGGGGATAGAAATTTTGGGACCCTTTCCTATAGGGGTAGGACAATGTAAGTTTGTCGTCGTATCAATTGACTACTTTACCAAATGGGCCAAGGTTGAACCACTAGCCACCATCATCGAGTAGAGCATTAGGAAATTTGTCTGGATATCCATCGTATATAGATTTGGAATACCCAGGTCAGTAGTGTTTGGCAAAGGTAAGCAGTTCAATAATTCAAACATAAATTTTTTTTGTTTAGAGCTAGGTATAAAGAACTACATCTTAGCATCGACTCATCCACAGTCCAACAACAATTAGAGGTGACCATACAAACTATTGTTAATGCTCTGAAGACTAGGCTGGAAGCTTCGATAGGTCAATGTGTAGATCATCTTCCAAGGGTGCTCTGGGCATACAGGACAACAACTCAGATTGCTATGAATGAGACTCTTTTGAGTTTAGCCTTCAAAATATAAATAATGGCTCTTATAGAGATTGGGTTCCCCTTACCCAGAGCTAAACTATTCAATCCCACGGAAAATGATCAAGCTCTTCTTGTAAATCTCGCCCTTTTTGATGAGAAAAAAGAAGAAGGAATGAGACACTACAAAGGATCACAACTTATTAGAAGAGGGTGGCCTAGTATTACAACTAGAGGGTTAAAGAAAGGAGCTTCAAAATTGGGGATCTCTTTTTAAAGAAACTACTGCTTGCTAGGAAGGACCCCAAACATGGGAAGCTGGGCCCAAACTGGGAAGGGCCTTACTTTGTCCAAAGGGTCATCTGACCTGACAATTATAAGTTGTAGGACTCAGAAAGGAAAGACCTAGCAAACTCATGGAATGCATACCACCTCAAGAAGTTCTATTAGTAACAGCTTGGAGCCTTTAATTTTACAAATCCTGTGAACACTTCTTTTCAGAGGACAATCATAAATATTTTAGATCAATGAAGTGTTTGCAAAATCTTGGTATCGAAAGTTCTTGAGTACACAAAATTCTTACAAGTATTGAGCTCAAAGGAAGTTTCTGGGCTCGTCAGTTAAAGGATAAGCTTTTTAGCACGAATCCAAGGATAAGCTTTTCACCTTATACCATAGATAAGTTGTTCATCTTATAAGAGCTTTTCAACTCGCATGCAAGGATAAGCTTTTTAGCTCATAACTCATATAAGCTCTTCAGCTTTTAAGAGCTCATTAGATCAATCCAAAGATGATCTTTTCAACTCATATCTTAGATAAGCTCTTCAGCTTATTGATTAGTGCTTGACAAAATTCCTTGTAGTTTCCTAGCCTCTAAATATTACCTTTTAGCATGTATAGTATATGGATGAAGGGGAGTGCCACATTTCTATGGGTGATGTCAAAAGAAAGGGCAAGGAGATGGGGGAAACTAAAATGATGGTAATGTGATGGAATGAAATGCGTGAATGAACAAAATACGTGTGTGTGAACAAAAGTGCTCCCCAAGCGCAATGAGTCTTTTGAGTGTCGTGTTTTACTTGGAAAAGTATTCCAAGGTCGTCTCCTCAGGAAAGGAAAGTTCAAGTGTGTGAAGGTGATTTTGTTGTGAAAAAGAAAAGTGTAAAATCTTTTGAGTTTTGAGTTTGGTGAGTTGTATTCTTGATGAAAATGGAATAAAACAAGTGTTGGCTAATCCAAAGAGGTCATTCTAATGGGAATACCAACTCAACTTGAAACCTTCCTCCAATGGTGCATAGATGAACTATTGATTCGTGGGAAGCTAGGGACGAGATGGTGAGGATCCAAGCATAAACCATGACCAGACCTATGGAATATCAAAGACTCACAACTCCATCCACTCTCAACCCAATCGAACCGAACCATCGTACACCGAGAGGAGGAAAAAAATGATTTGAAATTACAAACCCAAGAGGAGGTCTCCCTTGGATTAACCAACTAAAACTCTAGTTACTCATGCTTACGTTAAGACAATAATGTAAATGAAAGACATAATGAAGAAATAAAGCATGAAACTTAACTTAATGCAGAAAAACTTGAACTATAAAGAAAGAAATACAATACCCATTTTAAAGCAGGAAAATGAAGAACTTGGAAGCATTAATGGTAGAAACTAGAACATGTAACTAAACTTGCCAAGTACTTGAAATAAATGACATTAAAAGTAAATATTGAAGCTTACAAGAGTCTTACAATAAAATACAAGTGAAACGATGGAAGAAAATGAAAAAAATGTAAATTTCTCACACTATGACACTATTCAGCATTGACTTGATCCAAAATGTGTACACCCAAGTGCAGGCGGTCAAGCTGTAGTAATAATCCGGTGAAGTCCAGAGTCGAATCCACAGGGAGCTATGTTGGTGTTTGAAGTAAGTAGTAATAGAGACCAAGTAACTTTTGGAAATTTCGCGTGTTTGGAGTAGTGGGATTTTCTTGATTAGAATAGAAGATTCTTTTCAAGAGTTTTCTAGACAAAATATAAGATAAATTCAATCACCCTTTAGCTCGAGAAGCTGAACATTTAGTTATTCATCCAGTTTATTATACTTGTGCTTGGTAACTCATTTAACTCCCGTGTTAACGACAAGTTAATCGGAAGATAAAGGTGGATTGTGAGAATTAAACACATAGTTCAGATGGCTTTCTAGAAGTTTACAAGAATTGTCTGTACCAAGACTCAACCCATCTATAAACAAGCAAGTGTTTCTATAAGGTATCCAACCATAGCGTTAATATTCCATCCTTTAAATGAAGTCCAATAATTGTGAAGAATGAAAGGTAGTCATGAGGATCTAGCCCAGGTACTTGCCTTGAACACATGGATCTTTCTATGCAAGAGTCATCCATGTCATAGAAAGAACCCATGGTTATAGAAAGTACCTTAGCTTTGCTATATGCATTCAATCATTCAATAAACAGGTGTGATATAAAGCATTAAAGCATGAAGAAGTTGCACAAACATAACTTTCGGATAATCTTTACAAATTCATCACCTATTACTAAAGAGTGAATGATGAACTACTCACTTTTCATGGCTTTGGCAAAGCTAGAAAAGTGAGTGCTACTCATTCCTCTAAATAGAGATGCTACTAAGTAAAGANCACCTATTACTAAAGAGTGAATGATGAACTACTCACTTTTCATGGCTTTGGCAAAGCTAGAAAAGTGAGTGCTACTCATTCCTCTAAATAGAGATGCTACTAAGTAAAGAAAACTAAAAAACGAGCTTTTCTTCAATGAAGAATAAGTGAATCACTTTCCACCTTTCACAGCTTTAGTAAAGCTCAAGAAAAGTGGAAGAGTTTCACTCTTCTAAGAAAGAAGGATGCTCAAGCAATGGAAGTGAAATACATGAACAATAAAAGTAGAAGAAAGTTAGTTGCTTTTGGAGGGTTTCCACCACAACCAAAAGATGAACTACCTCTCTTGATACTTTGTAAGTAAGAGCAAATACAACTACAAGGGGAGTCTAAGCCTCCATCATGGTCGCCACAANTTGTTGACTGCAACACGCCATGTCTCAGCAGTTGGTCTTGGTAGGGTTTCAGATGAAGTTCGAACGTTGGTTAACGTTCAAACGTCCTTGCTTTGTTCCAACCTTTTGCATTTTTGCTCCCTTTTGTGCTAGTGTTACATTCAAGTGTGATTTTTGTTGTTTTTGGGCCTTTGTTCACTTTAGGACCTGAAATGTCATTACTTAAACTCCATCAAAGCACAATTAGTCCAAAAAGACATAGTAAGAATTGTTAACTTTACGCACGAATCAGTACGTATACCGGTATGGTTTACTGAAATAGCCCAGAATGCCTGTTTTTCATGCTCCACTTGCTTGGGGGTCCCACCATTGATTCTCCCACTTGCCCCTGACTTCCCTTACACATTTTCATGCCTCCTACACCCTTATTGAAGACTTTGAAGGCCNTAAAAATTGTGTGAATGCTGAATATATGGAGAAGAACTCTGCATTTTCATCCATGTAGGGTCCCCCTAGGTGTGTGATAGGCCTCCCATCCATAGGAGGCTGAGTTGATGCATTGCACAGGCTAGGACAAGCTAAGCCTGCAACCATCATGTCTGCCCTCTTCACTCCCATCCCCATTAATGTCATTGCCTTCAAAGTCTTCAACTAGGGTGTAGGAAGTATGTAAATGTGTAAGGGAAGTTAGGGGATAAGTGGGAGAAACAATGGTGGGACCCCCAAGTAAATGGAGTATGAGTTGCAGGCATTCTGGGCATTTTGGGCAAAACCTACCGGTAGATTTTTAGCGATCTACTGGTAGGTTTTGGCTACTAGAGTAAAAACTACTGGTAGGTCTTTCTGGTAGGTTGCCTACTCCAGACCAGTTTTCATAGAATTATCATAACTTTTGTTCTAACCGTTGGATTAAGCTAACATTTTGACACAATACAAAATACATCGAGATCTACAACTTTCATGTTTTGCACTTGTTTAGATTCGAAGTGGATCATGGTCAAACATGGGAGAAACAGCGGTACTGTGTCAAAACCTTGGGAAACCAGTGGGCAAAACCTTTTGAAATCCATTTCTCTTGATTTCTTCACCTTCCAAGCCTCCCAATCCTCATTTAATGNTAGGGGGACATTCGAACATTATCTGAAGTTCGAATGTCAAGTCTGCCTTTGCTTTGAAGGCATTCGAACGTTATCTTTCTTCCACTCAAGTGGCCTGTGGTCACTGACTTGGTCTCTGACTTAGTCACTTCCACACGCCTTGACATCATTAACTGTACACTCAGCAACTCCTTAGTCACTTAAGACAACGTTCAAATGTGGAATGACGTTCGAACGTTGTACTCAAGTGCTTCTGGTTCTTCTCTTTTTGTTGACTGCAACACGCCATGTCTCAGCAGTTGGTCTTGGTAGGGTTTCAGATGAAGTTCGAACGTGGGTTGGCGTTTGAATGTCCTTGCTTTGTTCCAACCTTCTACNTAACATCAAAAATTCAACATTATTGACAACTTTGGCTAACTCCAAGTACTTAAATGCAAAATTTGAGTTAAAATGCATGTAATGAGGCCTTCAAATATGCAATATTATGTACTCATCAATTAGCACATAATATTGCATATTATGTATGCCTTTTATACCCTTTTATTCTTGCTTTTATTGTGAATTTGGGGAGAAATACGACTAAGCAACCAATTAATGATGTTGTGTGATTTTAGGTAAAGAGTTAATTATGGCTTGAGTTAAGCCCCCATCATAGTGCTTAAAGTCAATGGAGATGAGGGGCTGGTTTAAAGGGAGGCTTAAAAGGTGAAGAAATTAAGAAAAAGACATGTTAGGGGAAAACATTCCAGAAGATTTAAACTTGGTTTGCCTATGCCCTGTCAAAACCTTCTGGAAGGTTTGCATCAACCTTCCAGAAGGTTAAACTCACTGGACAATTTTTTTCATTTCCCTGCCAAAACCTTTCAAAAGGTTTGCATCGACCTTGCTGAAGGTTTTGCCCAGAAATGTCAAATAGCCTGCAACTTAAGTTCTGCCACTTAGGGGTACCACCTATGATTCTACAACTTATCCCCTAACATCTCTTACACACATACATGCCTCCCTACACTTCATGGTAGACTTTGGAAGGCAATGCATTAATGAGGAAGAGAGAGAAGATAAAAGCTTGGGAAGTTACAGGCTAAGCTTGTCCTAGCCTACTTAAGGCATCAACTCAGCCCCCCATTGATGGGAAGCCTCTCACACAGGCTATGGGACCTCCATGGATGAAAATGAAGACAACACTTGACATTTTGACAGCAATGTTCAGATTTATAGAGAGAGAAGCTCAAGGAGGAAGACATAGTTTTAGAGAAAGAAGTTAGATTTTTGTATTTTCTTTACCCATTTCACTTGTAATTTGCTTTAAGACTCTTGTAAGCTTCATTTATTGCACTTAATGCCATTTATTTCAAGTGTATTGCAAGTTTAGTTAAGTATCTTGGAATCTACCATTGTTATATTCAAGTTTTCACTTCAACCTTTTAAGTTGGGTATTAAATGCACTCATTTTTGTAGTTTCACTTTTCTTTACATTAACCCAAGTTTTAATCTCCATTCCAATACCGTGTCTCCTTACACATTGTATGTGTTTGCATTTAATATGAGTAGCTAAGCTTTAAGTTGGCTAATCCAAAGGAGAACTCCTCTTGGGTATGCTAAATCAACTACTTTTCATTCTTCCTTGTAGTATAAGGTGGTTTGGTTTGACTGGGTTGAGTGCAGACATGGTTTTGAGCTCTTGATACACCGTAGACTTGTCATGGGGAATGCTTGAGCCTACACCACATTATTCTCTCACTTTCTACGAATCAATTGAACACCTAGGCACAATTAGAAGAATATTGTGAGTTGATTTGGCATTCCCATTGGAATGACCTCTTCGGATTAGCCAACCCTTTTTTTCATTGCATTTTCACTCACCACACACACTTAAAATATTTTACACTTTTCATTTTCTTTATAAAATCACATTTACCATAATTCGACCTTCCTTCTTTGAGGAGACGACCTTGGAATACTTAATTCCAAGTAAAACACGACACTAGAAAGTCTCTTCACTTGAAGAGCACTTTGCACACACATATTTTCATCCACACACGTTTTCTCCATTTCTAGCATTAAACCTGAGGGAAAGGGATAGTCACCTACACACATAAGCCATATACACTTAGTTTGGGTTAGTGTTTGGAGATTAGGGTGAACACAATCAGGCACTAATCAGAGCTTATCATCTCGATCCAAGGATGAGCTTTTCAAGTCATACCTCAAATAAGATTTTTAGTTTATAAGAGCTATTCAACTTAAAAATGAGTCTTTCAGATTGTGGGAGTTTTATAGCTTTTAAAAGGTTAAGTTTTAAATCAAAGGGCGGGACAGACATGTAACACCAACATCAAGATCGAAAACAACAAAAAGAAAGGAGTTATATATTTTATATTCAAAAAGAAATTACAAAACAAGATATTACAACTTGCTAGTTTAAGGCCTAGCTCCTTTCTTATTGAGTTCCTCCAGCTACATATAGGGCATTCTCCCTAGCTAGCTTGTCCCTCACAAGCTAAGTAAGAAAAAGCTCTCTCTCTCTCTCTCTCTCTCTCTCTCTCTCTCTCTTTATAACTAGCTCCATTGTAGTGCTAGCTCAACAGTAGTGCAACACTCATCCTTTGAACCAACAGAAAGAATGAACGAGGTGGATGATCCTCGCAACCTCTTCCTAGAAGAAAAAGGAACATCATCGTCCCCAACTCTTTTCATCCCAGGAGCTTGCACTACGACCTCCGTGATTGAGATGGCCATCTTCAGAGTAGGCACTGGTCTTAGCCTAAGCTTGAAAATATTTTGAGTTGCAACTAAGTCTCTAAAATCACCTTTACCATAATTCAACCTTCCTTCTTTAAGGAGACGACCTTGGAATACTTAATTCCAAGTAAAACATGACACTAGAAAGTCTCTCTTCGCTTGGAGAGCACTTTTGCACACACACATTTTCATCTACACACATGTTTTCTCCATTTCTAGCATTAAACCTGAGGGAGAGTGATAGTCACCTACACACATATACACTTAGTTTGGGTTAGTGTTTGGAGATTAGGGTGAACGCAATCAAGCACCAATCAGAGCTTATCAGCTCGATCCAAGGATGAGCTTTTCAAGTCATACCTCAAATAATATTTTTAGTCTATAAGAGCTATTCAACTTAAAAATGAGTCTTTCAGATTATGGGAGTTTTATAGCTTTTAAAAGGTTAAGTTTTAAATTCGAGGGCGGGACAGACATGTAACACCAACATCAAGATCGAAAACAACAAAAAGAAAGGAGTTATATATTTTATATTCAAAAAAAAAATTACAAAACAAGATATTACAACTTGCTAGTTTAAGGCCTAGCTCCTTTCTTATGGAGTTCCTCTAGCTACAGATAGGGCATTCTCCCTAGCTAGCTTATCCCTCATAAGCTCAATAAGAAAAAGCTCTCTCTCTCTCTCTCTCTCTTTCTCTCTCTCTCTTTTTATAACTAGCTCTATTGTAGTGCTAGCTCAACAGCAGTGCAACACTAATCCTTTGAACCAACAGAAAGAACGAACAAGCCGGATGATCCTCATAACCTCTTCCTAGAAGAAAAAGGAACATCATCCTCCCCAGCTCTTTTCATCATAGGAGCTTCCACTATGACCTCTGTGATTGAGATGGCCATCTTTAGAGTAGGCACTGGTCTTAGCCCGAGCTTGAAAATATTTTGAGTTGCAACTAAGTCTCTAAAGGACACGGGTGTATATACAATAGTGTTATGTATCCTAAAGAGCTTTGACGGAGACTTCCACAGGACATCCCCTACAACATTCAAGGAGAAAATTCGAAGATAGTTAAACCTCAGGTAGTAGAATTAGATATTGAAAAGAAAGTGTCTGAATACACTTAATCATATTTGAGGGATGACTCCAGATGCAAGGGCCACAAAGAGCTTTGACAACCTGTCCCTCAAATTCCCAAGTGGCGTTGCCATCCTTTTGGGTATACAGGGAGGTTTACAACTAGCTCATGCACTTGAGCTCTCCAGATGAAGCAGTAGAAGTAAGGAGGAAGACAAGGATCTCCTCATTGCCATGTAGGCGCCAGAAGAGGAAAATTCCTATCAAAAGACTCGATTGAAGTGAGTAAAAATTTTCCTTATGAAGACAAACATAGGAAACCTGAGTCCGACCTCAAAGGAAAAATAAAAGAAGCAAACCTTCCTCTATAAAAGTAGGTTACAGGGTTCATCGACGGTAGGAGCATGCACAGAAACACCAGCAGGAAACCAATAGTGTCTCTGATGGGCTCCATTTCACCTTTAGAGATGCTATTGGGAACCATTAAGGCACCCTAGTCTGAGTCTTCTAAATATAGTGAAGCGCATTGTCTAAACTTAGAGGAAAGGGGCATCTGTATCTTAGGAAGGAAAGAGAAAGTTTTCTTATGAAAAATTTGTTAAAGTAGGTTGTAGAGTGAAAGCCAATGTGGAGTGACATCTGTGATTTTATTGAAAAAAATGAAAACAATTGGCCTCCCTGAAAAACACAATGCATGAAGGGGTGTAATAAATAAAGAAACAATCATGGCAACTCAGGCATTAAGAGGATGTATCAAGGTGCTTTTTCCACTTCTTAACGACTTGATGACGCAAGTACAACCGTCTTAATCATGTATTTTTTAATAACCATCGTAAAATTGTCCCATAACATTGATAACTCGCACAAGTGATTAGCCATAAAGACGAGCTCCTTAGCTTTATGTGACAAATTTTTCACCTAATGGAGCATCTCAGCTGGCGATATGCTCATCAGCTCATTCCATACAGAGCTTATAAACTCAGACTAATAATAACACTTTAGCCCATACCTACGACAAGCCTTTAGCTCATGATAGAACAAGTCGGGCCTAGGCCTAGAGCCAAATTTATAAACCACCAAGTCCAGGGCCACCCAAAGCTAGAACTCAATGGTTAGAATCCAAAAAGAGGTCCTTGCCGCAAGGCCTTTTCCTTATGGAAAGTGAAGGGGGGGGGGGGAACAAATAAGAAGAAAGGCAAACACAGAGAAAAGTTACATTACAAAAGGAGAAAAGTTCACATTTTCATTACAAAAGGAGGAAAAGTTGAAGAGTTACATTCTTGGAAAAGTTATAAAAACAGAGAAAAATTGTAATTCTTAATTAGCACGAGCCAGCTCTTCTTCTCCTTTGGCTGGAGGTCTAGCCACTTCACTCCTAGACCCTTGCTCCTCAAAAATCAGGGGAGAACTTGGGTAGGCCAATCTGAATTCAACTCGAGCCCAACCCAAAAGAACTGGACTTCGGTTAGAATTTTTAATAATTGGGTTGGGCCTAGTGCTTGTTATGTTTCACCCTAATCTTTGAACACTAACCCGAACTAGGTGTATATGGCTTATATGAGTAGGTGAGTGTTACTCTCCCTCGGGTTTGATGCTATAAATGGGGAAAATGTGTGTGTGGATGAAAATGTGTGTGTGCAAAAGTGCTCTCCAAGCATAAAGAGACTTTTGATGTCGTGTTTTACTTGGAATGAAGTATTTCAATGTCGTCTCCTCAGGGAAGGTTGGTCAAATTGTGGTGAAGGTGATTTTTTAAAAATGAAAAAGTGTAAAATCTTGTGAATTGGTGCTTGGGTGAGTGAAGATTGTTATTAAAATGAAATAAAAACAAGGTTGGCTAATCCGAAGAGGTAATTCCAATGGGAATACCAAATCAACTCAATTCATTCAACCAATGGTGCCTAGGTGCCTGATTGATTCGTAGGAAGTGAGGGACTAATGTGGAGTGTAGGCTTAAGCATATCCCGTGACAAGTCTACAGTGTATCAAGAGCTCACAACCGCGTCCGCACTCAATCTAGTCAAACCAAGCACTTTACACTAGAAGGTAGAATCGAGAAGAGTTGATTTAGCATACCCAAGAGGAAGTTCCCCTTGAATTAGTGATTAGCACAGAATATTGCATATTTTGTATGCCTTTTATACCCTTTTATACTTGCTGTTGTTGTGAAATTGGGGAGAAATATGACTAATCAAACAATTAATGATGTTAATGCGTGATTGTAGGTAAAGAGTTGATTATGGCTTGAGTTAAGCCTCCATCATAGTGCTTAAAGTCAATGGAGATGAGGGGGTGGCTTAAAGGGAGGCTCGGAAGGTAAAGAAATTAAGAAAAAGACAAATCTAGAGAAAACCTTCCAAAAGGTTTGGTCATAAACCATCCGAAAGGTTTGGTCGTAGAATTGAATTGCCAATGCCCATGCCAAAACCTTCTAAAATGTTTTCCCTACTGGAATAAACCTTCCAAAAGGTTTGCATCGACCTTCTAGAAGGTTTGAGACACTAGACTATTTTTTCTCCTTTTCCTGCCAAAACCTTTTAGAAGCTTTTCATATACCTTCTGGAAGGTTTTGCCCAGAAATGCCAAACAACCTGCAACTCAAGCTCTGCCACTTGGGGGTTCCACCTATGATTCTCCCACTTGTCTCTTGACATCTCTTACACACATACATGCCTCCCTGCACTTAAGGTTGGACTTTGGAGGCTAGTGCATTAATGAGGAAGAGAAAGAAGGTGGAAGCCTAGGAAGTTGAAGGCTAGGCTTGTCCAAGCTTGTCCAAGCCATCAACTCAGCCCTCATTGATGGGAAGCATCACACATAGGCTATAGGACCACCATGGATGAAAATGAAGAGACTCTTTGACATTTTTTACAGCATTTTAGAGAGAGAAGCTCAAGGAGGAAGACATAGTTTTAGAAAGAGAAGTGAGATTTTTGCATTTCTTTTACCCATTTCACTTATTGTAAGCTAGAATATTCTTGTAATCTTCATTCAATGCACTTCAATCTCATTTATTGCAAGTGTATTTCAAGTTTAGTTACACATTCTAGATTCTACCATGTTTGTATTTAAGTTTTTCATTTCAAGCTTTTCAAATGGGTATTAAATGCACTTCTTTGTAGTTTAACTTTTCTTGCATTAATACAAGTTCCAATATTTATTTCTTCACAATGTCTCTTTACATTATGTATGCTCTTGAATTAAATATGAGTAGCTAAGCTTTAAGTTGGTTAATCCAAGGGAGAATTCCTTTTGGGTATGCTAAATCAAATCTTTTTCATTCCTCTTTTTAGTGTAAGATGGTTTGGTTTGACTAGGTTGAGTGTGGACGTGGTTGTAAGCTCTTGATACTCCGTAGACTTATCACAAGATATGCTTGAGCATACACTTCCATTTTAGTCTCTCACTACCTACAAATCAATCAAACACCTATGCACCATTGGAAGAATGTTTTAAATTGATTTTGGCATTCCCATTGGAATGATCTCTTTGGATTAGCCAACACTTGTTTCTATTACATTTCATCAAGAACACAACTCACCAAAACACAAATCTCCAAGGTTTTACACTTTTCATTTTTCACAAAATCACATTCACACAATTCACCTTCCTTCCTTGAAGAGACGACCTTGGAATACCAATTCCAAGTAAAACACGACACTCAAAAGTCTCTCTACACTTGGAGAGCACTTTTGCACACACAAACATTTCATTCACACATGTTTTCCCATTTCTTGCATGATCTCCAAATGAGAGTAACACTCACCTAAACGTTTAAGCCACATACACATTAGGAATGATGGAATAAAACAAACAACTAGCCAACAAAAAGCTTAGCTACTCGTGTTCAAAGTAAAAACAATCATAATGTAAAGAGACATGTAGGTGAAATGGACTAAAAATAGAGATGAAATGAAGCTTAGAACTTGTATTAATGCTAGGAGAAGGTAAACTACAAAGACAAAACCCAGTTGAAAATATAAAAGTGCAAGAACATTGAATTAAACTTGAAATAAAAGAGATTACAATGCAAGAAATGAAGATTACTAGTGAAATATAAATTAATACAATTGAAGTGGGTGAGGCAATTGCAAAAATCTAAGCTCTTTCTCTAAAGTATGTCTTCTACCTTGGCAGCTTCTCCCTTTAAAAATGATGAACAATGCTATGTAAAATCTATAGAATCGTGGAATTTTCATCCATGAGGGCTCTATGGTTTGTGTGCTTTAGAGTTTCCATGATTTGAAGAGTTTGCATACCTACACAAGCAAAGTGTAGGCATGCCTACACTCCCAATGCCCTTGACCAGCCTCATTCTTTCTCTCTCCTCTTCATCCATTCCTTTTCTTCCAAATTTAGAATTTTGTGTAAGGATGGCATGGTTGTAGGTAGAACATGCCAGGGTAGGTGTGGGAGAAACACAAGTTGGTAGAGTTTAAGTTGAAGGTGTCTGGCGTTTCTAGGCCAAACTTGTAAAATCTGGGAAAAATTTAAACTTTTGTAGACAAGGGCAAAATGATAATTTACTACTACAATACAGGTTGAAAACTAAATTTTTCTAGATCTCGGATGACGAAATGGATCTCACTGTTGGATTGGTCTCGCGAAATCTAGTTACCCTGTCAAATTTCATCAAATTCTGAAATAGTCAGATTTTTTTCCATTTTATGAGGCAGTCGAGTCTCGGATGACCCAAAAATTAAAATTTTAATAAAATTTTGAAAGTTAGAAAATAATTTCAAGCAAATTAAAATAAAAATATTTTGAACTTGAATCAGGACGAAATTTAATCATTTTGGGACGAAAACGGACCCGAGAAAAAGAGAGTCGTGTGGCGCGTTGTGGTCAAAGTATTCTACGAGTATAAATAGGGGAAAAATCAGATTTTTCCCCATTCTTTAGCCGACCTTGAACGTTGAGAGAAAGAGAGGGAAAGTGAGGGAAAACTCCACCTTCTCTCTACGGTCTAGGAGGTTTGAGTGGTCATATCTACTCAGGCTAAGAGTTACAGTCGGTCTTCTCGTCGAGAGCTACACTTACATACCAAGAATGAGGGTTTTTACTGAAGGTTGAAAAATGAGATTTTGGGAAGGCTTGGAATAGAGTTTGAGTTAAAATTTTAGAGCTTTCCTACGGGTTCTTTACACTTGAAGAGGTAGGGTTCCTTCCAACTCGGGTTTATTTTACAACCTAGGGTGTAGTATGTAATGGGTATATGGATAAAAAGATTTTATCATTACCTATGTTATGGAAATTAATGAAATGGGTATTGAAGTTGGGTAAAATGAAAGTTTACCTTGAAATGAGTTGTGAATTAGACACAATGTGATCCATGGAATTGGGTGTTATGTGGGTATGTTGTGTGTTTACTTTATGCCTTGGAAATTTAGTGTATTGTTAGCATATGTTATGTAATGACATGCTTGTGAATTGTTGCTGAAAATAAAATGTTGATATATGTTCATTGATATATGGAATTATGAGAAAGTTTGGTGATTATAAGTTTTGGATGTAAATTGCCATGGAATTTGCTTGAATGTAATTAATTTAGCTCGTGTGACATCCGTTACATATGGGCATGACATGGATTAGGCAATGGTGCATCACATTGCATTTGCACGGGGTAAACGAATCCATAGCCATGAGTGTGGGTGTGTGTGTGCATGGTAGATATCAAACACCAAGTAGGTGGATGATGGTGGGCTCGGGAAAGTTGGATTGAAAAATTCGACTGAGTCCCACGGTTGCATGAAAAAGAATTGGGTCGGGGTAGCAAGAAGGGCTAGACTATCCCTCGGGTGAGAGACCCGGTGTTTGGATACACACTTCTATTGGTATAAGAGCCTATAAAGTGTGTCGGTGTACACGGAACCATTGGTGAAAGTCCATGAATTCCGTGTCGGTTGGGTGACTGTTGGTGTAAGTCCATAAATACCCACCCCAAGAAAGACCCAGAGATTTTTAAATAGTCATTTGGGTGTGTAACACAAATGGTGGAGGTTTGGAAAGCCCAGTTTGGATACTCACTGCATAGCATGGGGTAAAGGCAAATAGTCGGAGCTAGAAAAGCTCGATTTTATACACATTGGCAGACATGTGTTGTGGAGCCGGAAAGGGCTCAGGTAAATTGCATGAATGAGTATCATTTCATTTCATGGCAAGATATGTTAGATTCCAACTTTAATTTTCTTAAATCTTGGTTGGAAGGATTGTTGTTGGAAAATATGGCATGTTAACATTACATATGTACTTAGGTTGGGGGAATAACCTCTGTAGGAAACTTTCTACTAGGCGTTGGCTCACCCTATATGAGAAACATTTTAGGTGCGGGGTTCGTGCAGGTGGAGGACACTCATTCGGGGCCTCGAGGGTGAAGAAGAGCCAGCTTATGACTTTTGAAAAGAAGTTTTGTAAAATTTTTGTTAAAAACTACTTTTTGACATGTAAATGTATGAATCAAATGTGCTAGAACTTGTATGGATCATTTATAATGTAGAAAAATATATTTGTTGGGAATGAGTTTGGAAATGTTTTGGATTAATTGGAAATGAAAAATAGGTGAAACAGACAATTCTAGGCAAAATCTTCCGGAAGGTTTGGACAAAAACAAGGAAAAAAAACTGGAATAGTGGGTGAAACCTTTTGGAAGGTCTATTATAACCTTCTGGAAGATCTATTCTAACCATCTGGAAGATCTTCACATTTTTCTAAAATGAGGGAATCTAGTGTGTAACTTTTTTCGGAAGTTTAACACATCTTCTGGAAGGTTGACACAACTTTCTTCAAGATAGGATTCCAGTATGCTAAATCTTCCAGAAGATGGAGTAAACCTTTTGGAAGGTCGATGAGAAACCCCTAAAGGAACTTTTCCGGTAAGAAAAAACTTCTAGAAGGTCGAGCAAAACCTTCCGGAAGGTTTTCCAAAAATCAGTAATTTTAAGAATGTAGTGTCATGTTTTTGGATTATGTGTTCTTTCTTTCCAATGACACAAATGGAACTTAAATGAGATACATTGAGGTATATTGAAGCTCTATGGGACTAAATGATTAACGGAACACGGGTCACACATGTGAGTTATAATCCCAAACAAAGGAATGTTGTTGATGTGATGCCGAAATGGGCAACAATCACGGGTAATTTTGTGGGTTGATGGGTGATCAATGGGTTAACAAAGGACCCCCAATTTTTGGGGCATCATAGCTTGGTATCAGAGCCTAGATATATGATTTACCTAGGCCTGTTGGGCATGGGTCTTAAATGTTACATGGTACATGTTATGTGATATGTGTTATGTGAATAGTATGCTTGATAAAATGTATATGGAAAAGGGACACTAGGGTTAGAAAATATAACCTTGGGGGTCGGAAAAGAAATGAACTGCATAGTTCAAGGTATAAATGTTTACCAGTGGGTGGCATAGACTCTACTAGGGAAAAAAGGAGAAAAATCTCCAAGTTTAAATACTTGATCCCTACCTTGGGATGTTATGTGAATGTTCTATTATCATTTGACATGTGTGTAGGTGGCAAATAGAGGAAGAGGACGCCGAGGCAGTGAGTGGAACAACCAACCACCACTGACCTTTGACCAACAAGCCTTTGTAGAGGCTATTGGTGCTGCGGCTGCCACCATCGCACAAGCTAGTGCGACGGCCGCTACCATTGCACAGGCTAGTGCAAGTGGGGGAGAAGGAGGCTCAAGTAACCTCTAGAAGTTCAAAGCACAAAAACCTTCGGTATTCAAGGGACGGGCTGACCCGATGGTAGCCGATCATTGGTTCTGGCAAGTTGACAAAGTCCTAGAGACAATGGAGATCACCTCCGATGCCATGAAGATAAGATTAGCTGCATTCTAGATAGAGGGGGAAGCCTAATTGTGGTGGAATTGGGTGAAGGACGCAAAGGACTTAGCGGCCATGACATAGGGAGAGTTCCGTGAGCTCTTCATAGGTAAGTATTTCTCGGCAGCCACACAACATGCAAAGGCTCAGGAATTCTTGGAGTTAAAACAAGGAACAATGACGGTGATGGAGTACGTGGCCAAGTTCACCGAATTAGCCCATTTTGCCGATGATTACGTGGCCATGGATGTGGCCAAGGTGAGGAAGTTCGAGGATGGTTTGAAATTATCCATCCAGGGGAAAATTGTGAGCCTCTGCTTGCAAGATTTGGACTCGATGGCTGAGACAACTATGACCATTAAGAGAGAGATTGATGATGCAAGGAGTATCCAGGAGTCGGGTGCTAAGGAAAAAAAGAAGGAGGGTCAATCCTCTTCTTCTAGTTCGGGAAAAATCCTCTTCTTCTAGTTCGGGAAAAAGGTAGAGAACTTCTACCCCACAAGGGTTTGAGGGAAAGGGCCGTGGCTATCAGGGCTAAGGGCAAGGTCGATTCTCCCAAGGCGGGAGAAACTTGGGGACTACATATCAGATTGGTCAGAGGACATACTTCCATTGCCACCAACTGGGTCACATGAAACGAGATTGCGCACAGAGGCAGGGAACCCAGAGTTATGGGACGTCTCAGTCCCAGTCATCGGTGGGGCAGTCATAGAAACACTACATTCCTCCCTACCCCACCATGGGCCAGGGAACCCAGTACTAGTTCTAGGGTGCTACTTAGGCCCCTACTACTTTACGTGCGAGGACTCCACAAGCAGGTTAGAGCATGGGTTAGGTTCGAGGCCAGGGCTCACAAGCCGGGACACCAGGGACCCAAGGGCGTGTTTATGCCATGGTGCCACAGACTGAGCTAGTTGATTAATAGGTTATACAGGGTAAGTTCCTACTTTCTCACTTATGGGCCAGAGTATTGTTTGATTCTGGTGCATCGCATTCATTTATTACTACATTTTGTGTGAAAGATTTGGGTTTAGAGGTTGAAACATTGGAAGAGCCATTGTATGTGAATTCACCCATAGGAGCTAGGGTGTGTGTCGATCGGATATGTCAGAATTGTGAGTTAGAGATCTTGGGGATTCTACTCACCATGGACCTTAGGGTAATGGACATGTCAGAGTTTTATGTCATCCTTGGGATGGACTGGTTGGTGGCATATAAGGTCGTCATTGATTGTGATCGAAAGCGAGTAACTGCTTATACACCGGAAGATGTTTGTTCTAAGTTTTAGGGGAAAAACACGATGCTTTACCCTAAGTCGTGTATGATTCTCGATGGCATGGGCAGTTGATGGGTTAGCTCGCGAGCCTTACCTTAGAGGACGAGGTGAGACAGGAGTTGGGTCTACCTTAGGTTGTGTGTGAGTATGAGGACATTTTTCTGGACGAACTGCTAGGATTACCTCCCTATAGGGATGTAGACTTCAGTATTGAGTTGTATCCGGGTACATCTCCTATTTCTATGACTCCGCATAGAATGACGTCAGTTGAGTTGCAAGAACTCAAGGTTCAGTTGCAGGAGTTGTTGGACAAGGGGTTTATTAGATCAACCACTTCACCTTGGGGCGCTTCGGTGTTATTTTCCAAGAAGAAGGACAAGACCTTTTGGTTGTGTATAGATTATCAGCAGTTGAATCGGGTCACCATTTAGAATAGGTACCCTTTGCCAAGGATTGACAATTTTTTTGATCAGATGAGAGGAGCGCGGGTCTACCCTAAGATAGATCTTCGCATAGGTTATTATCAATTGAGGATTAGGGAGACATATATCCCTAAGACGGCGTTTAGGATGTAGTATGGGCATTTCGAGTTCACAGTCATACCTTTCGGATTGACAAATGTTCCAGCGGCATTCATGGATCTCATGCATAGGGTGTTCAAACCCCATTTAGATTAGTTCGTCGTAGTGTTTTTCAACGACATCTTGATCTACTCCAGGACAGAGGAGGAGCATGAGGATCACTTGAGGAGCATTTTGCAGACCTTGAGAGACCACCAGTTGTACGCCAAGTTTAGGAAATGTAAGTTTTGGCTTATAGAGGTGAAATTTTTGGGATACGTGGTGTCAGTTTTGGGTGTATCCGTCGACCCAGATAAGGTTGAGGCAGTCATAAATTGGGAGAGACCGAAGTCAGTCTTCGAGATACGTAGTTTCTTGGGATTGGTGGATACTACAGGAGGTTCATTGAGAACTTCTCCTAACTAGCTGCACCTATGACGAGATTGACCTGGAAGGAGGTCAAGTTTGGGTGGAATGACTCATGTGAGAAGGCATTCTAGGAGTTGAAGAGGAGGCTTACATCAGCTCCTATTCTGATAGTTTTGAAAAGGGGACAGAAATACACAGTGTATTGTGATGCCTCAAAGGACGGATTCAGTTGTGTGTTGATGCAGTCCGGGAGGGTGGTGGCTTATGGTTCTCGGCAGTTAAAGAATCACGAGCAAAATTATCCTATGTATGACATGGAGTTGGTGGCCATTATCTTTGCCTTGAAGGCATGGCGCCACTACCTTTATTGTGAGTAGTTCGATGTGTTTTCGGATCATAAGAGTCTGAAGTACACCTTTACACAACAGAACCTCAACATGAGGCAACGCAGGTGGATGGAGTTTCTGGAGGACTATGACTTTACTTTGCATTACCCTCTTGGTAAGGCAAATGTGGTGGCTGATGCACTTAGTAGGAAGTCACGGGGAGTCTTGGCTAGTGTGGCTTCCCGGGAGTGGCAGATGCTCGAGATTGTGGGACAGTTCGGGCTATGATACATGGGACAGGCTCAGGGTGTTTTGGGGAGTTTGGTGGCTACGCCTTCTCTATTGAGCAGGGTGATTGAGTCCTAGAGGCAGGACCCTAAGTTATTATTCATCAGGGACCGAGTGCAGGCAGGGACAAGTGACAAGGGTTGGGCCATTCACTCAAATGATAGACTTTGGTACAGGGGAAGGGTTATGGTTCCCTAGTTAGCGGATTTGAGAGAGGAGATCCTTAGGGAATTCCACTGCTCCCGATTCTCGATGCATCCAGGTGGCACGAAGATGTACCATGAACTTCATAGCCAGTATTATTGGAGTGGGATAAAGAGACAAGTTGGTGACTTTGTCAGTAGATGCCTCACGTGTCAACAGGTTAAGCCTGAGCACCAGAGACCAGCGAGGTTGCTCCAGCCTTTGGAGGTAACAGAGTGGAAGTGGGAGCATGTCAAAATGGATTTTGTGACCCACTTGCCACAGACATCGCGGGGAAATGATGCGGTGTGGGGGAGAGTGGACCGGTTTACCAAGTCGGTGCACTTTTTGGCGGTGCGGATGATTTTCTGACTGGAGGAATTCTACAGTTTATACATACGGAAGATTGTCAGGTTGCATTGGGTGCCCATATTTATAGTATCGGATCGAGATCCCAGGTTCACCACCCACTTTTGGGAGAGCTTCCAACGGTCTATGAGACTCAATTGGCTATGAGTACAACATTTAATCCCCAGACGGACGGTCAGTCGGAGAGGACCATCTATATATTAGAGGATATGCTGGGGGCATGTGTCCTAGATCTCAAGGGTAGCTGGAAAAATCACTTACCCTTAGTGGAATTCGCCTACAATAATAGTTATCAGGCGAGCATACCAATGGCACCCTATGAAGCACTTTATGGGAGGCCTTGCCGTTCTCCGATTTGTTGGACGGAGGTGGGAGAGAGACACTTTAAGAGTCCGAATTTGATAAGAGACACCTCGGAGAAGGTGGACTTGATTCAAAAGCATCTTCTTATGGCTCAGAGCTAGTAGAAGAGCTACGCCGGCAGACGGCGGCCACCTCTGGAGTTTGAGGTAGGAGATCACGTCTTCTTAAAGGTGACGCCTAAGAGAAGAGTGGTCAGGTATAAAAAATGAGGGAAGCTGTAGCCGAGGTTTATCGGGCCCTTCGAGGTACTCGAGAGGGTGGGTATAGTGGCTTATCAGTTCACGTTACCGCCAAATATATCTGGTATTCACGCGGTGTTCCATGTATCTATGCTCCAGAAGTATACTCCAGATCCGACACATGTAGTGGATTGGGGTGAGATGATTGTTGATGCTGATGGGACCTTTGAGGAGGGACCGGTGCACATCATGGATAACGGGGATCAAGTTTTACGAGGCAAGACTGTGAGGCTAATGAAGGTGCTGTGGCAGCACCCAGGAGTGGAGGAGGCGACATGGAAGCGCGAGGACACTATCCGTACCAGTTATCCCTTCTTATTCTAGGACAGAGGTACATAGTTATAGTAATTTAATATTATATGATTGTCGCATACGCATGCTGTTAAGTGTGTACGTGTGTGTGAATTTTGGGGACGAAATTCTTTTAAGGGGGGAAGAATATAAAACCCGAGAAAAATTTAAATTTTTGTAAACAAGGAAAAAATGATAATTTGCCGCTACAGTACGAGTTGAAAACTGAATTTTTCTAGATCTTGAATGATGAAATGGACCTCACCGTTGGATTGGTCTCGCAAAATCTAGTTATCCTGTCAAATTTTATCGAATTCTGAGATAGTTAAATTTTTTTACGTTTTACGAGGCGGTTGAGCTTGGGTGACCCGAAAATGGAAATTTTAATAAAATTTTGAAAGTTAAAAAATAATTTCAAGCAAATTAAAATAAAAGTAATTTGAACTTGAACTGAGACGAGGTTTAATTATTTCGGGACGAAAACAGACCTGGGAAAAAGAGGGTCGTGTGGCGCGTTGTGGTCCAAGTATTCTAAGAGTATAAATAGGGGAAAAAATCAGATTTTTCCCCATTCTTCAGCCGGCCTTGAACGTTGAGAGAAAGAGGGGTAATGTGCAGGAAAACTCCACATTCTCTCCACGATCTAGGAGGTTTGAGTGCTCAAATCTACTCGGGCCAAGAGTTAAAGTTGGTCTCCTCGTCGACGGCTATGCCTACATATCAAGAACAAGGGTTTTCACCAAAGGTTGAAAAATGAGATTTNCATTCTACTGGGCATTGGCGCACCCTATACGACAAACATTTCAGGTGTAGGATTCGTAACGATGGAGGACTCACATTTGGGGCCTCAACGATGAAGAAAAACCGGTTTGTGGCTTTTGAAAGCAAGTTTTTGTAAAACTTTCTTGAAATCCCATTTTTAGCATGTAATTGTGTAAATGAGCTTGTAATCATATGGAATTAATTGTAATAGAACTGGTAGGTATCAAGTCTTATGTGAAAAACAACACTTTACATGTTTGAGATGTTTGTGGAAATTTTTGGAATNCATACGCACTTAGGTTAGGAATAGCCTCTGTAGGAAATATTCTACTCAACGTTGGCTCACCCTATACGGGAAACATTTCAGGTGCAGGGTTCGTACCGGTGGAGGACACTCATTCGGGGCCTCGAGGGTGAAGAAGAGTCAACTTGTGGCTTTTGAAAAGAAATTTTGTAAAACTTTTGTTAAAAACTACGTTTTGACANCCGATGGAGGACTCACATTCGGGGCCTCAACGATGAAGAAAAACCGGTTTGTGGCTTTTGAAAGCAAGTTTTTGTAAAACTTTCTTGAAATCCCATTTTAAGCATGTAATTGTGTAAATGAGCTTGTAATCATATGGAATTAATTGTAATAGAACTGGTAGGTATCAAGTCTTATGTGAAAAACAACACTTTACATGTTTGAGATGTTTGTGGAAATTTTTGGAATGAATTGGAAATGAAAAATAGGTGAAACAGACAATTCTAGGCAAAACCTTCTGGAAGGTTTGGACAGACAAGAAAAATTGTCGAACAATGGGTGAAACCTTCTGGAAGATCAATCCTAACCTTCCAGAAGGTCTTCATANCCGGAAGGTTTGGAGAAAGACAAGGAAAAAAACCTGGAACAGTGGGTGAAACCTTCCAGAAGGACTTCACATTTTTCTAAAATAAGGGAATCCAGTGTGTAACTTCTTCCCGAAGGTTTAACACATCTTCTGGAANGAAAGGTTTATAAAGACCTATCGGAAGGTCGATAAAAAATCTCAGAAGGAACATTTTCAGTATGTAAAACCTTTCGGAAGCTCGAGCAAAACCTTCTAGAAAGTTTTTCAAAAATCTGAAAANTTTTCTTCAAGATAGGATTCCAGTATGCTAAATCTTTCGGAAGGTGGAATAAACATTTTGGAAGGTCAACCTTCTAGAAGGTTTATGAAAACCTACCGGAAGGTTGATGAGAAACCCTTGAAATAACTTTTCCAGTAAGAAAAACCTTTCAGAAGGTCGAGCAAAACCTTTTGAAATTTTTTCCAAAAATCTGAAATTTTAAGAATGCAATGCCATATTTTTGGGCTATGTGTTCTTTGGTTCCAACGACACAAATGAACCTTAAATGAGATACNCTAACAATCACGGGTATTTCTGCGGGTTGACGGGTGGTCAACGGTTATTAAAAGACCCCCGGATTTTGGGGCGTCATAGGATGTCTTCTGTATTATGTCAGCATTTTCACTCAATCAGACGGTTGGATCAAAAGTTATGATGATTCTACGAAAACTGGTCCAGAACAGAAGTGTACCGGNCAGAACATGGGTCACACATGTGAGTTATAATCCCGGACAAAGGGATGTTGTTGACGTGATGCCAGAATGGGCAACAATCACGAGTAATTCTGTGGGTTGATGGGTGATCAACGGGTTAACAAAGGACCTCTGTTTTTTGGGGCATCACAAAACCTTCTAGAAGGTCGAAGCAAAACCTTCCAAAAGGTCTTCTCCAATGTGCAAAACCTTTCAGAAGGTCTTGGTAGGGGCAGAGGTAGAAGTTGTCCAGAGTGCAATGACCAAACCTTCCGCAAGGTTTTCTTATGATTTGCCTTTTTGTTGATTTCTTCACCTTCCAAGCCTCTCGTTACTCCTGTTAAGCCACCCCTTGTTATCTATTGTCTTTAAGCATTATGATGAGGGCTTAACTCAAGTCATTTCCTATTCCTTGTTTGTAATCGCACAGAAACTTCATTAATTGTTAGATTAATTGCATTTTCTCCCATTTTCACGACAAAAACAAGTACAAAATGGGTGCAAATGTAAACATGATGTGCAATATTTTGTGCTAATCCCACCCCCCAACTTGATTTCTGCTAGTCCTTATCAAACCTTATTTTCAAATCTCATAACATAAAGCTACAATAATCCATTCATGAAAAACAAAACGCCAAACAATAAAAATGCAAAAATCACAATGCAATAAAAGAAATAGACTTGGGCAAGATAAAGCGAAACAACTGTGGTACTTATCATTAATTACATCCAAAAGTTCAGGCCAATAATTCTAATCCTAACTGTACAACAACTAAAACTAAAACAAACAAAACACAACAATAAAACTACTTGTCGTCCTCGTCTCCAATTTCCTCATCATCACTCTCCTCCTCATTTTCATCATCAGAACGCTCCATGTCGACGAAAGTAGTAGCCATAGGTGCAGAGGTAGAGGGTCCGATTGGAAGAGGTGGAGGTCCATCGGGGATCAGCTCGCTTGGAAAGGTGTGCTCAAAGATTCGGGTCACAATTAGTGAAAGCCCATACATTGTCCTCTCCAAGGTGATTAGTACTTAAATTTAGCATATTACTATGCCTTTGTAGGACTAATTGTACTTTGATGGAGTTTAAGTGATGATATTTTAGGTCCTAAAGTGAACAAGAGCTCAAAGAACAACAAAAATCACACTTGGATG
The DNA here is from genome assembly GCA_963454935.2 of Ilex paraguariensis. Taxonomy (NCBI): domain Eukaryota; kingdom Viridiplantae; phylum Streptophyta; class Magnoliopsida; order Aquifoliales; family Aquifoliaceae; genus Ilex; species Ilex paraguariensis. The sequence goes on from CAUOFW020003902.1 coordinate 268,533, forward strand.
TAACACCAGTATATAGGGGACAAAATTGGAGAAGCTTGGAACAAAGCAAGAACGTTCAAACGCCAACTGACGTTTGAACGTCCACTTGAATTATGAAAAGACTAGATTGTTGAGAGATGGCATGTTGCAGCCAAGAAAGAAGACCTTGAAGTACTTGAGTACCACATTCGAATGCCAACTCATGTGCAAACATCCACATGAATTGATTGAACACCAAGGTGATGAGTGCAAAGTGCCAAGTTTTGCATAGAGTGTGGAAATAGATTTCCACAGAAGATCATAGGCCACTTAAGTGAGAGGGTCAAACCTCATTTGGGGTTTGAATGCCCATAAAGCAAAGACAGAAGAAACGTTTGAACTCCACACAACGTTTGAACGCCCATAAAGCAAAAATAGATACCACGTTCGAACGTCAACTCATGTTCGAACGTTCTCTATAGACAGACTGTAGAGTGGTTGGCTTTTACTTGGACTTGGGTGGCATACACTATTCTTTCAGCACCCCCTCCTCCTCCTTGCCTATAAATACTCCCATTGTAGGAGCTTTATGGAGACTTGGATAGATAGGGAGCTTGATGGAGGCTTAGAACTCCCACTCATGTAGCTAGCTTTAGAGATATATTTGCTTGTATCAAGGGAGATAGTTCATCTTTTGGTTGAGGAAGCAACCCTCCATTTCATGGTTGAGGAAGCCACCCTTCAAATATGACTAGCTTTCTTCTACTTCTATTGTTCATGTCTTTCACTTCCATTGCTTGAGCTTCCTACTTTCTTAGAGGAATGAAACTTGTCCACTTTTCTAAAGCTTTATCAAAGCCGTGAAGGGTGAGACATGATTCACTCATTCTTCATTGAAGATTGGTTCTTTGTTTATTGTGCTTTCACATTGTAACTCCTCTACGTAAAGGGATGAGTATCACTCACTTTTATAGCTTTACCCAAGCTATGAAGAGTGAGTAGTTNGTAAAGGGGTAAGTATCACTCACTTTTATAGCTTTACCCAAGCTATGAAGAGTGAGTAGTTCCTCATTCACTCTTTAGTAAGAGGTGATGAACATGTATTGATTATCTAGAAGTTATATTTGTGCATTTCCTTTAATGCTTTATATTTCACTTATTGAATGATTGAATGCATCTAGCAAAGCTAAGGTGCTTTGTATAACTATGGGTTCTTTCTATGACACGGATAACTCTTGCATGGAAAGACCCATTGGTTCAAGGCAAGTACCTCGGCTAGATCTTCATGACAACATTTCAATCTTCACCATTATTGTGCTTTATCTAAAAAATGGAACATTAATGCCATGGTTGGATGCCTTGTAGAAACACTTGCTTGTCTATAGACGAGTTGAGTCTCGACATAGACAATTCTTGTAAACTTCTAGAAAGGCATTCAAGTTGTAGTAATAATCCAGTTAAGTCCGGAGTTAAATCCACATGGAACTATTGTTAGTGTTTTGAAGTAAGTAGTGCCAGAGACCATGTGATTGTAAACTTTGAGATTTAAAGTGATGATGTTTAGAGATTTTCCTAGGCCAAATATTTCATTCTTTCCAGGAGGTTTTCTAGACAAAATATAAGATAAATTCAAATGTAAACAGTCACCCTTTAGCTCGAGGAGCTGAACATTTAGTTATTCATCCAGTTTAACTTGTGCTTGGTAACTCATTTAACTCTCGTGTCAATGACAAGTTAATCGGAAGATAAAGGTGAATTGTGAGAATTAAACACATAGTTCGGATGCCTTTCTAGAAGTTTACAAGAATTGTCTGTACCAAGACTCAACCCATCTACAAACAAGCAAGTGTTTCTACAAGGCATCCAACCATGACATTAATATTCCATCCTTTAAATAAAGTCCAATAATGGTGAAGACTGAAAGGTAGTCATGAGGATCTAGCCCGGGTACTTGCCTTGAACACATGGATCTTTCTATGCAAGAGTCATCCATGTCATAGAAAGAACCCATGGTTATAGAAAGTACCTTAGCTTTGCTAGATGCATTCAATCATTCAATAGTAGGTGTGATATAAATTATTAAAGCATAAACGAAATGCACAAAATATAATTTCCGGATGGTTTATACATGTCCATTACCTCTTACTAAAGAGTGAATGAGAAACGAATTAGTCTTCATTGCTTTGGTAAAGTTAGAAAAGTGAGTGATGCTCATCCTTCAAAGTAGAGGACTTATAATGTAAAGCACAATAAACGAAGAGCCGATCTTCGGCAAAGAATGAGTGCATCACGTTCCACCCTTCATGGTTTTGGTAAAGCTTTAGAAAAGAGGAAGAGTTTCACTCCTCTAAGGGAAGAAGGAAGCTCAAGCAATAGAAGTGAAAGACAATTAATGAAAGTAGAAGAAAGCTAGTCACTTTTGGAGGGTTTCCACCACAACCAAAAGATGATCTATCTCCCTTGATACAAGTAAAATAAGACTAAGTTTAAGACTAATTCTAGAACTACAAGTGGGAGTCTAAGCCCCCTTAAAGCTCTCTACTAGTTCTTGGTGTAGTCTAAGCTTACAAACCAAGCTCTACCTTCCTATAAGTCTCAAAAGGACTCTCTAGGACTCCCTAAAGAACTCCCTTAAGGGGAGTATTTATAGGCAAAGAGGAAGGGGGATAAGAGAGTGTGAGAGAATAGTGTAGGGTCTTTAAAGTCTTTTGAACGCCATTCACTCTGCAGCCTGTCTGGAGACAACGTTCGAATGTTGTCTGTCATTCGAACATTGTTACTCTCTGTGCTTGATGGGCGTTTAAATCCCAGATGGGGTCTGACCTTACCACTCAAGTAGCCTATGGTCTTCTGTGAAATCCATTTCCACACTCCATCACAACTTAATGCTTTGCCCTCATCATCCTGGTCTTTAAATAATTCAAAGGGATGGTCAAACGTGAATTAGCGTTCAAATGTGGAACTCAAGCACCTTAGTGTTTTCCTTCTTGGTTGCAACATGCCATGTCCCAGCATCCTGATCCTTAAATAGTTCAAGTGGACGTTTGAACAAGAGTTGGTGTTCGAACGTGGTACGTTGTTCCAAGCTTCTCCAGTTTTGTCCCCCAATATGCTGGTGTAACGTTCATGTTTGATATATGTTGCCTTTTTGAGCACTTGTTCACTTTAGGACCTGAAATGTCACCATTTAAACTCCATCAAAGTATAATTAGTCTTAACAAGACATAGTAACATGCTAATTTTAACTACTAATCACACCGTCCAACCTAAATATTTCTAGTCTCTAGTAATACAACAACAATTGAATGTAAATCTATTTATAATGCCTTTTTTGTATGTCATCCGATTGCATTTAGTGTATGCAACAAGCTATTGAACCTATAGGTTTACCCAAGTGGACAAGTATTGTCTCGTGAGGGATTTTAGTGAAGCTACCCATAAACTTTCTGTCAAACAAATGTGTATGTGAGATTTTTGGTCAAAGTAAATTAGCATCATGGTCATTGGGACACCTAACCCTCAATTTTGACTTATCTACAACATATTTCTTTTCCGTAGGTATTTTTTCTATGCAAAAATTAGCATCTGTTACATTGGCATTTGGAATTCCCTGCGTTGTGGGAATGATCATGCTAGAAACAAGAATTGTTACATAACAAACATTCCACTTTACCACCTTCCATGGATAGCTTTGATTTCAAACCTCTCTTAGATTATTCTTAGCAAAAAATTCGCTTCAATTATAGTGACTTGTCTCTCAAAGAGCATGTAATTAGAAGGTGGCCAATCGAAAGATCACATGCACAGTTAGAAAGGGAGTGAAAGTTTTAAAACAGGAGACTAATCATGTTTTGGCATAATCTCATGGAATAATATTGATGCAATTAAAGAAATACTAGTTAACATATCCCAGTTTTCGGTTGACAACACACACATGCATCAGACTTGAGATCAATTAGGAATTTTTTTAGGTTGTAATGTGGCCAGAGATCAGTGGTTAACGATTTTTGGCCTAGAAATGATATTTCTTTCTTTCTTTTTTCTTATTTTTCACTTTCTTGACAATTCCCTATTTTTTGTGTTTCATTTCTTTTTCAATTGTTTCTCCCAATGACTTTTCTTTCACTGAATAGTAGCCACCATCATCTTTTCTATTTTTCTTGCTTTTCTATATCATACTGATTTATGAGAGGGTGCAAGAAAATTAGATAGCAAAGTATGTCAAGTATATTCTCCTGTGGCTCGGTTATCATATGGGTTTCATGAAAAAGAAATCATTCATTGAAGGCTCAAACATGGCTAACGAAGGATATAATTTCGTAAAAGCAATGGCTAAGGTTCCAAATAGAATCAAAGATGGCCTAAGATCCTTTCTGAAGTATATGCACATATATGTGTTGTATGCAAAGGTTCCCTATGGGATATGTCAATAAATCACTTTAGTTGCATCAATCAAAGCAAGTTTAATGAGATCATTCAAAGATTGAGAGTGAAAGACCTTACTTGAGTAAATGTTGATCGTCTTGCAAAAGTATTGCAAGGCTCAAAACTTGCCATGGTATTCTTTGTTATCTCCATTGGTTGTGTCGGGTGTTTTAGAGAATGTTGGTTATATATCGATTTCATTTTCAAGACCAATCATCTTGTACCTTAAGAATAACAAATACTGATGTACAATTGACATCTTGAGTATAGAGAAAATACCATTGTTCAAGGAGCTGTGGTTTTAAGTCTAGATTGCTAAGTCATGTGTCAAACCGATCATATGATTAGATACTTTAACAAATAGTCTTAGCATCCATATTTGTTCCATCATTTATTAACACATAACATTATATTGCTAATTCTATACATGTTTTTAAACAAGTAAAAGTGATACACTGAACCATTCATTTTACAAAATATGATCGTTTAACACAAACTCCATAGATTCAATTCATCCACAAAAGAAGTGACAAAACACAAAAAATTTAAATATCCACAANGGTCACCCTTTAGCTCGAGGAGCTGAACATTTAGTTATTCATCCAGTTTATTATACTTGTGCTTGGTAACTCATTTAACTCTCGTGTCAATGACAAGTTAATCGGAAGATANGCTGAACATTTAGTTATTCATCCAGTTTAACTTGTGCTTGGTAACTCATTTAACTCTCGTGTCAATGACAAGTTAATCGGAAGATAAAGGTGAATTGTGAGAATTAAACACATAGTTCGGATGCCTTTCTAGAAGTTTACAAGAATTGTCTGTACCAAGACTCAACCCATCTACAAACAAGCAAGTGTTTCTACAAGGCATCCAACCATGACATTAATATTCCATCCTTTAAATAAAGTCCAATAATGGTGAAGACTGAAAGGTAGTCATGAGGATCTAGCCCGGGTACTTGCCTTGAACACATGGATCTTTCTATGCAAGAGTCATCCATGTCATAGAAAGAACCCATGGTTATAGAAAGTACCTTAGCTTTGCTAGATGCATTCAATCATTCAATAGTAGGTGTGATATAAATTATTAAAGCATAAATGAAATGCACAAAATATAATTTCCGGATGGTTTATACATGTCCATTACCTCTTACTAAAGAGTGAATGAGAAACGAATTAGTCTTCATTGCTTTGGTAAAGTTAGAAAAGTGAGTGATGCTCATCCCTCAAAGTAGAGGACTTATAATGTAAAGCACAATAAACGAAGAGCCGATCTTCGGCAAAGAATGAGTGCATCACGTTCCACCCTTCATGGTTTTGGTAAAGCTTTAGAAAAGAGGAAGAGTTTCACTCCTCTAAGGGAAGAAGGAAGCTCAAGCAATAGAAGTGAAAGACAATTAATGAAAGTAGAAGAAAGCTAGTCACTTTTGGAGGGTTTCCACCACAACCAAAAGATGATCTATCTCCCTTGATACAAGTAAAATAAGACTAAGTTTAAGACTAATTCTAGAACTACAAGTGGGAGTCTAAGCCCCCTTAAAGCTCTCTACTAGTTCTTGGTGTAGTCTAAGCTTACAAACCAAGCTCTACCTTCCTATAAGTCTCAAAAGGACTCTCTAGGACTCCCTAAAGAACTCCCTTAAGGGGAGTATTTATAGGCAAAGAGGAAGGGGGATAAGAGAGTGTGAGAGAATAGTGTAGGGTCTTTAAAGTCTTTTGAACGCCATTCACTCTGCAGCCTGTCTGGAGACAACGTTCGAATGTTGTCTGTCATTCGAACATTGTTACTCTCTGTGCTTGATGGGCGTTTAAATCCCAGATGGGGTCTGACCTTACCACTCAAGTAGCCTATGGTCTTCTGTGAAATCCATTTCCACACTCCATCACAACTTAATGCTTTGCCCTCATCATCCTGGTCTTTAAATAATTCAAAGGGATGGTCAAACGTGAATTAGCGTTCAAATGTGGAACTCAAGCACCTTAGTGTTTTCCTTCTTGGTTGCAACATGCCATGTCCCAGCATCCTGATCCTTAAATAGTTCAAGTGGACGTTTGAACAAGAGTTGGTGTTCGAACGTGGTACGTTGTTCCAAGCTTCTCCAGTTTTGTCCCCCAATATGCTGGTGTAACGTTCATGTTTGATATATGTTGCCTTTTTGAGCACTTGTTCACTTTAGGACCTGAAATGTCACCATTTAAACTCCATCAAAGTATAATTAGTCTTAACAAGACATAGTAACATGCTAATTTTAACTACTAATCACACCGTCCAACCTAAATATTTCTAGTCTCTAGTAATACAACAACAATTGAATGTAAATCTATTTATAATGCCTTTTTTGTATGTCATCCGATTGCATTTAGTGTATGCAACAAGCTATTGAACCTATAGGTTTACCCAAGTGGACAAGTATTGTCTCGTGAGGGATTTTAGTGAAGCTACCCATAAACTTTCTGTCAAACAAATGTGTATGTGAGATTTTTGGTCAAAGTAAATTAGCATCATGGTCATTGGGACACCTAACCCTCAATTTTGACTTATCTACAACATATTTCTTTTCCGTAGGTATTTTTTCTATGCAAAAATTAGCATCTGTTACATTGGCATTTGGAATTCCCTGCGTTGTGGGAATGATCATGCTAGAAACAAGAATTGTTACATAACAAACATTCCACTTTACCACCTTCCATGGATAGCTTTGATTTCAAACCTCTCTTAGATTATTCTTAGCAAAAAATTCGCTTCAATTATAGTGACTTGTCTCTCAAAGAGCATGTAATTAGAAGGTGGCCAATCGAAAGATCACATGCACAGTTAGAAAGGGAGTGAAAGTTTTAAAACAGGAGACTAATCATGTTTTGGCATAATCTCATGGAATAATATTGATGCAATTAAAGAAATACTAGTTAACATATCCCAGTTTTCGGTTGACAACACACACATGCATCAGACTTGAGATCAATTAGGAATTTTTTTAGGTTGTAATGTGGCCAGAGATCAGTGGTTAACGATTTTTGGCCTAGAAATGATATTTCTTTCTTTCTTTTTTCTTATTTTTCACTTTCTTGACAATTCCCTATTTTTTGTGTTTCATTTCTTTTTCAATTGTTTCTCCCAATGACTTTTCTTTCACTGAATAGTAGCCACCATCATCTTTTCTATTTTTCTTGCTTTTCTATATCATACTGATTTATGAGAGGGTGCAAGAAAATTAGATAGCAAAGTATGTCAAGTATATTCTCCTGTGGCTCGGTTATCATATGGGTTTCATGAAAAAGAAATCATTCATTGAAGGCTCAAACATGGCTAACGAAGGATATAATTTCGTAAAAGCAATGGCTAAGGTTCCAAATAGAATCAAAGATGGCCTAAGATCCTTTCTGAAGTATATGCACATATATGTGTTGTATGCAAAGGTTCCCTATGGGATATGTCAATAAATCACTTTAGTTGCATCAATCAAAGCAAGTTTAATGAGATCATTCAAAGATTGAGAGTGAAAGACCTTACTTGAGTAAATGTTGATCGTCTTGCAAAAGTATTGCAAGGCTCAAAACTTGCCATGGTATTCTTTGTTATCTCCATTGGTTGTGTCGGGTGTTTTAGAGAATGTTGGTTATATATCGATTTCATTTTTAAGACCAATCATCTTGTACCTTAAGAATAACAAATACTGATGTACAATTGACATCTTGAGTATAGAGAAAATACCATTGTTCAAGGAGCTGTGGTTTTAAGTCTAGATTGCTAAGTCATGTGTCAAACCGATCATATGATTAGATACTTTAACAAATAGTCTTAGCATCCATATTTGTTCCATCATTTATTAACACATAACATTATATTGCTAATTCTATACATGTTTTTAAACAAGTAAAAGTGATACACTGAACCATTCATTTTACAAAATATGATCGTTTAACACAAACTCCATAGATTCAATTCATCCACAAAAGAAGTGACAAAACACAAAAAATTTAAATATCCACAATAAACCATCAAAGAAGAAGCTCATCCACAAAAGAAGAATCAAAACACAACCATCAAGAACATAAATCTCTCTTTCACTCTCCTCCAGCTCCACCAGCTCCACTCCTCAGAAGACGAAGAATCTCATCTTGCTTAGCTTCAATGCTAAGCATGATGTCTCTAAGTGAACGCCGGATGTTGGTGCTTGGTCCTACCTCCTCCTGTGGCTCCTGGGCTCTCTCAGTATCTAGCTCTCTCTCCTCCTCCACATCGAGCCCATCCTACATATCGTTGCTTGATGGTTTCCATTGTAAATTCCTAACCTCTCAATGTGTCTANAAAGTCCAATAATGGTGAAGACTGAAAGGTAGTCATGAGGATCTAGCCCGGGTACTTGCCTTGAACACATGGATCTTTCTATGCAAGAGTCATCCATGTCATAGAAAGAACCCATGGTTATAGAAAGTACCTTAGCTTTGCTAGATGCATTCAATCATTCAATAGTAGGTGTGATATAAATTATTAAAGCATAAATGAAATGCACAAAATATAATTTCCGGATGGTTTATACATGTCCATTACCTCTTACTAAAGAGTGAATGAGAAACGAATTAGTCTTCATTGCTTTGGTAAAGTTAGAAAAGTGAGTGATGCTCATCCCTCAAAGTAGAGGACTTATAATGTAAAGCACAATAAACGAAGAGCCGATCTTCGGCAAAGAATGAGTGAATCATGTTCCACCCTTCATGGCTTTGGTAAAGCTTTAGAAAAGAGGAAGAGTTTCACTCCTCTAAGGGAAGAAGGAAGCTCAAGCAATAGAAGTGAAAGACAATTAATGAAAGTAGAAGAAAGCTAGTCACTTTTGGAGGGTTTCCACCACAACCAAAAGATGATCTATCTCCCTTGATACAAGTAAAATAAGACTAAGTCTAAGACTAATTCTAGAACTACAAGTGGGAGTCTAAGCCCCCTTAAAGCTCTCTACTAGTTCTTGGTGTAGTCTAAGCTTACAAACCAAGCTCTACCTTCCTATAAGTCTCAAAAGGACTCTCTAGGACTCCCTAAAGAACTCCCTTAAGGGGAGTATTTATAGGCAAAGAGGAAGGGGGATAAGAGAGTGTGAGAGAATAGTGTAGGGTCTTTAAAGTCTTTTGAAGCCATTCACTCTGCAGCCTGTCTGGAGACAACGTTCGAATGTTGTCTGTCATTCGAACGTTGTTACTATCTGTGCTTGATGGGCTTTTGAATCCCCGATGGGGTTTGACCTTACCACTCAAGTAGCCTATGGTCTTCTGTGAAATCCATTTCCACACTCTATACACAACTTAATGCTTTGCCCTCATCATCCTGGTCTTTAAATAATTCAAAGGGATGGTCAAATGTGAATTAGCGTTCAAATGTGGAACTCAAGCACCTTAGTGTTTTCCTTCTTGGTTGCAACATGCCATGTCCCAGCATCCTGATCCTTAAATAGTTCAAGTGGACGTTTGAACAAGAGTTGGTGTTCGAACGTGGTACGTTGTTCCAAGCTTCTCCAGTTTTGTCCCCCAATATGCTGGTGTAACGTTCATGTTTGATATATGTTGCCTTTTTGAGCACTTGTTCACTTTAGGACCTGAAATGTCACCATTTAAACTCCATCAAAGTATAATTAGTCTTAACAAGGCATAGTAACATGCTAATTTTAACTACTAATCACACCGTCCAACCTAAATATTTCTAGTCTCTAGTAATACAACAACAATTGAATGTAAATCTATTTATAATGCCTTTTTTGTATGTCATCCGATTGCATTTAGTGTATGCAACAAGCTATTGAACCTATAGGTTTACCCAAGTGGACAAGTATTGTCTCGTGAGGGATTTTAGTGAAGCTACCCATAAACTTTCTGTCAAACAAATGTGTATGTGAGATTTTTGGTCAAAGTAAATTAGCATCATGGTCATTGGGACACCTAACCCTCAATTTTGACTTATCTACAACATATTTCTTTTCCGTAGGTATTTTTTCTATGCAAAAATTAGCATCTGTTACATTGGCATTTGGAATTCCCTGCGTTGTGGGAATGATCATGCTAGAAACAAGAATTGTTACATAACAAACATTCCACTTTACCACCTTCCATGGATAGCTTTGATTTCAAACCTCTCTTAGAGTATTCTTAGCAAAAAATTCGCTTCAATTATAGTGACTTGTCTCTCAAAGGGCATGTGATTAGAAGGTGGCCAATCGAAAGATCACATGCACAGTTAGAAAGGGAGTGAAAGTTTTAAAACAGGAGACTAATCATGTTTTGGCATAATCTCATGGAATAATATTGATGCAATTAAAGAAATACTAGTTAACATATCCCAGTTTTCGGTTGACAACACACACATGCATCAGACTTGAGATCAATTAGGAATTTTTTTAGGTTGTAATGTGGCCAGAGATCAGTGGTTAACGATTTTTGGCCTAGAAATGATATTTCTTTCTTTCTTTTTTCTTATTTTTCACTTTCTTGACAATTCCCTATTTTTTGTGTTTCATTTCTTTTTCAATTGTTTCTCCCAATGACTTTTCTTTCACTGAATAGTAGCCACCATCATCTTTTCTATTTTTCTTGCTTTTCTATATCATACTGATTTATGAGAGGGTGCAAGAAAATTAGATAGCAAAGTATGTCAAGTATATTCTCCTGTGGCTCGGTTATCATATGGGTTTCATGAAAAAGAAATCATTCATTGAAGGCTCAAACATGGCTAACGAAGGATATAATTTCGTAAAAGCAATGGCTAAGGTTCCAAATAGAATCAAAGATGGCCTAAGATCCTTTCTGAAGTATATGCACATATATGTGTTGTATGCAAAGGTTCCCTATGGGATATGTCAATAAATCACTTTAGTTGCATCAATCAAAGCAAGTTTAATGAGATCATTCAAAGATTGAGAGTGAAAGACCTTACTTGAGTAAATGTTGATCGTCTTGCAAAAGTATTGCAAGGCTCAAAACTTGCCATGGTATTCTTTGTTATCTCCATTGGTTGTGTCGGGTGTTTTAGAGAATGTTGGTTATATATCGATTTCATTTTTAAGACCAATCATCTTGTACCTTAAGAATAACAAATACTGATGTACAATTGACATCTTGAGTATAGAGAAAATACCATTGTTCAAGGAGCTGTGGTTTTAAGTCTAGATTGCTAAGTCATGTGTCAAACCGATCATATGATTAGATACTTTAACAAATAGTCTTAGCATCCATATTTGTTCCATCATTTATTAACACATAACATTATATTGCTAATTCTATACATGTTTTTAAACAAGTAAAAGTGATACACTGAACCATTCATTTTACAAAATATGATCGTTTAACACAAACTCCATAGATTCAATTCATCCACAAAAGAAGTGACAAAACACAAAAAATTTAAATATCCACAATAAACCATCAAAGAAGAAGCTCATCCACAAAAGAAGAAACAAAACACAACCATCAAGAACATAAATCTCTCTTTCACTCTCCTCCAGCTCCACCAGCTCCACTCCTCAGAAGACGAAGAATCTCATCTTGCTTAGCTTCAATGCTAAGCATGATGTCTCTAAGTGAACGCCGGATGTTGGTGCTTGGTCCTACCTCCTCCTGTGGCTCCTGGGCTCTCTCAGTATCTAGCTCTCTCTCCTCCTCCACATCGAGCCCATCCTACATATCGTTGCTTGATGGTTTCCATTGTAAATTCNTGCCGGATGTTGGTGCTTGGTCCTACCTCCTCCTGTGGCTCCTGGGCTCTCTCAGTATCTAGCTCTCTCTCTTCCTCCACATCGAGCCCATCCTACATATCGTTGCTTGATGGTTTCCATTGTAAATTCCTAACCTCTCAATGTGTCTATGGCTTATGTATATAAGGGAGTGTCACTCTCCTTCGGAATGATGCAAGAGATTGGGGCAACGAAATGGTGGAATATGAAATGTACAAAATATGAAGTGTGTGTGAACAAAAGTGCTCCCTAACCGCAAGGAGTCTTTTGTGTGTCGTTGTTTTNTTCAAAGTAGAGGACTTATAATGTAAAGCACAATAAACGAAGAGCCGATCTTCGGCAAAGAATGAGTGCATCACGTTCCACCCTTCATGGTTTTGGTAAAGCTTTAGAAAAGAGGAAGAGTTTCACTCCTCTAAGGGAAGAAGGAAGCNCTCAAAGTAGAGGACTTATAATGTAAAGCACAATAAACGAAGAGCCGATCTTCGGCAAAGAATGAGTGAATCATGTTCCACCCTTCATGGCTTTGGTAAAGCTTTAGAAAAGAGGAAGAGTTTCACTCCTCTAAGGGAAGAAGGAAGCTCAAGCAATAGAAGTGAAAGACAATTAATGAAAGTAGAAGAAAGCTAGTCACTTTTGGAGGGTTTCCACCACAACCAAAAGATGATCTATCTCCCTTGATACAAGTAAAATAAGACTAAGTCTAAGACTAATTCTAGAACTACAAGTGGGAGTCTAAGCCCCCTTAAAGCTCTCTACTAGTTCTTGGTGTAGTCTAAGCTTACAAACCAAGCTCTACCTTCCTATAAGTCTCAAAAGGACTCTCTAGGACTCCCTAAAGAACTCCCTTAAGGGGAGTATTTATAGGCAAAGAGGAAGGGGGATAAGAGAGTGTGAGAGAATAGTGTAGGGTCTTTAAAGTCTTTTGAAGCCATTCACTCTGCAGCCTGTCTGGAGACAACGTTCGAATGTTGTCTGTCATTCGAACGTTGTTACTATCTGTGCTTGATGGGCTTTTGAATCCCCGATGGGGTTTGACCTTACCACTCAAGTAGCCTATGGTCTTCTGTGAAATCCATTTCCACACTCTATACACAACTTAATGCTTTGCCCTCATCATCCTGGTCTTTAAATAATTCAAAGGGATGGTCAAATGTGAATTAGCGTTCAAATGTGGAACTCAAGCACCTTAGTGTTTTCCTTCTTGGTTGCAACATGCCATGTCCCAGCATCCTGATCCTTAAATAGTTCAAGTGGACGTTTGAACAAGAGTTGGTGTTCGAACGTGGTACGTTGTTCCAAGCTTCTCCAGTTTTGTCCCCCAATATACTGGTGTAACGTTCATGTTTGATATATGTTGCCTTTTTGAGCACTTGTTCACTTTAGGACCTGAAATGTCACCATTTAAACTCCATCAAAGTATAATTAGTCTTAACAAGGCATAGTAACATGCTAATTTTAACTACTAATCACACCGTCCAACCTAAATATTTCTAGTCTCTAGTAATACAACAACAATTGAATGTAAATCTATTTATAATGCCTTTTTTGTATGTCATCCGATTGCATTTAGTGTATGCAACAAGCTATTGAACCTATAGGTTTACCCAAGTGGACAAGTATTGTCTCGTGAGGGATTTTAGTGAAGCTACCCATAAACTTTCTGTCAAACAAATGTGTATGTGAGATTTTTGGTCAAAGTAAATTAGCATCATGGTCATTGGGACACCTAACCCTCAATTTTGACTTATCTACAACATATTTCTTTTCCGTAGGTATTTTTTCTATGCAAAAATTAGCATCTGTTACATTGGCATTTGGAATTCCCTGCGTTGTGGGAATGATCATGCTAGAAACAAGAATTGTTACATAACAAACATTCCACTTTACCACCTTCCATGGATAGCTTTGATTTCAAACCTCTCTTAGATTATTCTTAGCAAAAAATTCGCTTCAATTATAGTGACTTGTCTCTCAAAGAGCATGTAATTAGAAGGTGGCCAATCGAAAGATCACATGCACAGTTAGAAAGGGAGTGAAAGTTTTAAAACAGGAGACTAATCATGTTTTGGCATAATCTCATGGAATAATATTGATGCAATTAAAGAAATACTAGTTAACATATCCCAGTTTTCGGTTGACAACACACACATGCATCAGACTTGAGATCAATTAGGAATTTTTTTAGGTTGTAATGTGGCCAGAGATCAGTGGTTAACGATTTTTGGCCTAGAAATGATATTTCTTTCTTTCTTTTTTCTTATTTTTCACTTTCTTGACAATTCCCTATTTTTTGTGTTTCATTTCTTTTTCAATTGTTTCTCCCAATGACTTTTCTTTCACTGAATAGTAGCCACCATCATCTTTTCTATTTTTCTTGCTTTTCTATATCATACTGATTTATGAGAGGGTGCAAGAAAATTAGATAGCAAAGTATGTCAAGTATATTCTCCTGTGGCTCGGTTATCATATGGGTTTCATGAAAAAGAAATCATTCATTGAAGGCTCAAACATGGCTAACGAAGGATATAATTTCGTAAAAGCAATGGCTAAGGTTCCAAATAGAATCAAAGATGGCCTAAGATCCTTTCTGAAGTATATGCACATATATGTGTTGTATGCAAAGGTTCCCTATGGGATATGTCAATAAATCACTTTAGTTGCATCAATCAAAGCAAGTTTAATGAGATCATTCAAAGATTGAGAGTGAAAGACCTTACTTGAGTAAATGTTGATCGTCTTGCAAAAGTATTGCAAGGCTCAAAACTTGCCATGGTATTCTTTGTTATCTCCATTGGTTGTGTCGGGTGTTTTAGAGAATGTTGGTTATATATCGATTTCATTTTTAAGACCAATCATCTTGTACCTTAAGAATAACAAATACTGATGTACAATTGACATCTTGAGTATAGAGAAAATACCATTGTTCAAGGAGCTGTGGTTTTAAGTCTAGATTGCTAAGTCATGTGTCAAACCGATCATATGATTAGATACTTTAACAAATAGTCTTAGCATCCATATTTGTTCCATCATTTATTAACACATAACATTATATTGCTAATTCTATACATGTTTTTAAACAAGTAAAAGTGATACACTGAACCATTCATTTTACAAAATATGATCGTTTAACACAAACTCCATAGATTCAATTCATCCACAAAAGAAGTGACAAAACACAAAAAATTTAAATATCCACAATAAACCATCAAAGAAGAAGCTCATCCACAAAAGAAGAAACAAAACACAACCATCAAGAACATAAATCTCTCTTTCACTCTCCTCCAGCTCCACCAGCTCCACTCCTCAGAAGACGAAGAATCTCATCTTGCTTAGCTTCAATGCTAAGCATGATGTCTCTAAGTGAACGCCGGATGTTGGTGCTTGGTCCTACCTCCTCCTGTGGCTCCTGGGCTCTCTCAGTATCTAGCTCTCTCTCCTCCTCCACATCGAGCCCATCCTACATATCGTTGCTTGATGGTTTCCATTGTAAATTCCTAACCTCTCAATGTGTCTATGGCTTATGTATATAAGGGAGTGTCACTCTCCTTCGGAATGATGCAAGAGATTGGGGCAACGAAATGGTGGAATATGAAATGTACAAAATATGAAGTGTGTGTGAACAAAAGTGCTCCCTAACCGCAAGGAGTCTTTTGTGTGTCGTTGTTTTACTTGGAAAAGTATTCCAAGGTCGTCTCCTCGATGAAGGAAAGTTCGAGTGTGGTGAAGGTGATTTTGTTGCAAAAGGGAAAAATGTAAAATCATTTGTTTGTGTTTTGGTTATTGGAGTTTGTGAATGAAAATAAAATAAAACAAGTGTTGGCTAATCCAAAGAGGTCATTCCAATGGGAATCCCACCTCAACTCGAAACCTTCCTCCAATGGTGCACAGATGAACGATTGATTCCTGGGAAGCTAGAGACGAGATGGTGAGGATTCAAGCATAAACCGTGACTAGGCCTACGGGATATCAAACACTCACAACCCCATCCACTCTCAACCAAGTCAAACTGAACCATTGTACACCGAGAGGAGGAAAGAAAATGAGTTGAAATGGAATACCCAAGAGGATTTCTCCCTTGGATTAGCCAACTTAGAGCTCTAGCTATTCATGTTTAAAGTAATAACATTTATAATGTAAAGAGACAATTAAAGAAAATGGAAATGAAAATGAGATGAAAATGAAACTTAGAACTTGTATTAATGCTAGGAAATGGTAAAATACAAAGAGAAGTTCATTTAATACTAAAATGGAAAAGTTGCAGAGAAGAGCATTGATACCCAGCTGTAAATATTGAAGTGCAAGAACATGGAATTAAACTTGAAATAAAAGAGAGTACAATACAAGAAATAAAGATTACAAGAGAACTACAACTTACAACAATGAAATGGGTGAAGAAAATGCAAAAACATAAATTTCTCTATTACACTATTCATCATCTTCTTCCTTGGGATNTGTAGGGTCTTTAAAGTCTTTTGAAGCCATTCACTCTGCAGCCTGTCTGGAGACAACGTTCGAATGTTGTCTGTCATTCGAACGTTGTTACTATCTGTGCTTGATGGGCTTTTGAATCCCCGATGGGGTTTGACCTTACCACTCAAGTAGCCTATGGTCTTCTGTGAAATCCATTTCCACACTCTATACACAACTTAATGCTTTGCCCTCATCATCCTGGTCTTTAAATAATTCAAAGGGATGGTCAAATGTGAATTAGCGTTCAAATGTGGAACTCAAGCACCTTAGTGTTTTCCTTCTTGGTTGCAACATGCCATGTCCCAGCATCCTGATCCTTAAATAGTTCAAGTGGACGTTTGAACAAGAGTTGGTGTTCGAACGTGGTACGTTGTTCCAAGCTTCTCCAGTTTTGTCCCCCAATATACTGGTGTAACGTTCATGTTTGATATATGTTGCCTTTTTGAGCACTTGTTCACTTTAGGACCTGAAATGTCACCATTTAAACTCCATCAAAGTATAATTAGTCTTAACAAGGCATAGTAACATGCTAATTTTAACTACTAATCACACCGTCCAACCTAAATATTTCTAGTCTCTAGTAATACAACAACAATTGAATGTAAATCTATTTATAATGCCTTTTTTGTATGTCATCCGATTGCATTTAGTGTATGCAACAAGCTATTGAACCTATAGGTTTACCCAAGTGGACAAGTATTGTCTCGTGAGGGATTTTAGTGAAGCTACCCATAAACTTTCTGTCAAACAAATGTGTATGTGAGATTTTTGGTCAAAGTAAATTAGCATCATGGTCATTGGGACACCTAACCCTCCTTTTTGACTTATCTACAACATATTTCTTTTCCGTAGGTATTTTTTCTATGCAAAAATTAGCATCTGTTACATTGGCATTTGGAATTCCCTGCGTTGTGGGAATGATCATGCTAGAAACAAGAATTGTTACATAACAAACATTCCACTTTACCACCTTCCATGGATAGCTTTGATTTCAAACCTCTCTTAGATTATTCTTAGCAAAAAATTCGCTTCAATTATAGTGACTTGTCTCTCAAAGAGCATGTAATTAGAAGGTGGCCAATCGAAAGATCACATGCACAGTTAGAAAGGGAGTGAAAGTTTTAAAACAGGAGACTAATCATGTTTTGGCATAATCTCATG
Organism: Ilex paraguariensis; assembly: GCA_963454935.2. Lineage (NCBI taxonomy): Eukaryota > Viridiplantae > Streptophyta > Magnoliopsida > Aquifoliales > Aquifoliaceae > Ilex > Ilex paraguariensis. The sequence continues at coordinate 286,264 of CAUOFW020003902.1, forward strand.
GAATAATATTGATGCAATTAAAGAAATACTAGTTAACATATCCCAGTTTTCGGTTGACAACACACACATGCATCAGACTTGAGATCAATTAGGAATTTTTTTAGGTTGTAATGTGGCCAGAGATCAGTGGTTAACGATTTTTGGCCTAGAAATGATATTTCTTTCTTTCTTTTTTCTTATTTTTCACTTTCTTGACAATTCCCTATTTTTTGTGTTTCATTTCTTTTTCAATTGTTTCTCCCAATGACTTTTCTTTCACTGAATAGTAGCCACCATCATCTTTTCTATTTTTCTTGCTTTTCTATATCATACTGATTTATGAGAGGGTGCAAGAAAATTAGATAGCAAAGTATGTCAAGTATATTCTCCTGTGGCTCGGTTATCATATGGGTTTCATGAAAAAGAAATCATTCATTGAAGGCTCAAACATGGCTAACGAAGGATATAATTTCGTAAAAGCAATGGCTAAGGTTCCAAATAGAATCAAAGATGGCCTAAGATCCTTTCTGAAGTATATGCACATATATGTGTTGTATGCAAAGGTTCCCTATGGGATATGTCAATAAATCACTTTAGTTGCATCAATCAAAGCAAGTTTAATGAGATCATTCAAAGATTGAGAGTGAAAGACCTTACTTGAGTAAATGTTGATCGTCTTGCAAAAGTATTGCAAGGCTCAAAACTTGCCATGGTATTCTTTGTTATCTCCATTGGTTGTGTCGGGTGTTTTAGAGAATGTTGGTTATATATCGATTTCATTTTTAAGACCAATCATCTTGTACCTTAAGAATAACAAATACTGATGTACAATTGACATCTTGAGTATAGAGAAAATACCATTGTTCAAGGAGCTGTGGTTTTAAGTCTAGATTGCTAAGTCATGTGTCAAACCGATCATATGATTAGATACTTTAACAAATAGTCTTAGCATCCATATTTGTTCCATCATTTATTAACACATAACATTATATTGCTAATTCTATACATGTTTTTAAACAAGTAAAAGTGATACACTGAACCATTCATTTTACAAAATATGATCGTTTAACACAAACTCCATAGATTCAATTCATCCACAAAAGAAGTGACAAAACACAAAAAATTTAAATATCCACAATAAACCATCAAAGAAGAAGCTCATCCACAAAAGAAGAATCAAAACACAACCATCAAGAACATAAATCTCTCTTTCACTCTCCTCCAGCTCCACCAGCTCCACTCCTCAGAAGACGAAGAATCTCATCTTGCTTAGCTTCAATGCTAAGCATGATGTCTCTAAGTGAACGCCGGATGTTGGTGCTTGGTCCTACCTCCTCCTGTGGCTCCTGGGCTCTCTCAGTATCTAGCTCTCTCTCCTCCTCCACATCGAGCCCATCCTACATATCGTTGCTTGATGGTTTCCATTGTAAATTCCTAACCTCTCAATGTGTCTATGGCTTATGTATATAAGGGAGTGTCACTCTCCTTCGGAATGATGCAAGAGATTGGGGCAACGAAATGGTGGAATATGAAATGTACAAAATATGAAGTGTGTGTGAACAAAAGTGCTCCCTAACCGCAAGGAGTCTTTTGTGTGTCGTTGTTTTACTTGGAAAAGTATTCCAAGGTCGTCTCCTCGATGAAGGAAAGTTCTAGTGTGGTGAAGGTGATTTTGTTGCAAAAGGAAAAAATGTAAAATCTTTTGTTTGTGTTTTGGTTATTGGAGTTTGTGAATGAAAATAAAAGAAAAAAAGTGTTGGCTAATCCAAAGAGGTCATTCCAATGGGAATCCCACCTCAACTCGAAACCTTCCTCCAATGGTGCACAGATGAAAGATTGATTCCTGGGAAGCTAGAGACGAGATGGTGAGGATTCAAGCATAAACCGTGACTAGGCCTACGGGATATCAAACACTCACAACCCCATCCACTCTCAACCAAGTCAAACTGAACCATTGTACACCGAGAGGAGGAAAGAAAATGAGTTGAAATGGAATACCCAAGAGGATTTCTCNAGATTGATTCCTGGGAAGCTAGAGACGAGATGGTGAGGATTCAAGCATAAACCGTGACTAGGCCTATGGGATATCAAAGACTCACAACCCCATCCACTCTCAACCAAGTCAAACTGAACCATTGTACACTNAGCGTTCAAATGTGGAACTCAAGCACCTTAGTGTTTTCCTTCTTGGTTGCAACATGCCATGTCCCAGCATCCTGATCCTTAAATAGTTCAAGTGGACGTTTGAACATGAGTTGGTGTTCGAACGTGGTACGTTGTTCCAAGCTTCTCCAGTTTTGTCCCCCAATATACTGGTGTAACGTTCATGTTTGATATATGTTGCCTTTTTGAGCACTTGTTCACTTTAGGACCTGAAATGTCACCATTTAAACTCCATCAAAGTATAATTAGTCTTAACAAGGCATAGTAACATGCTAATTTTAACTACTAATCACACCGTCCAACCTAAATATTTCTAGTCTCTAGTAATACAACAACAATTGAATGTAAATCTATTTATAATGCCTTTTTTGTATGTCATCCGATTGCATTTAGTGTATGCAACAAGCTATTGAACCTATAGGTTTACCCAAGTGGACAAGTATTGTCTCGTGAGGGATTTTAGTGAAGCTACCCATAAACTTTCTGTCAAACAAATGTGTATGTGAGATTTTTGGTCAAAGTAAATTAGCATCATGGTCATTGGGACACCTAACCCTCCTTTTTGACTTATCTACAACATATTTCTTTTCCGTAGGTATTTTTTCTATGCAAAAATTAGCATCTGTTACATTGGCATTTGGAATTCCCTGCGTTGTGGGAATGATCATGCTAGAAACAAGAATTGTTACATAACAAACATTCCACTTTACCACCTTCCATGGATAGCTTTGATTTCAAACCTCTCTTAGAGTATTCTTAGCAAAAAATTCGCTTCAATTATAGTGACTTGTCTCTCAAAGGGCATGTGATTAGAAGGTGGCCAATCGAAAGATCACATGCACAGTTAGAAAGGGAGTGAAAGTTTTAAAACAGGAGACTAATCATGTTTTGGCATAATCTCATGGAATAATATTGATGCAATTAAAGAAATACTAGTTAACATATCCCAGTTTTCGGTTGACAACACACACATGCATCAGACTTGAGATCAATTAGGAATTTTTTTAGGTTGTAATGTGGCCAGAGATCAGTGGTTAACGATTTTTGGCCTAGAAATGATATTTCTTTCTTTCTTTTTTCTTATTTTTCACTTTCTTGACAATTCCCTATTTTTTGTGTTTCATTTCTTTTTCAATTGTTTCTCCCAATGACTTTTCTTTCACTGAATAGTAGCCACCATCATCTTTTCTATTTTTCTTGCTTTTCTATATCATACTGATTTATGAGAGGGTGCAAGAAAATTAGATAGCAAAGTATGTCAAGTATATTCTCCTATGGCTCGGTTATCATATGGGTTTCATGAAAAAGAAATCATTCATTGAAGGCTCAAACATGGCTAACGAAGGATATAATTTCGTAAAAGCAATGGCTAAGGTTCCAAATAGAATCAAAGATGGCCTAAGATCCTTTCTGAAGTATATGCACATATATGTGTTGTATGCAAAGGTTCCCTATGGGATATGTCAATAAATCACTTTAGTTGCATCAATCAAAGCAAGTTTAATGAGATCATTCAAAGATTGAGAGTGAAAGACCTTACTTGAGTAAATGTTGATCGTCTTGCAAAAGTATTGCAAGGCTCAAAACTTGCCATGGTATTCTTTGTTATCTCCATTGGTTGTGTCGGGTGTTTTAGAGAATGTTGGTTATATATCGATTTCATTTTTAAGACCAATCATCTTGTACCTTAAGAATAACAAATACTGATGTACAATTGACATCTTGAGTATAGAGAAAATACCATTGTTCAAGGAGCTGTGGTTTTAAGTCTAGATTGCTAAGTCATGTGTCAAACCGATCATATGATTAGATACTTTAACAAATAGTCTTAGCATCCATATTTGTTCCATCATTTATTAACACATAACATTATATTGCTAATTCTATACATGTTTTTAAACAAGTAAAAGTGATACACTGAACCATTCATTTTACAAAATATGATCGTTTAACACAAACTCCATAGATTCAATTCATCCACAAAAGAAGTGACAAAACACAAAAAATTTAAATATCCACAATAAACCATCAAAGAAGAAGCTCATCCACAAAAGAAGAAACAAAACACAACCATCAAGAACATAAATCTCTCTTTCACTCTCCTCCAGCTCCACCAGCTCCACTCCTCAGAAGACGAAGAATCTCATCTTGCTTAGCTTCAATGCTAAGCATGATGTCTCTAAGTGAACGCCGGATGTTGGTGCTTGGTCCTACCTCCTCCTGTGGCTCCTGGGCTCTCTCAGTATCTAGCTCTCTCTCTTCCTCCACATCGAGCCCATCCTACATATCGTTGCTTGATGGTTTCCATTGTAAATTCCTAACCTCTCAATGTGTCTATGGCTTATGTATATAAGGGAGTGTCACTCTCCTTCGGAATGATGCAAGAGATTGGGGCAACGAAATGGTGGAATATGAAATGTACAAAATATGAAGTGTGTGTGAACAAAAGTGCTCCCTAACCGCAAGGAGTCTTTTGTGTGTCGTTGTTTTACTTGGAAAAGTATTCCAAGGTCGTCTCCTCGATGAAGGAAAGTTCTAGTGTGGTGAAGGTGATTTTGTTGCAAAAGGAAAAAATGTAAAATCTTTTGTTTGTGTTTTGGTTATTGGAGTTTGTGAATGAAAATAAAAGAAAAAAAGTGTTGGCTAATCCAAAGAGGTCATTCCAATGGGAATCCCACCTCAACTCGAAACCTTCCTCCAATGGTGCACAGATGAAAGATTGATTCCTGGGAAGCTAGAGACGAGATGGTGAGGATTCAAGCATAAACCGTGACTAGGCCTATGGGATATCAAAGACTCACAACCCCATCCACTCTCAACCAAGTCAAACTGAACCATTGTACACTGAGAGGAGGAAAGAAAATGAGTTGAAATGGAATACCCAAGAGGATTTCTCCCTTGGATTAGCCAACTTAGAGCTCTAGCTATTCATGTTTAAAGTAATAACATTTATAATGTAAAGAGACAATTAAAGAAAATGAAAATGAAAATGAGATGAAAATGAAACTTAGAACTTGTATTAATGCTAGGAAATGGTAAAATACAAAGAGAAGTTCATTTAATACTAAAATGGAAAAGTTGCAGAGAAGAGCATTGATACCCAGCTGTAAATATTGAAGTGCAAGAACATGGAATTAAACTTGAAATAAAAGAGAGTACAATACAAGAAATAAAGATTACAAGAGAACTACAACTTACAACAATAAAATGGGTGAAAAAAAATGAAAAAAACATAAATTTCTCTATTACACTATTCATCATCTTCTTCCTTGGGATTTTCTAAGCTTATGTAGCCACCCCTTTCAAAACTTGTGTAATGCTAAATATATTGTGATGGAGCTCTCCATTTTCATCCATAGGCTGTCCCTTAGCTCTGTGTGAAGGCCTTCCATCCATAGGAGGTGAGTTTGATAGCTTGGATAGGCTTGGAGCAGCCTACCCAGCAACCATTATGGCTACCCCCTTCTCTCCCATCCACATTAATGCCCAAGCCTTCAAAGTCTTCCACTAGGGTGTAGGAGGCATGAAAATGTGTAAGGGAAGTCAGGGGGCAAGTGAGAGAATCAATGGTGGGACCCCCAAGCAAGTGAAGCATGAAAAATAGGCATTTGGGCTGCTTCAGGAGAGCGTACTAGTACTGCGTACCAGTACCCCGAACACCAGTGGTTGAACCGTATCAATACGCAGTATCAATACTGTCTGCTCCGAACCAGTTTTTGTAGAATCATCATACCTTTTGATCCTACCATTTGATTGAGCTGAAAGTTTGACACAATATAGAAGACATCTGGATATACAACTTTCATGTTTTATATTGTTTCAGATTCGAAGTAGATCATGGTCAAAAAGGAGGAAAACCAAGGCATTGCTACAAAATGGTGTGGCTGCTGATGCCTATGTTACCAAACACGAATACCTCCTTGATTTCTTTCACTTTTAAGCCTCCAAATCCTCATGTAATGTATACATATCTTCACCACTCCTCCACACTTAGTTGCAATGTTCTAAAATCCATCATTTACACTATAATTACCTGCAACATAAAAAATTCAACATTATTCATAATTTCGGCTAACTCTAAGTACTTAGATGTAAAAATTGAGTTAAAATGCATGTAATGAGACCGTTAAANCCCAAGCAAGTGAAGCATGAAAAATAGGCATTTGGGCTGCTTCAGGAGAGCGTACTAGTACTACGTACCGGTACCCCGAACACCAGTGGTTGAACCGTATCAATACGCAGTATCAGTACTGTCTGCTCTGAACTAGTTTTTGTAGAATCATCATACCTTTTGATCCTACCATTTAATTGAGTTGAAAGTTTGACACAATATAGAAGACATCTGGATACACAACTTTCATGTTTTATATTGTTTCAGATTCGAAGTGGATCATGGTCAAAAAGGAGGAAAACCAAGGCATTGCTACAAAATGGTGTGGCTGCTGATGCCTATGTTACCAAACACCAATACCTCCTTGATTTCTTTCACTTTTAAGCCTCCAAATCCTCATGTAATGTATACATATCTTCACCACTCCTCCACACTTAGTTGCAAAGTTCTAAAATCCATCATTTACACTATAATTACCTGCAACATAAAAAATTCAACATTATTCATAATTTCGGCTAACTCTAAGTACTTAGATGTAAAAATTGAGTTAAAATGCATGTAATGAGACCGTTAAATATGAAATATTTTGTGCTCATCACATCCCCCAACTTAAGTTTTGCTAGTCCCTAGCAAACAAAATGTAAAAAAAAAGCAAACAAAATAAACATATATTAATTCCGCAATTGCATTTAGCACATGCGACAAGCCTTTAAACCCCTAGGTGATCCCTAGTGGACGATTTTTGTCTCGTGAAGGTTTTCAGTGAAGGTACCTACAAACTTTTTTTCCTAATATCTAACATTTAAAGCATATTACCTTATCTTAACTAGCAATGGGATTTCAAAAATAGCTTGCTCCGATACTCCCGAACTAAAAACACATGAAACACATCATAGCCTTAAATGCTATTCTAGAGTATTCACATACACATTCATTTTCAAAACTCATGAGTGTGTGAAATGGACATGTAATTTAAACATTTACGCAACGGAGTTTACATTCACTTTGGCTATCCAAATTAAGCTTTGATGCAAACTCACCAAGGGTGTCTCTCAACAATGAATCACTCGATGGTTATCCTGGCATGCTCTCCATGTGCATATGTGAGATAGAATCTTGTCCTCAAAATGAAATATACTCACATATAATCCAAAAATGAAGTACATGCATAAAAAATGAACACAACATTGGCATAATCTCATGAAAGGAATGCTAGGGCATTAGATAGCAAAACCAACTTCTCTTGTTCTTTTAANTTGATGGTTATCCTGGCATTCTCTCCATGTGCATATGTGAGATAGAATCTTGTCCTCAAAATGAAATATACTCACATATAATCCAAAAATGAAGTACATGCATAAAAAATGAACACAACATTGGCATAATCTCATGAAAGGAATGCTAGGGCATTAGATAGCAAAACCAACTTCTCTTGTTCTTTTAAAAGTATGCATCCCCCATGCTTCTCTAGATCATTTAGGACTTTCACGGGTTGTAATGGGGCCTTGAGGTGATATTGAGGCAAGTGAAATGAAGGATATAGGATAGCAAAGAGGGTTGTTCCGAGTGAATGACCTCTATTTCAAAAAGATCTCCCTTTTTATGGGATTTCTAGGCTAACTCTATCACTACACTCTTTGTTTCTTTTCTTTCTTTTCCTTAACATTTTTCTTTTTCTTTATCATTCTTTTCTTCTTTTCACCCCTTGTTTCTCCTTTTCTTGGATTTTCACTCTTTTTTTTTCGTTCAACTCTTTGAGTTTTGACATCATTCATCCCTTTTGTTGGAGTTTCCATGCCATACTTCCTTCTCTTTTTCAATCACTCATATTCAACTCTATGAACAACCAAGGTGAGGTAGATTTTTATCATTTTGCATTGGCTTAGTCAAATGTGTGGTATAGAAATGAATTTCAATTAGGCTCAAACATGGCACTAGGGATAGAATTTCACAAGAAAAAAGCCAAGGCTCAAAATATTCAAAAATATCCTAAGATCATCTCTAGATAAGAATAGGGGAGCATTGTACATATCAAGACAAAGTGAATGAACTACCCAAATGCACCTAAAAAAAACAAGCGTAATGAGATTATTGAACAAATGTGGAATTTAAAAAATTATTCCTTGAGTAAATGTAAGTTCCCTCCAAACAAGGATTGACATTAAAGCTCACATGGGTTCTTACTCATCTCCACTATTCATGTCAAGCACTTAAATGTGAACTCAATTCGTAAATTGTCCATATTACACATTCAAGGTGCACAAGGGTTGAGTTTGAAAGAAAACATATATGTGATACTCTTGGCAATATGATAAACTTCTATAATGTGCTCATGTATTCAAAGTTCAAAATGAAGATCAAGAAATCACAAATCCCATAACAATTAGGGTAGGGGAATATACTTCAATATTGGATATTTTTCACAAAAAAGTCCAAAATTTTCAAAATTTTTACATTTCCAGATGATTCTATACAAAAAATGGTGGAACATGTAAATGGTGCACCTCACCCCCCAACTTGAACTATGCATTGTCCTCAATGCACAAGGAATCATGCCATGAGAAAAATGAAAGTAACATGAGAAAGAAGATACCACTTTTTTTCTCTTTTTTTTTTTTGCATACACATTAAAGGGAAAACAAAAACATTTGATTACACCCCCCGACTTATACTCGCACATGATATGGAATGAAATTTTCTACTATGATGCTAAAAATGAAATGAGTCCAAATTAGGGAGAGGTAAACAATTTCTACACTACAATATCAAGAGAAGAAAAATGTAACAATAAAATAAGTCTAACTACTATGTACATGAAAATAAAACAAAAATGGCACATGTCAATCCAAGTTAAATTCGGATATGAGCTTTCGCCCATTGATTTTTTTGATTTTAAAATTTTTTTGTTGTATAAATGCCCTTCTTAAACCATCAACCCAAACATAGAAAGGATGTTGACTCAAAATTCTCAACTGAGCCGAGGTATAGGCAAGTTTATGCAATTCCAACAATGGAGTATACAATTTCTCTTCAAAAGTTTCTACGCTTAACTCCATTTCAATGCTCTCCCCAAGTTGAGAAATGTGAATCTCAACACCACTCAAATATGGAAAAATGACCTTGGGCTCATTAGCCTCATGTGAGATAAGAACTTCATCAAATTTTTCACAATCTAGAGTGGTGGGAGATTCATCATCAATATGCATTTCATTGAGATGATCATCGTCAATATATTGACTATGCTTAAGATGTTGTTCTTCATGCAAATAAATTATAGCATTAGTCAATGTATTAAGTCCATCTCTAATTTCAAAAAGTTGTTGGGTTATTTGGGCATTGAATTCTATTTGGTATTGCGTAAAATCGCACAAAATATTTTCCAATTCTTCTTCGGTTGAGTTCTCATATGTTGGATAGTGGCAACATTCATTTGGTGGTGTGAGATTGGATAAAAAAAATTATAAAGTTCATTCTCGCAACCATAACTCGGATAACTCGGTGTAACATAATGGTCGGGGTAAAAATTTTCAGAGGCCAAATTTGAATTTGAACCTTTGCATGTAAAGTCATGAACCGAATAATTTATTGGGCACTCACTAGTGATATGTCCACACTCACTAGTGATGTGTCCATACTCACCACAAATCTCGCAAACATTTTCAAAATAAGGGGCATTTATTGGGCACTCACTAGTGATGTGTCCATACTCACCACAAATCTCGCAAACGTTTTCAAAATAAGAGGCATTTATTGGGCACTCACTAATGATGTGCCCATACTCATCACAAATCTCACACATTTTCAAAATTTTAGGCATTTGATACATTTTCATAAAATTAGGAAACATAATAAAAAACACAAACTACAACAAAAAATATATTCAAGTTAGACAACATACCTTGGCCCATGATGAAAATCATGAGACTTACCTATGCCGTCCCAAAATCACCTTTGAAGTCGACGCTTAACCTTCCCCGGCAACGGCGCCAAATATGCTTGATGGTTTCTGTTGTAAATTCCTAACCTCTCAATGCCATCCCTCAATGTGTCTATGGCTTATGTATATAAGGGAGTGTCACTCTCCTTTGGAATGATGCAAGAGAAGGGGCAACAGAATGGTGGAATATGAAATGTACAAAATATGAAGTGTGTGTGAACAAAAGTGCTCCCTAACCGCAAGGAGTCTTTTGTGTGTCATTTTTTTACTTGGAAAAGTATTCCAAGGTCATCTTCTCGGGGAAGGAAAATTTGAGTGTGGAGAAGGTGATTTCATTGCAAAAGGGAAAAATGTAAACTCTTTTGTTTGTGTTTTGGTGATTGCAGTTTGTGAATGAAAATACAATAAAAAAAGTGTTGGCTAATCCAAAGAGGTCATTCCAATGAAAATCCCAAATCAACTCGAAACCTTCCTCCAATGGTGCAAAGATGAACAATTGATTCGTGGGAAGCTAGGGACGAGATGGTGAGGACCCAAGCAAAAATCGTGACTAGGCCTATGGGATATCAAAGACTCACAACCCCATCCACTCTCAACCTAGTCAAATTGAACCATTGTATACCAAGAGGAGAAAAGAAAATNAAAATCAACTCGAAACCTTCCTCCAATGATGCAAAGATGAACAATTGATTCGTGAGAAGCTAGGGACGAGATGGTGAGGACCCAAGCATAAACCGTGACTAGGCCTATGGGATATCAAAGACTCACAACCCCATCCACTCTCAACCTAGTCAAATTGAACCATTGTATACCAAGAGGAGAAAAGAAAATGAGTTGAAATGGAATACCCAAGATTAGTTCTCCCTTGGATTAGGCAACTTAGAGCTCTAGCTATTCATGTTTAAAGTAATAGCATTTATAATGTAAAGAGACCAGTAAAGGAAATGGAAATGAAAATGAGATGAAAATGAAACTTAGAACTTGTATTAATGCTAGGAAATGGTAAAGTACAAAGAGAAGTTCATTTAATACTAAAATGGAAAAGTTGTAGAGAAGAGCATTGAAACCCAGCTGTAAATATTGAAGTGCAAAAACATGGAATTAAACTTGAAATAAAAGAGAGTACAATACAAGAAATAAAGATTACAAGAGAACTACAACTTACAACAATGAAATGGGTGAAGAAAATGCAAAAACATAAATTTCTCTATTACATTATTCAACATCTTCTTCCTTGAGATTTTCTAAGCTTAGGTAGCCACCCTTTTCAAAACTTGTGTAATGCTAAATATATGGTGATGGAGCTCTCCATTTTCATTCATAGGCTGTCCCTTAGCTCTGTGTGAAGGCCTTCCATCCATAGGAGGTGAGTTTGATAGCTTGGACAGGCTTGGAGCAGCCTACCCNACATCTTCTTCCTTGAGAATTTCTAAGCTTAGGTAGCGACCCTTTTCAAAACTTGTGTAATGCTAAATATATGGTGATGGAGCTCTCCATTTTCATTCATAGGCTGTCCCTTAGCTCTGTGTGAAGGCCTTCCATCCATAGGAGGTGAGTTTGATAGCTTGGACAGGCTTGGAGCAGCCTACCCAACAACCATTATGGATGCCCCCTTCTCTCCCATCCACATTAATGCCCAAGCCTTCAAAGTCTTCCACTAGGTGGTGTAGGAGGAATGAAAATGGGTAAGGGAAGTCAGGGGGCAAGTTGGAGAATCAATGTTGGGACCCCCAAGCAAATGGAGCATGAAAAATAGGCGTTTGGGCTACTTCAGGAGAGCGTACCAGTACCCCAAACACCTGTGGTTGAATCGTACTGGTACATAGTACCGGTACTGTCTACTCTGGACCAAGTTTTATAGAATCATCATAAATTTTGATCCAACCATTTGATTAAGCTGAAATTTTTACACAATATAGAAGACATCCAGATCTACAATGTCCCAGTTTTGCACATTTTTAGATTCGAAGTGGATCATGGTCAAAAAGGAGGAAAACCAAGGCACTATTTCAAAATGGTGTGGCTGCTGATGCCTATGTTACCAAACACCAATACCTCCTTGATTTCTTTCACTTTTAAGCCTCCAAATCCTCATGNGGTTTTGCACATTTTTAGATTCGAAGTGGATCATGGTCAAAAAGGAGGAAAACCAAGGCACTATTTCAAAATGGTGTTGCTGCTGATGCCTATGTTACCAAACACCAATACCTCCTTGATTTCTTTTAATTTTAAGCCTCCAAATCCTCATGTAATGTGTACATATCTTCACTACTCCTCCACACTTAGTTTCAAGGTTCTAAAATCTATCATTTACACTATAATTACCTGCAACATTGAAAATTCAACATTATTTATAATTTTTGGCTAACTCTAAGTACTTAGATGCAAACTTTGAGTTAAAATGTATGTAATGAAACCATTAAATATGAAATATTTTGTGCTCATCACTCGTCAACTCCATGGGTAGGGGGCTCCTCGTGTCTAGCCGCTGGGCCTCTGCTACGGCCTTGGCTTCGTCGGAAGGAGGGCTTATTAAGTGGCCCCATTGGCCTTTGTATCGTCATCTCCAGCCAAACCCTAATCCCATGGTCCTTGCACATCTCTGTATCCAAGGGNGCTTCGTCGGAAGGAGGGCTTATTAAGTGGCCCCATTGGCCTTTGTATCGTCATCTCCAGCCAAACCCTAATCCCATGGTCCTTGCACATCTCTGTATCCAAGGTGCCAAAGGGTAGCGAGTTCCTCTTCACATCACATCCCTTCTTCATTTTTGTCAAAATTATGGAGAGGAGGTCTATGCTTTGGCCCTTACCAAGTGCATATAGTAACTAGGCCATTTTCGGGGAGGATTTTGTTTTTTCATCCAATTGGGGCAAGGTTTGAGACCGCAATCAGATTTAACATTTTGTACTTATTAGTCAATTCCTCTTGCTGGAACATTCTCCTCTGAGCCCATGAAAAAGTAGCCAACCCCGTTAGCTCTACCCCCACAATGTTCATTGCCATGTTCTTCCTTGGGGGGTATGTCAGATTTTGTTCCTGAGCCACTTCTTGCCTCAACCCCCGGATATAGTCCTCGTCTACATCAATATGGGCTCCCCTCACGTATGTCCTTATTGCTCCATTAATGATCTCGGCGTTGGAGTAAAACTCCTGTACCAAGTCAATCACGGCCCCTTTGTCGTTTCTTATGCATAATATCCACCCCTCTTTTCCATATCCAAAAAAATGCCCAACTTTGCAAAATCACTCAATGTCACATCCTGCTCACAAACCATAGCTTTGTTTCGATAAAAATTTTCATACCTGTCTACCTTAACCGCGGTAGGGAATCGGGTTTGATCATACCTTCAAACTATAGGCCTCCCTTCTCTCTCCTCGATGACCTCATCTGCCATGTTGGGCTCCTGATTGATTGGATTGCGCCTAGTAGGGAGCTTGACTCTTGGAGGCATGGTGTTTCGGGGTTGGAGGTGTTAGGGCTTGAAAGTCTTGATTTTGGAGTAAAAATGAGGATGAATGAGGCGGGAATGGCTGTGGTATGGTTGATTTGGGGTAGAAATATGGAATGTGGGGCTGTTTTGAGGGCTGGGTATCGAAAAGGCACCCTAGGGTTTGGAGGTTTTTTCAAAATTTTGGGGGTTTTGAAATGAAGAAGGCAAAACCAGGATTTTATAGCCTAAAAGTTCACATTTGAAAGATACTAACATTTGAATGTATGTAGTAGAACTTTACACAGATCATTTGAACGTGGATGACTTTCGAACGTAGTGAGCTACCAGTACTTTTAAGTTATGTTAAGGACAAAAGTACTGTAAGCTCATGGGGTTCAAATGTTACTTTCGTTCGAACGTGCTATTGGCGTTCGAACATGCTGAGCTGCCAGTACTTTTGTTTCCATCAGAGGTTGAGTACTGCAAGAAACTAACGTTCGAACGTCACTTGACGTTCGAACATTAGATCAAACAACAAAAGTTTTTTCTATACATCAATATACCCAATAAGATAGGGTTATATACACAATTTTGAACCAAAAATTCATGGCATCTCAGGATAAGTTCCTACCCACGCTTTAGGTTGGTATTTTTGAGACGTTCTTTACTTGGCCCATGTTTTCATTTTAGTCAAAAGAGTTTGTACAAAAAGATTTTTTTATACTTTTTTCAAAAATTTGGACCCTTGGCTTTCATCCCCACATCATATTTTTCAACAGTTTTGTTAGAAAGTAGTCTAATCCGAGTTTTCCTCTATCTCTGTGCCATTTGATCATCTAGTGACTCTATCAATTTCCTATCTCACAAATTGGTAAAGCAGAGTACTGGAATAGCATGACATCCCAGGATAATCCTTACTCAGTCCATTCACTATCTAGTTTAATCAATCGAGTGCACAACCGAAAATTGGTTGGAAACACTGATTATATTTTTTTTCTCGTGAAAGACTCTGCCACCCAATTGGTTGGGATCACCAAGGCTCCGAAGTCCAATCTTGGGTGTATGAGGGGATGTCTTTGTGTAAGGAGTGTCAGGGACGAATGGGACTCCCAAAGTTGCAGAGCTTGAGATGCAGAATCTATCCTGTTTTAGTAAAACCTACCGGTAGATTGATGGAAACCTACCAATAGATTTTACTCTAGTGAGCAAAAACTATTGATAGGTTTGCAGTAGTTGTAGGTCCAATAGCCAAAACCTACTGGTAAGGCCTATAAGTAGGTTTTCCTTGTTTTGCTAAACTCTTAGTTCCTCCACCTTTCAAGCAATCATGAAGCCTCCACCTCAAATCCAATCAACTCAAGCACCATGATAGGGCCTAATAAGCACCATTTAAGCCCTCTTACCTGTAATCATACTGAAACTCCACTAATAGCTCGAATATTGCAATTCCGCTCATTTTAACCGCAAAAGCAAGTATAAAAGGGATGTAAAAACACATAGGATATGCAATATTTTATGTTAATCACACCCCTAACTGGAGCTTTGCTAGTCCCTAGCAAAGTTTATTTTCAAACCAATGAGTATGAAATTACAATGATCCATATACACAAGTTATTCATCAAACATTCAAAATACAAAAATCATAATACAAATAACGAAATGAACTTGGGCAAGATGGAACAAAAATAACGGTATTTCATTATTTACTTTCAAAATTGGAGTACATCAAGATAGAGTTAAAAAAGATACAAAATGTCCTAGAATTCCTAAAGACTCTTCTACTAGGCCAATGACTCCACTCCAAGTTATGTAAAACCCCCACTCAAAAATTAAAAAAAAAAAACAATAACAAACTACTCATCATCATCACTCTCGTCCTCATCACCATCACCATCATCACTATCACCAACATCATCCTCCTCTTCATCATCATCGTCTGTCTCTTCCACCTCAAATACTGTGGATGCTGAGGGGGTAGATGTAGAAGGTGGAGGTTCACCCAAAATAGGCTCACCGGGGAACGTGTGCTGAAATAGTTTGGTCATCATGGCAGAGATCCCATGCACTGTCATTTCTAATGCATCGAGGCATTTAGATATTGAGCCCTCTAGTGCAGAAGTTGATAGGACAAACACAGATGGTCCAGAGGAGGAAGGTCCAACAAATTTTGACTCCGGCCTCAAAACCCTAACCTGTTTACCACGGCTCATCGTCATCTTCTTGCTGCTAATAGCCTTTCCAATAGCCCCGATCTCAAGTGGAGTGATATTGTCAAAGGCATACCCCTTAACCTTGAAGTGATCGCACATTAGGGTTACTAATTTACCAAATGGGAGGTTCGCCTTTGGTTTTCTTGTCTGGGTGAAATCCCTCATTACCCTCCCATATAAAGAGTGCAAAGTCAATGGCCTTCCCCGACATCACCGCATCCAAGAGGGCAAGCTTTTCAATATTGGGAGTTTTCTTGATGCCCCTTGGAAGTAGGTTGTAATGTAAAAGCTTGTTCATCATCCCATACGAATGTTTGAGGCCCCCGACTTGGACCATTTCTCTAAACTGAGTCGAGTCCTTGTACATCAAAGTCACGTACTCGGGGATGGTCTTGACCCATGTGATATTATGTGGGTACATCGGAGTGGAAGGTGGTGGTCTCTCATAATCCATAATGGTAGCAATCACTGCAAGGGTCACATTAAAGGTTTTGCCCCTCACGTTTGTTCTCAATGTCTCAAACTCATCCACCAACTTGAGNTGGGGATGGTCTTGACCCATGTGATATTATGTGGGTACATCGGAGTGGAAGGTGGTGGTCTCTCATAATCCATGATGGTAGCAATCACTGCAAGGGTCACATTAAAGGTTTTGCCCCTCACGTTTGTTCTCAATGTCTCAAACTCATCCACCAACTTGAGTTTTTGGTAAAAATATTGGCATAAAGACAAATTAAAACCACTCATAATCTTGAACCAAAATCAAATCCCATGGTCCTCAATGATTTTAACAACATCGTTGTTTGGGCCAAGGGATACTTTATCAATGAACCTCTCACAAATAACGTTTTTCTCCTCAATGCTTTGGACTCGAGCATCGTTGCAAGCTTTCTTTCTTTGCTCACTCCTTTCTCCACTTGGCCCTTCCCCGCTCCTCTTGCGGGCACTAGCACCCTCGGGTTATGGAGAGCTTGGATCGGTGCTCTTTGTAATGAACCCCTCAATTAGGTCCACAACGTCATGGAGGATCCTCCCATGGCGAGCCATTGCAAGGGTTTAGAGAATTTTGGAGAGATTAAAGCTTGTAGAATTTTCAGAAAAAAACTAGTGTTTCTCAAGAGGAAATCTTCAAATCTTCACTAAAAACCACTAAATAAACACCCCTAGGGTTGAGGAGTGAGAGATCAATGGAGGAGATGAAGGATTTGTATGCTTAGAGGTGCTTTGAGTGAGAGAGAAATGCCTTAGGGTTTGTGAATTAGGAAGACAATGAATAGTTTCCCCGAAAAATCTGATTAAAACCCCTAATTTTTGGCATTCTAGGTAAAACCTTAGGTTTTACTCCAGTGAGCAAAAAATACCAGTAGGTTTGCGGTAGGTGTTGGAACAGTGGCCAAAACCTACCAATATGGCCTACTGGTAGGTTTTGCTTTATTTACAAAATAGACCCTTGCTATCCAAGTCACCTCCACTCCACTTCATTTTAAGACCTATACATTCTAACACTCTATTTATGACCTCTACTCCATCCAAAACATGTGCTAGAATTATAAATCACAAATTGAACCATCATGCCCAAATCATTACCGAAATTTCAATGTGATTTAAATTTTGATGCATTCAACACACAAGGCTTGAATTTCTACATTTAACTATCAAAATAAACATCCACAATATAAGACACATATGCAAATAACAAGGACATTCACAATTCATGCAAATATCAAAAACTTGAGCAATATTTCCCTATCCTTTAAGCATAGGGCTAGGAAACACGTCGTTCAAACGCCCGAATCAAGCACATATGAGCGTCACTATAGCCTCAAATAATAGTCTAGAGTATGCACCTAGACATTTATTTTCAAACTTGTGTGTGTGTGTGAATTGGACAAGTAATTTGAACATTTCCACAATAGAATTCACGTTCAATTGGCTAGCCAAATTCAGCTTCAATGCAAAACTAGCCAAAGGTCACTCTCAACAATGAATCACACTATAGTTATCCTGGCATGCACTCCATGTGTACACGTGAGATAGAATCTTGTGCATAGAACAAAGTGTGTTCACATGTAATCAAAAAATGAAGTTCATACATGAAAAATGAAACGACCTTGGCATAATCTCATGACAGGAATGCTAGGGCATTAGGTAGCAAAACTAACTCCTATTTTTCTTTAAAAGTATGCATCCCCTCATGCATTCTCTAGCTCATTTAGGAATTTTCACGGGTTGTAATGAGGCCTTGGGGGTGATATCTATGTAAATGAACGAAGGATATAGGATAACAAAGAGGGTTGTTCGGAGTGNCTTTCATGGGTTGTAATGAGGCCTTGGGGGTGATATCTATGTAAATGAACGAAGTATATAGGATAACAAAGAGGGTTGTTCTGAGTGAATGACTTTTATTTCAAAAACATCTGCTTTTCATGGGATTTTTAGTATAACACCATTACCATACTCTTTGTTTCTTTTCCTTAATACTTTCCTTTTCTTTTTGTCATTATTTCTTCTTTCACCACTTTCACCACTTTCACCACTTTCTCTATCTTTTTTCTTTATTTTCTCATTCTTTTTCAATTCAACTCTTTAAGTTTCAACTTTCATTCATCCCTTTTGTTTGGGCTTCCACACCATACCTCCTTTTCTTTTATGATTATTCATACTCAGCACTGGGAACAACCAAGGTGAGGCAGTTTTTTTTTTTTTTTTTTTTGCACTGGCTTGGTCAAATGTGTGGCATGGAAACAAATTTACAATGAAGGCTCAATCACGACACTAGGGATAAAATTTTCACAAGAAAAAAGGGCAAAGGCTTAGAGTAAAAGAAAGATGGCCTAAAATCATTTCTAGATAGGTATGGGGGCATTTTACATATAAAGACAAAGTCAATCTACTACCCCAAATGCACCTAGTCAAAACAAGTATAATGAGATTATTGAACAAATTTAAAATTTGAAAAATTGTTCCTTGAGTAAACGTAAATTCTCTCCAAAAAGCATTGACACTAAAGTTCTCATGGGTCCTTACTCATCTCCACTATTTATGTCAAGCCTAAAATATGAATCCAATCTGTAAATTGCCAAAATTACACATTCAAGGAGCACCTACGGTTGAGTTCAAAAGCAAATACATATGAGATACTCACGCATATGATGAACTTCTATAATGTGCCCAGGTGCTAAAGGTTCAATACGAGGATCAACATATCAACAAATCCAAATACTCAAAATAAGGGAATACAGATCAACATTCAGATATTTTTCACAAAAATTTTCAAACTTTTCACATAATTTGCACTAATGTAAACAAAAATTTGTATGATATGTGGAAGGTGAATTATCACCCTAAAAATTGGTATTTTCCACAAAAATTTCCACAAATATTGGTGTATCATGCAAATGGTGCACCTCACCTCCCAACTCGATTCATGCATTGTCCTCAATGTAACAAAAAAATATGATATGCAATGAAAGACTGTAAAAAGATGAGTAGGGTTAGAGAACACCGTGCACTTGAGCTTTGACTAAAACACCAATATCTGAAACTAGGAAAAATAATACTATACAAAAAGATAAAGTAAGTAGTTAAAATAAATAAAAGCGACTGTACACTAAAAATCCTAGGAATAGTCACTCCTCCAACAAGTCCGAATATACCAAATCCATCAAATCCTCCTCCATTCCTTGTCCTTCAAAACCCTCAAAAAATGGCTTAAGTCTTTGGCTATTGACCTTGAATGTCTTGCCATCCTCAGGATTTGTGACTTCCACGGCTCCATTGGGGTAGGCCACCTTGACAAGATAGGGGACATCCTTAGACAGTAAATTGGTCAAAGGTAGGGCCAATACACTAAATTCTTTAATAAAATGACAATAAAAATTGGCATGGCCCAGAAATGACCTGATATCCTTTATGACCTTCAGTGTAGGGAAGTTGGAAATGGCCTCAACCTTTGATTTGTCCACTTCGATCCCCTTTGCCGAGTCAATATGCTCTAGAAAAATTCCTTGTGTCACCATGAAGTGACACTTCTCCCAATTTAAAGACTAAATTCTTCTCCTCGCATCTCTCGAGAACTTTCTTCAAATTCTCCAAACATCCCCTGAAAGAATCCATAAACACCTCTACAATCTTCTCCACTATATCACTAAAAATCCTCGTCATGAAATGTTGAAAAGTTCCAAGGGCATTACACAACCCGAAAGGCATGCGACAGTAGGCAAAAGTACCGTAGGGACAAATGAAAGTGGTCTTCTCTTGATCTCCCAATGCAATCTTGATTTGATTGTAGCCAGAGTAGATATCTAAGAAGAAATAAAATAGATGTCCTGCTACTTGTTCCAACACTTGGTCGAGAAATGGCAAAAAGAAGTGATCCTTTCTTGTGCACAGATTTAGCTTTCTTTAATCAATACACACTCTCCATCCGATGATCACCCTTGTAAGAATAAGCTTATTATCTTCATTTGTCACCACGGTGACTCCCAACTTCTTGAGTACTACTTACATGGGGCTAACCCACTTACTATTAGCAATCAAAAAAATGATGCCCACGTCAAGTAGTTTTAGCACCTCGTCCCTCACAATATCCTTCATAATTGGATGCAACCTTCTTTGTGGTTTTTAGGACGACTTGGAGTCATCCTCAAGGAAGATGCGGTATGTGCAAATGAGGGGGTTTATCCCCTTGATGTCAGCAATTGTCTAACCAATCACTCCCGTGTGCCTTCTCAATACTTTCAAAAGATCCTCTTCTTGCTTCGCCTCCAAAGTTTAGCTAATTGATTGGTACTTAAATGTAGCATATATTATTATGCCTTTTTTGGACTAATTATACTTTGATGGAGTTTAAATGATGACATTTCAGGTTCTAAACTGGAGAAAGGGTTCAAGAACAACAAAAATTACACTTGAATGTAACACCATCACATTAGGGAAAAACATTGGAGAAGCTTGTATGTAACAAAGCAAGAATGTTCGAACGTCCACTGGAATAATGACAAGACCAGACTATGAAGACATGACGTGTTGCAGCATAGAAGGAAGTGCACTTGAGTACCACGTTCGAACGCCAACTCATGTTCGAACATCCACTAGAACACCTAGGTAATGAGTGCAAAATGCCAAGTCTTGCATGAAGTATGGAAGTGGGTTTTCTCAGAGGACCATAGACCACTTAAGTGATATGGTCAAACCCCATCTGATGTTCGAACGCCCATAAAAAAAAAATAGAAGACACGTTCGAACATTAGACAACGTTCGAACGTCCATACTGTAAAAATAGAGACTACGTTCAAACATTAACCCATGTTCGAACGTCCTCCATAGACTGCCTGTAAATACTCCCATGTTGGGAGCTTGAAGGAGTGCAATTTTTTCTCTTGTAAAATTAGGAAGCTAGAGCTTGGTTTGTAGGCTTAGACTACACCAAGAACTAATAAGGAGCTTGTATGGAGGCTTTGATTCCCACTCATTTTGATTAATCTTAGATGTTTGTTATATTTTCTTGTCTTACATCTTTTGGTTGAGGAAGTAACCCTCCATTTGTTGGTTGAGAAAGCTACCCTCCATTTGTTGGTTGAGGAAGTAACCCTCCATCTTTTGGTTAAGGAAACCACCCTCCAAGAGTAACTAGCTTTCTTCTACTTTTATTGTCTATGCAATTCACTTCCATTGCTTGAACATCCTTATTTCTTAGAAGAGTAAAACTCTTCCACTTTTCTAGAGCTTTACCAAAGTCGTGAAGGGTGGAATGTGATTCACTTATTCTTCATTGAAGATAAGCTCTTTGTTTAGTTTGCTTCACTTAGTAGCTCCTCTACTTGGAGGGATGAGTTTCACTCACCTTTCTAGCTTTGCCAAGGGCATGAAAAGTGAATAGTTCCTCATTCATTCTTTAGTAAGAAGTGATGAATATGTAAAGATTATTCGGAAGTTATGTTTATAAAACTCCTTTATACTTTAATGCTTTATATTGTACTTGCTCATTGGATGATTGAATGCATCTGGCAAAGTTAAGGTACTTTGTATAACCAAGGGCTCCTTCTATGATACAGATGACTCCTGCATAGAAAGACTCGTTGGTTCAAGGCAAGCACCCCGGCTAGCTCTTCATGACAACCTTTCAATCTCTACCATTATTGCTCTTTATTCAAAGAATGGAACATTAATACCATGGTTGGATGCCTTGTAAAAACACTTGCTTGTTTGTAGATGGGTTAAGTCTCGACACAGACAATTCTTGTGAACTTCTAGGAAGGCATCGAAATTATGTGTTTAATTCTCACAGTACATCTTTATCTTTT
This sequence comes from Ilex paraguariensis, assembly GCA_963454935.2. Classification (NCBI taxonomy): domain Eukaryota; kingdom Viridiplantae; phylum Streptophyta; class Magnoliopsida; order Aquifoliales; family Aquifoliaceae; genus Ilex; species Ilex paraguariensis. The sequence continues at coordinate 308,401 of CAUOFW020003902.1, forward strand.
AATTAACTTGCTGTTGACACAAGAGTTAATTGAGTTATAAAGTACAAACATAATAAACCAGATAATCAATTACATGTTCTAATCCTCAAACTAAAGAATGGCTGTTATCTCTGCTAATTTATCTTATATTTTGTATAGCAAAAGATCCATTGGAAAGAATCTTATATTCTATCCAGAAAATCCCACAACTTCAAATTCTCAAGACTTCCAATTACGTGGTCACTATCACTACTTACTTCTAAACACTGATCATAGTTTCTTGTGGATTCGACTTCGGACTTCACCGAATTATTTCTACAACTTGACCGCCTGCACTTGGGTGTACACCTTTTGGATGGAGTCACTAATCACCACCGAAATGGTCTTGTCATCCCCAAGATATGCATACTTAAGATGGGATGGTAATGGCTTCAACTCCAAGACTAGTTTTTGCTCATTTGATGGAAAAATCTTCTTGTCTTTGTGTAGAAGTTTCTCAAATGTAGGGGTCCATTTTTCTACCCCCTTCAAGCTCTCTGGCTCCTCTTGCTCATCTATATTAACATTCTCCCCCTCTTCAAACTTGAAGGTGCTCATTAGTTCCAAGTGTTCCTCCATTAAAGTGTCGATCCGATTGTTCTCATGTGCTTCTTCATCATCCCCCAATTATTTAGACAAGTTGAAAACATTAAGGTCCATAGTTATGTTCCCAAATGCTAGCTTCATAAGACCGTTCCTGTAATTAATCATAGCATTATATGTGACAAGAAAAGGTCTACCAAGTATGACGGGGATTTGGGAGCTAAGATCTGCAACTGGGTGAGTGTAAAGTACAATAAAATTTACCAACTTGGACTAAAATATTCTCTACTACTCCCCTTGGTGTTCTAACACTACGATCCGCTAGTTAAAGGGTGATTGGAGTTGGCTTTAACTCTTCAAGCTGGAGTTGTTGGTACACCGAGTATAGTAGGAGGTTAACACTTCCCCCCAAATCAAGAAGAGCATACTCCACCCAACAATTTTTGATTGTTATGGCAATGGTAGGACATTCAGAATCCTTGAACTTTGGTGTGGTGTTGGTCCTCAAGATTGAGTTCACTTGCTTGGTGAGTAATGCCTTCTTGTGCACATTTAGCCTTTGCTTCACTATACATAAATCCTTTCAAATCTTGGCACAAGAAGGGATTTTCTTTATGGCATCAATAAGTGAAATGTTGATTTTAACCTACTTAAACATTTCAATTATATCAGAGTATTTGGCCACCTTGATAGGTGGCTTCAAATGATTGGAAAAAGGAGTAGGAATGGGGGAAACATGCACACTTTCATCAACCAATTTTTCTTTCTCACTCACCTCACCACTCACCTCACCCTTATTCTCTTTCTTTATTAGCAATGTGGCCTTGGGTGAGACTTTTGGCACAATGGTCTAATGAATTTGTTTCCCACTTCGAAGGGTGTTGACCACTTTGAGTTGTTCACAACTCTCATTAGACGGTTCGGATGACTCAATGACATGTTGGCCTCTAGGATTTTCTTGGGGTTGAGCAGGGAATTTCCCCTCTTCTTATTGTGATGTCCCCATTGAATTTGTCAACTTTCTAAGTTGGACCCGAATGTCATTAAAAGCTACGTCATTTTGATTGTTGATGGTAGACTAGCTTTGAACGAATGTATTTTGGCTTTGAATGAAGGAATGACCCACATCTTCCAAACTCCTTTTGTGAGGAGGTTGGTATGTGGATGAGTTGGATGGTCCTTGTGGATTAAAATATTATGGAGGTGGACTTTGGGAGAAATTATGTGGAGGTAGGTTTTGCGAATACCCTTGTAGATCAGACTGGGAGTATTGAGGGCTAGACGTTTGCCCTTAACCTTGGTAGTGACCTTGCTTAGGAGGTATGAGAGGTGTATAGGAATTAGAACCACGAGGAATGGGATTCTTATTTCTCTAACTAAAGTTCGGGTAATTACTCCAACCCAGATTATAAGTGTTTGAGTGTAGAGAGAATGATTGCCTCATTTGATTAAAGGCATTTACTTGCTTGTGATACGCTTCCTTAAGTGCTGGAATGTTGGGACACTTCGATATGAAATGCTCCACACTCTCACAAATCGAGCAAGACTCTTCGAACTTTGAAATATGTGACACCTTGTGTTTCCAATTTACCTCAAGACTCTCAACTTTCCTAGACAACTTGGAAATTTTGAAAAGCAAGTCTTCTTGGTCTCTCAAATCATACATCCATTCCCCTTGTGTTTGATTACTACCCTAAGGAGAAGAGCTTGGTACATCGGGTGGGATCTGTGGTATCCCAAGATTGTGTATTCTGAGCCAATGTACTAAAGTATTCTAGGGCCTTATTGGGGTTTTTGTTTAAGAAATCGCTATTACACATCATGTTAATGAATTGTCTATGGCCCGATGTGATTCCTTCATAGAAGAAACTTACCAATTGTCACGATTCAAAACCATGATATGGTACAAATTGGAGCAATTCCTTGTAGTGATCCCAATAGTGGTAGAATTGCTCATTGGGCTTTTTTGAAAACTTTTGAGTTTGCTTTTTTAAATTGGTGCTTCTATGAACCAGGAAAAATTTATTCATAAACTCAGAAAGCATTTGAGCCCAAGAGGTGATGGATCGGGGCCACAAGGAATTCAACCATGTTTTAGCTTTGCCCTTAAGGGAAAAGGGAAACAATTTCAAACCAGCTATGTCTTCCATAGCATAGTTAGCATTAAAGGTTGCAACTACATCCTCAAATTCTTTTATGTGCAAATAAGGATTCTCTTTTTTAATTTTGTGGAATGTCAGGAGTATTTGCAACATCCTTGGCTTAACTAAGAAGGCATGATCTTGTACCGGTAATAGAATGCAAGAGGGAGTGATGCTACAGGTTGGTTAAAGGTAATCCCTCATTGAACTCGCCAGAGGATCAAGTTGGATGTTGTTCCCTTCATTCATAGGAGGGGGAAATTGCATTCATGAATTAGGCATTCTAGGTTCTTGCACTCTTTCACCTATTTGAATGTTCAGATTGGCACCTACAATCTTAAAATTATCACTTGCATCCTTGGGTGGGTCTTGGTCAATGTTCATGTTGGGGCCTAAGGGTTGTCTAACCAATCGGTTTTATCCGTCCTGTCCCCACATACAACAAACTATCTACAAATGAAAATGTAAACAAACAAAAATACATACATGGAGCAACGTACCTCAGCCCATGATGAACATCACGGGACTTACCTCCATTGTCCAAAAATCACCTTCTCAATTCAACGCTTGACTTCCCCAGCAACGGCGTAAAAAATGTTTGACATGTTTTCCCCATTGTAGTATGCCTCTATTTTTTGAACATCATCCCATGATATGTGTATGGCTTATATAGATAGGTGAGTGTCACTCTCCCTTAGAATAATGCAAGAAATAGAGCTAATAGGTGTGTGGATGAGATGTCTGTCTGTGTGAACAAAAGTGTTCCCCAAACGGAGGGAGACATTCGAGTGTCGTATTTTACTTGGAAATCATATTCCAAGGTCATCTTCTTAGGGAAGGTGGTGGATCGTGTTGAAGGTGATTTTAGTGAAAAAGAGGAAAGTGTAAAAATCTTTTGATGTTTGAGTTTGGGTTGTGATTGTGTTCTTGATGGAGAATGAAATGGAAACAAGTGTTGGCTAATCTGAAGGGTTCATTCCAATAGGAATGCCAACTCAACTCGAGACCTTCCCCCATTGGTGTCAAGATATTTGATTGATTCATGGAAAGCGAGGGATTAGGATGGAGGTGAGGATCCAAGCATACCCCGTGACAAGTCTATGGGATATCAAAGACTCATAACCACGTCCACACTCAACCCAGTCAAATCGAATCAATGTACACTACAAGGAGGAAAGAAAATGAGTTGAAATGGCATACCCAAGAGGAATTTCCCTTGGATTAGCCAACTGTAAACTTAGCTACTCATAATAAAAGGAAAGACATGCATAATGTAAAGAGACATAATGAAGAAATGAAGATTGGAACTTAACTTAATGCAAGAAATATTAAACTATGAAGAAAAATATTCAATACCCATTTTAGAAGTTTGAATAAAGAAAACTTAAATACATTAATGGTAAAAGATAAGATACTCAACTAAACCTGAAATGTGCTTGTAATAAATGACATTAAAGACATTAAATGAAGCTTACAAGATCCTTACAATAAACTACATGTGAAATGATAGAAAACAATGCAAAAATATCAAATTCTCTCTCCAATACTATTCATCTTCTTCCTTGGAGCTTATATATCTATAATGCAATATATCTCAATAATATCCTATGGTGCTTCCCCAAAAAATGTCCATAGAGCCTCCCCAGCTTGTGATGGACCTCCAATCAATAGGTGGTTGAAAAAAGGATGGGTTGGTCAGGCTAGTACAGGCCTAGCCTGCACACTTAGTGCCTTATTTCTCTTTCTCTCCTCATTAATGTCCAAGGCNTCAGGCTAGTACAGGCCTAGCCTGCACACTTAGTGCCTTATTTCTCTTTCTCTCCTCATTAATGTCCAAGGCTCCAAAGTCGAAGCTTGAGTGTATGAGGGGATGTCTGTGTGTAAGGAATGTTAGGGACAAGTGGGAGACCCAATGGTGGGACCCCCAAAGTTGCAGAGCTTGAGATGCTGAATCTGTCTTATTTTTAGTAAAACCTATGGGTAGGTCAATGGAAACCTACCGGTAGGTTTTACTCCGGTGAGCAAAAACTATCGATTGGTTTCTGGTAGGTGCAAGTCCAGTAGCCAAAATCTACTGGTAGGTTTTTCCTTGTTTTGCTAAAATCTTAATTCTTTCACCTTTCAAACAATCACCAAGCCTCCACCTCAACTCCGATCAACTCAAGCAGCATGATAGGGCCTAACAAGCACTATTTAAGCCCCTTTACCTATAATCATACCGAAACTCCATTAATAGCTCAAATATTGCAATTCCGCTCATTTTAACAGCAAAAGCAAGTATAAAAGGAATGTAAAAACACATAGGATATGCAATATTTTATGCTAATCAAATGTATGGACCGGGACAAAGATGGAAAGCCCCA
>CAUOFW020003902.1:313897-337361 GCA_963454935.2 Ilex paraguariensis
CAATAATATCCTATGGTGCTTCCCCAAAAAATGTCCATAGAGCCTCCCCAGCTTGTGATGGACCTCCAATCAATAGGTGGTTGAAAAAAGGATGGGTTGGTCAGGCTAGTACAGGCCTAGCCTGCACACTTAGTGCCTTATTTCTCTTTCTCTCCTCATTAATGTCCAAGGCTCCAAAGTCGAAGCTTGAGTGTATGAGGGGATGTCTGTGTGTAAGGAATGTTAGGGACAAGTGGGAGACCCAATGGTGGGACCCCCAAAGTTGCAGAGCTTGAGATGCTGAATCTGTCTTATTTTTAGTAAAACCTATGGGTAGGTCAATGGAAACCTACCGGTAGGTTTTACTCCGGTGAGCAAAAACTATCGATTGGTTTCTGGTAGGTGCAAGTCCAGTAGCCAAAATCTACTGGTAGGTTTTTCCTTGTTTTGCTAAAATCTTAATTCTTTCACCTTTCAAACAATCACCAAGCCTCCACCTCAACTCCGATCAACTCAAGCAGCATGATAGGGCCTAACAAGCACTATTTAAGCCCCTTTACCTATAATCATACCGAAACTCCATTAATAGCTCAAATATTGCAATTCCGCTCATTTTAACAGCAAAAGCAAGTATAAAAGGAATGTAAAAACACATAGGATATGCAATATTTTATGCTAATCAAATGTATGGACCGGGACAAAGATGGAAAGCCCCAGAAGTAAACGGCCCAGTAGAGGATGGCTCAAGTCTCGAGGCTTTAGCTCTTTCCCCCTAGTCCTTGTTGCCGTCTTACTACTACTCCATTTCCCAATAGTGCAAACCTTGGGGGGGCAACAACACATCGGAGGCATAGCCCATGACCTTGCAATGATAGCACATCTTAGAGACAAGATTGGCGAAAGAGAGATTTGCGTTCGACTTTGCAGCTTGAGCAAACTCCTATATCAACAAAGACACATCCATAGTCTTCCTGATCATAAATGCACGGTGGAGGGTGAGCTTCTCCACATTTGGGTTATTCTCCGCACCCCGAGGGCTCATATTGTAGTGCAGGATCTTGTTCATGACCCCGTAGGAGTGCTTGAGGCTCCCAAATAGAGTTGTCCCTTTGAATTGGGTCAGGTCCTTATTGTTAAGTTGTACATACTCAGAGAGTTTTTTTCTCCCTTGGACATTGTGTGGGTAAACCGGGGTATTAGGGGGAGGCCTCTAGTATTTCATCAAGATAGCAATCAAATCCGAGGTCACATCAAACATCTTCCCCCTCACATTCGCCTTGAGAATACAACTTTCCTTGTCCACCACATTCAAATTTTTATAAAATTCCCTACACAATGCCAGGTTATACCTGCTAATTGGCTCAAACCAAATCCCAAGCCCATGATCCTCAATTATCTTCCCCACCTAGTCATTCGGCCCAGGAGTGAGCCTATCCACAAAACGCTCGCATGTGACATTTTTCTCGTCGATGCTTTGGATGTGAGCATCGTTCTGTGCTTTCTTCCTCCTCTCCACCTTATCTCCACTTAACCCTACCTCGGTCCTCTTGCAGGAACTAGTGCCCTCGGGTTGTGGGGAAACCGGACCTGTGCGTTTCGTGCGGACCATGAATATCAATAGTGCCCCAACACCCAAAAATGACAAAAACCACATCAAGAGTTGCTCCACGGGCTCAAAAGCGTCAAGGGAAATCTTTCCTAACCGAGCCATTACAATGGATTTCAAAGTTTTGAAGAAACCTAGGTGAAATGGATTTGGGGGAAAAACTAGGGGTTGTGATAAAATCCAGCAATTTTAGTTAAAATTCAAGTAACAACCAACCATGGATGTGAGAAATGGAAGATTTGATGGATTGACTGGGGATTTTTGAAGCTTAGAGAAGGTTTGAGGGAGAGAGAATTGCTTGGGTGGTCAAGTACAGTAGGGGAAATGAACATTTAGACCAAAAAAATGAACTTAAAACCCTCGTTTTTAGCTTTCTGTGCAAAACCTTTCGAAAGGTTAATACACTGGAAAAATCCTTCCAGAAGGTTAATAACCAAACCTTCTGAAAGGTTTTGCCTTTTTGCAAAAAAATCCTTTTCTCCAAATTTCACTTCCATTCCAACTTATTTCAACTCCTAAACATTCTAACAACCTATCTATGACATCTACTCCACCAAAAACCTGAACCACAAATGTGACCCAAAATTGAGTGATCATGCCCAAAGTCATTTCCGAAATTGCAATATGATTTAAAATTTTGATGCTTTCAAAATACAAGGCATGGATTTCTAAGTTTAACTACCAAAATGAATACCCAAAATGTAAAGCATAGATTCAAATGGTAAAGGCATTCCTAAATCTTCCCAATATCAAAAATTTGAGGAATATTCACCCATCTCACAATTATAGGGCTACATGACGAGATTGTTCAAATACTCAAACTAAGCATACATGAGCATCACATGACTCTAAATGCTATTCTAGAGTATGCACCTACACATTCATTTTCAAACTCGTGTGTTTATGGTGTGAACATATAATTTAAGCATTTATCCAACAAAATTCACATTCACTCGGCTATCCAAATTCAGCTTCAATGCAACTCTTACCAAGGGTGTCTCTCAACAATGAATCACACTATGGTTAACTTGGCATGCTCTCTGTGTGTATATGTGAGATAGAATCATGTGTACAAGATGAAGTATACTCACATATAGTCCAAAAATGAAGTTCATGCATAAAAACGAAACAACCTTAGCTTAATCTCATAAAAGGAATGCTAGGGCACTAGATAGTTAAATCAACCTTTCTTTTTCTTTAAAAGTGTGCTTTCCCCATGCTGTCTCTAGATCATTTAAGACTTTAAAGGTTATAATGGGGCCTTGGCATGATATTGTGGCAAATAAAATGAAGGATAGAGGATAACAAAGAGGGTTGTTCCGAGTGAATGACCTTTATTTCAAAAAGATCTCCCTTTTATTGGATTTCCAGTCTAACACCATCACTTCACTCTTTATTTCTTTTTCTTCTTTTCCTTAACATTTTCCTTTTCCTTTGATCATTCTTTCTTCTTTCACCCTTTTTCTCTCCCTTTTCTTGGATTATTCATTCTTTTTCATTCAACATATGAATTCCACATTAATCATCCCTTTGTTGGGTTTCCACATCACCATTCACTCTTTTTCATGTTCAATCATAGTCAGCTCTCAGAACAACCAAGGTGTGGTAAATTTTTATCATTTTGTAGTGGCTTGGTCAATTGTGTGGCATGGAAACAAAATTTCAACAAGGCTCAATCATGACACTAGTGATAATATTTCACAAGAACAAGGGTTAATGCTCAAAGTAAATCAAAGATGGCCTAAGATCATTTCCAGATAAGCATGGGAGAGCATTTTTCATTTCAAAAGAAAGTCAATCAACTACCCAACGCACTCTAACCAAAACAAGCATAATGAGATTATTGAATAGATTAGAATTTGAAAAATTATTCTTTGAGTAAATGTTAAATTCCCTCCAACGATGATTGGCACTAAAGTTCTCATGGTTACTTACTCATCTCCATTATTCATGTCAAGCACTAAAATGTGAATCCAATCTGTAAATTGTCAAAATTACACGTTCATGGTGCACTTACGGTTGAGTTCAAAAGCTAACAAGTATGTGATACACTTAGGATAGGATAAACTTCTATAATGTGCTCATGTATCCACAATTCAAAGCAAAGATCATCATATCAATAATTCCATAAAACGTTGAATGGGGGAATATAGGTCAACATTTAGATATTTTTCACAAAAAATTTCAAAATTTTCACATATTTCTCAACTATTCTTAAACAAAAATCTGTAGAACATGTGAAAGGTGAATTTCACCACAAAAATTGATATTATCAACAAACATTTTCACAAAAATTTGGTGTATCATACAAATGGTGCACCTCACCCCCCAACTTGATTTATGCATTGTCCTCAATACAACAAAAAATATATGATATGCAATGAATGACTTTTAAAATATAAGTAAGGTTAGCGAACACATCGTATGAAGCTTTTGACAAAAACACCATAATCTGCACAGTTAAATAACGAAAACTACAAAATGATGATAGTAAGTACACAAAATAACTTGGAAAGTAAATGATAAAAGAAAATGATTGTACACTAAAATCTACATGAAAAGTTAATCCTCCAAAAACTCCCGATAAATCAAATCCACCAACTCTTTATCCACCTTTTGACCCTCAAAACCCTTAAAGAATGGTTTAAGTCTTTGGTCATTGATCTTGACTGTTTTACCATCCTCGGGGATTGTGATTTCCATGGCTCCATTGGGGCAGGCCACCTTGACAAGATAGGGGCATCCCAATGGAATCAGAGTTTTCTTTGGAAGATGGAGAGTCGAGAGTTAGAAAAGAGCATTTTTTGTTCAGGCTCAAATAATTTCCTTAAAATGGATTTATCATGAAAAATATTAGCCCTTTCTTTTGAAATTCTTGAGCTCTCGTATGCATCTCTACCGATCTCCTCCAACTCATTCGACTTCAATTTCTTATTCTCTCTGGCTATTCTAAAGTTGAAGTTTAAGGTTTTGATGGCCTAATAGGTGATGAGTGAGTAATATTACATATTTAACGGTCTCATTATATGTATTTTAACTCAAATTTTTATTTAATTACTTAGAGTTAGTCGAATTTGTGAATAATGTGAAAATTTTGATGTTGCAGGTAATCATAGAGTAGTTGATAAGTTTTGGAACCTTGTAACTAAGTGTGGATGAGTGGTGAAGAGATGGACATATTACATGAGGATTAGGAGGCTTTAAAGTGAAAGAAATCAAGAAGGTAAAGGTACTCGGTATCATAGGTACCGGTATCTAAGCCTACTTGAATTTTGGTACTGGCACGCGCACCATTTGGTTGTAGTACCTCAGACTTATCCATTTTTGACTATGATCCACTTCGAATTTAATAAAAGTAAAAAACATGAAAGTTGTAGATATGGATGTCCTATGTATTGTGTCAAAATTTCAGCTCAATCAGACAGTAGAATCAAAAGTTATGATAAATTTACGAAAATTGGTCCTAAGCTAGCATCCCATTTATGACCTACCGGTAGGTTTTGCCTACTGGAAAAAACCTACCAATAAGTTTCATCATTCTACTAGTAGGTTTTGCCCAGAAATGCCAGAACTTGCTCACATTACTCCACCAACTTTGGGGGACCCACCTCTGCTCATCCAGGCTATACCTTGACACAATTGACACCCCATGACGCTCTCCTAACCCCAAAAAGTCATATTTGAAGTGAGAGACATGGGAGAAGCAAGAGAGAGAAGATGGGTGATTGGGTAAGCATGAGAGGAGCCATGCTTGGCCTATTATGATTGTTGGAGTGTCCAACCTCTCCCCACTCATTGCAACTGGGAGGGGGTTATGGATGAAATTCAATAGGTCTTACACCATATATTCATATTTTTACCCAAGTTTTTAGGAGGAGACTACCTAAGCTTAAGAGTAGTTTTAGAGAGAGAAGCTCAAGAAAGAAGATGAAGTTAGAGAGAGAAAGCTGGGTTTTCATATTTCTTTACCATTTTCTGTGTTGTAAGCTTTAAAATTACTTGTAATATTTCCCCTTTTCACTTAAAACTCTTTTATTCAAATTGTATGAAATTTTAGCTAGTTGTTTTTAGCATTCACATTTCTACATTTACGTATTTGCTTTCAATATTTGTATTTTGGTAATGAATGTTATTTCACTTATAGTTTTAACTCTTTTCTTTCATTAATACAAGTTTCATGCTCCATTTCTCTACCATGTCTCTTTACATTATTCATGTTTTTGCTTTGATTATGGATAGCTACATTTTTAGTTGGCTAATCCAAGGGAGATTTTCCCTTGGGTATGCTAAATCAACTCTCTGCCATTCTTCTTCGTAGTGTACGGTGTTTGATTGACTATGTTGAGTGTGGACGTGGTTGTGAGCTCTTGATATATCGTAGACTTGTCATGGGGTATGCTTGAGCCCACACCTCCACATTAGTCCCTCACTTCCTATGAATTAATCAAGCACTGAGACACCATTGGTAGAATTTTTTGAGTTGTTTTGGCATTCCCATTGGGATAACCTCTTCAGATTAGCCAAATTTGTTTTCATTACATTTTTAGCAAAAACTCCATTCACCAAAACACAAAAACTTACAAGATTTTACACTTTTCATTTCTTTACAAAATTACCTTTGCCACAATTTGACCTTCCTTCCCTGAGGAGATGATCTTGGAATACCCATTGCATGTAAAACACGACAATTGAAAGTCTCTCTATGCTTGGGGAGCACTTTTGCACACACACACATTTTTATCCACCGACGTTTTTTGCATTTCTAGCACCGAACTCGAGGGAGAGTGACACTCACCTACACACATAAGCTATATACACTTAGTCTGGGTTAGTGTTTGGAGATTAGGAATAGGCCTTGTGTTCCATTTCAACTAGCAAATGACAAGTCCTGCCATAGACTAGCCTATAGGGTGACATACCTAGAGTAGTCTTATAAGCAGTGCGGTAAGCCAATAGGGCATCAGTCAACCTAAGTGACCAATCCTTCCTATTAGGGTTTACCATTTTTTCTATGATGTTCTTGATCTCCCTATTGGCAAACTTGGCTTAGCCATTGGTTTGTGGGTGATAAGCAGTGGACACCTTGTGTGTGATGCCATGCTTATGCATTAAAGATGCAAATAGCCTATTACAGAAATGAGAACCATTGTCGCTTATCATTGCATGAGGGATCTTGAACTTTGAAAAGATGTTTTTTTTTAAGAACTTGACCATGACCCAATGGTCATTGGTCTTGGTTGGGATTGCCTTTAGCCACTTGGACGCAAAGTCCACTACCAACAAAATATAGAGGTAACCAAAAGGCATAGGGAATGGACCTATGAAGTCAATGCCCCAACAATCAAATATCTCAATTACTAACACAGGGGACAAAGGCATCATATTCCTATGGGTCACACAACCTATTCTTTGGCACCAATCACATTCCTTGCAAAATGAAACACAATCCTTAATCAAAGAAGGCCAGTAAAAACCAGATTACAAAACCTTAGCCAAAGTCTTTTTGGAAGAGAAGTGTTCACTGCAAGATTCAGAATAGCAAAGTGAAAGGACATCCTATTGTTCATTTTCAGGGATGCACCTCCTCATTATTTGGTCAGGGATGTATTTGAACAAGTATGGGTTGTCAAAGTAAAGGTACTTCACATCTACCATAAAATCCTTGTCTATCCTTCGGGCTTTAGTGTAGTGGAATTTGTCCTATAGCAAGATAATAGCAAATGTTAGCATACCAAGGACAAATAGAATGAATGGAAAATAAATGTTTGTCAGGAAAAAGTATAGGATAGGAATATGCTCTTCAGCATCTTGAATTACAAGTTGGGACAAATGGTCCGCCACTACATTCTCAACGCCCTTTTTATTTTTGATTGTCAAGTTGAATTCTTGTAGGAGGAGGATTTTCCCAATGAGTCTCAATTTTGCACCTTGCTTAGGCAAAAGATACTTCAAAGTAGAGTGATTAGTGTAGANAATATGCTCTTCAGCATCTTGAATTACAAGTTGGGACAAATGGTCCGCCACTACATTCTCAACGTCCTTTTTATTTTTGATTGTCAAGTTGAATTCTTGTAGGAGGAGGATTTGCCCAATGAGTATCAATTTTGCACCTTGCTTAGGCAAAAGATACTTCAAAGTAGAGTGATTAGTGTAGACTACAATAGGTGCACCAATGATGTAAGACCGAAATTTATCTAATGCAAATACTACGGTTGGCAACTCTTTTTCGGTGGTGGTGTAATTCACTTGTGCCTCATTTAGAGTCTTACTAGCATAGTATATTACATATGGTCTCTTGTCTTCCCATTGACCAAGCACAGTGCCGACTGTGTAATCGTGTTGCATATGAGCTCAAATGGTAAATCCCACTTGGGTGATCGCATAATTGGAGGTGTAGTGAGCATGCTTTTGAGTTTTTTAAATGATGCCTCACAATCATCTGACCACACAAATGGGACATCTTTGGAAAACAAATTGGTCAAGGGTCGTCCCAATGTGCTAAAATCTTTTATAAAACGATGATAAAAACTAGCATGGACAAGAAATGACTTGATGTCTTTGACAAATTTCGGTGTGGGGAGGTTGGAAATTGCATCAACCTTGGATTTGTCGACTTCAATCCCCTTTGCCAAAACGTTGTGCCCAAGCACTATCCCTTGTGTCACCATGAAGTGGCACTTCTCCTAGTTAAGAACTAAATTCTTCTCCTCACTTCTCTCAGGTACTTTCTCCAAGTTCTCCAAACAACCTTCAAATGAGTCCCCAAATACAAAAAAGTCATCCATGAAGACTTCCACAATNTTCTCCAAGTTCTCCAAACAACCTTCAAATGAGTCCCCAAATACAAAAAAGTCATCCATGAAGGCTTCCACAATGTTTTCCACCATGCCACTAAAAAATCTCATAATGCATCTTTGAAACATCCCTGGGACATTGAACAACCTGAATGGCATTCAGCGATATGCTAAGGTGACAAAGGGACACGTCAATGTAGTCTTCTCTTGGTCTTCCAAAGTGATCTCAATTTGATTGTAGCTGAAGTAGCCATCCAAGAAACAATAAAACAAGTGTCTAGCTACTCTCTCCAATACTTAGTCAAGGAATGGCAAAGGGAAGTGATCATTTCTAGTACAAGAGTTGAGTTTCTAATAGTCGATACAAACTCTCCATCTTGTGACTACTCTTGTCGGAATCAACTCATTCTCCTCATTTGCAACTATAATGACCATAATTTCTTTGGTACCACTTGAGTGGGACTAACCCATTTACTGTCGGCTATTGAAAAGATGATGCCCATATCAAGTAGTTTTAGTACCTTATCCCTCACCATATCCTTCATGATAGGATTTTTCCTTCTTTGTGGTTGTCGGGATGGCTTGGAGTCTTCTTCTAGGTAGATGCGGTGTGTGCAAACGAGGGGGCTTATCCCTTTCATATCGGTAATCATCCAACCAATTGCTCCCTTGTGCCTTCTCAACACTTTCAATAGATCTTCTTCTTGCTTCAGCTCTAATGAAGAACTTATAACCACTAGAAAAGTATTGTTCTCCCCGAGAAAAGCATACTTGAGAGTAGAAGGTAGTGGCTTCAACTCCAAGTTGGGTGTTTGTACAATTGATGGGAAAATTCTCTTCTTGTTGTAGAAGCTTCACAAATGTTGGGGTCCATTTTTCTACCCTTAGTAAACTTTTTGGCTATTCTTGATCAACAATCTCTTTCTCCCCCAACTTTAAAGTGCTCAATAGCTCCAAGTGATCCTCCAACAAGGTGTCAATCCGGTTGATCTCATGTACTTCTTTGTCATCACCCGATTGCTTGCACAAGTTAAACACGTTGAGGTCCATTGTCATATTCCTAAATGCAAGCTTCATTAGTCCATTCCTGTAATTAATCACGATATTAGAAGTAGCAAGGAACAACCTACCTAGTATGATAGGAATTTGTGAGCTAGGGTTAACAATCAAATGAGTATCAAGTATAATAAAATCAATAGGGAAATAGAAATTATCAACTTAAACTAAGACATCCTCAACTACTCCTTTCAGTGTTCTAATGCTTCGATCCGCCAATTAAAGAGTGAATGGGTTTGGCTTCAACTCTCCAAGTTGGAGTTGTTGGTACACCGAATAGGGTAGGAGATTGACACTTGCCCCCAAGTCAAAAAGTGTTTGCCCCACCCGATATTGTGATAGAAATGGTTGGGTAGCCGGGGTCTTTGAATTTTGGAGGTGTGTTGGTCCTTAAGATTGAGCTCACTTGTTCAATGAGGAATGCCTGCTTGTGCACACTCAACTTCCTCTTCACTGTGCACAAGTCCTTCAATTTTTTGCAAATGATGGGATTTGCTTTATAGCATCGAGGAGTGGGATGTTGATTTTCACCTGCTTAAACATTTCAATAATGTTAGAAAAATTAGTCACATTCATGGGCACTTCAAATGTTGGGGAAAAGGGGCCACAATGGGACATGCATGCACATTAACATCAACAATTTTTTCTTTTTCACTCACCTCACCCCCCTCAGAATTACCGTTAATCTCTTTTTCTTTTTTTGATGTGGCTTTTGGTAGGATTTCTAGCAAAATGGTTTTGTCAATTTGTTTGCCACTCCTAAGGGTGGTGACCGCCTTGAGTTGCTCACAACTCTCTTTGGTGGGCTCGGATGACTCTATCATGTGTTGACCCTAGGTTTTTTCTTGATGTTGCGCAAGAAATTTCCCTTTCTCTTGTTGGGATGACCCTATGGCATTGGTTAATTTTGTGATTTGAGTTCGAATGTCATTGAAAGTGGTGGCGGTCTGATTGTTGATGGCGGTTTGGCTTTGGATAAATTGGTGCACTACATCCTCCAAATTTCTCTTATGGGGAGGTTGGTAGGTGGGTGGGTTGGTTGGTCCTTGTTGGCTAAAAATTTGTGGAGGCGGGTTTTGTGAAAACCCTTGTGGATTGAATCGGGGGTATGGAGAGCTAGACAATTGACCTTGGCCATGGTATTGGTTTTGCTTAGGAGTCATGAGGGGTGAATTTGAACTAGACCCGTGAGGATTGGGATTCTCATTATTCCAACTGAAGTTCGGGTGATTATTTCAACCCGGATTGTTTGTATTAAAGNCTAAATGCAAGCTTCATTAGTCCATTCCTGTAATTAATCACGATATTAGAAGTAGCAAGGAACGACCTACCTAGTATGATAGGAATTTGTGAGCTAGGGTTAACAATCAAATGAGTATCAAGTATAATAAAATCAATAGGGAAATAGAAATTATCAACTTAAACTAAGACATCCTCAACTACTCCTTTCAGTGTTCTAATGCTTCGATCCGCCAATTAAAGAGTGAATGGGTTTGGCTTCAACTCTCCAAGTTGGAGTTGTTGGTACACCGAATAGGGTAGGAGATTGACACTTGCCCCCAAGTCAAAAAGTGTTTGCCCCACCCGATATTGTGATAGAAATGGTTGGGTAGCCGGGGTCTTTGAATTTTGGAGGTGTGTTGGTCCTTAAGATTGAGCTCACTTGTTCAATGAGGAATGCCTGCTTGTGCACACTCAACTTCCTCTTCACTGTGCACAAGTCCTTCAATTTTTTGCAAATGATGGGATTTGCTTTATAGCATCGAGGAGTGGGATGTTGATTTTCACCTGCTTAAACATTTCAATAATGTTAGAAAAATTAGTCACATTCATGGGCACTTCAAATGTTGGGGAAAAGGGGCCACAATGGGACATGCATGCACATTAACATCAACAATTTTTTCTTTTTCACTCACCTCACCCCCCTCAGAATTACCGTTAATCTCTTTTTCTTTTTTTGATGTGGCTTTTGGTAGGATTTCTAGCAAAATGGTTTTGTCAATTTGTTTGCCACTCCTAAGGGTGGTGACCGCCTTGAGTTGCTCACAACTCTCTTTGGTGGGCTCGGATGACTCTATCACATCTTGACCTTTAGGATTCTCTTGGGGTTAAGAAAAAAATTTCCCTTTATCTTATTGTGACGTCCCTATGGCGTTGGTCAATTTTGTGATTTGATTCTAAATGTCATTAAAAGCGGCAATAGTTTGATTGTTGATGGTGGTTTGGCTTTGGATGAATTGGTGCACCACATCCTCCAAATTTTTTTATAAGGCGGTTGGTAGGTGGGTGGGTTGGATGATCCTCATTAACCAAAACTTTATGGAGGTAGATTTTGTGAAAATCCTTGTGGATTGGATCGGGAGTATTGGGAGCTAGATGAAGGACCTTGACCATGGTATTGGTTTTGCTTGGGAGGCATGGGAGGTGAATATGAACAAGACCCGTGACGAATGGGATTCTCATTCTTCCAACTAAAGTGTAGGTGATTGCTCCAACCCAGATTATATGTATCAGAGTATGGGGAGAATGATTACCTACTTTGATTAAAGACATTGAATTGCTCATGGTAAGCCTCTTTAAGTGCCAGAATGTTGGGACACTCCAATATGGAATGCTCAATACTCTCACAAGTAGAGCAAAACTCCTTAGTTCTAGAAATATTGGACACGTCATGTCTCCTATTGACCTCTAGACTCTCCAGTTTTTTGGGAGAATTTGCTGATTTTGTGAAGCAAGTCTTCTTGATCCCTTAAATCGTACATCCCTCCCCTGCTTGGTTGATTACTACCCAGAGAAGACCTCGATACATCCCTCATCGGGATCCTTGTTTAAAAACTCCTCATTGCACTTCATGTCGATGGCCTAGTGTAATCCCTTCATAGAAGAAACTCACCAATTTCTAGGGTTCAAAACCCTGATGTAGAATGGATTATAGCAATTCCTTGTACTGATCCCAACATTGATAAAATTGCTCATTGGGCTTTTTTGAAAAAAATTTGAATTTGCTTTTTAAAAGCAGTGGTCTTGGGTACCAGAAAAAATTTGTTCAAAAATTCGAAAAGCATTTGTGTCCAAGAGCTTATTGATAAAGGCTTCAAGGAATTCAACCACGTTTTGGCCTTATCATTTAGGGAAAAGAGGAACAATTTCATACGAGCTATGTCTTCCATGACATGATTAGTGAGGAAGGTTGCAACTATTTCCTCAAACTCCTTAATGTGCAAATAAGGATTCTCTTTTTTAATTCCATGAAATTGAGGAAGTAGTTGTAACATTCCTGGTTTAACAACAAAGGCATGAGCTTGGACCAATAAAAGAATGCATGAGGGAGTGGTGCTATGAGTGGGTTGGAGATAATCCCACATTAACCATGATAGAGGATCAATTGGGATATTGTTTCCCTCATTCTTATGAGGGGCAAAATGTATTCGGGGGTTTGGCATTCTAGCGTTTTGCATTCCCCCACCCTTTGGAACATTAGCATCCTCATCCTCAAAATTGTCATTGGCATCCNATAGAGGATCAATTGGGATATTGTTTCCCTCATTCTTATGAGGGCGAAAATGTATTTGGGGGTTTGGCATTCTAGCGTTTTGCATTCCCCCACCCTTTGGAACATTAGCATCCTCATCCTCAAAATTGTCATTGGCATCCTGATTAGCACAAAATATTGCACATCATTTACACATTTGCACCCTTTTTAGACTTGTTTTTGTTGTGAATATAGGAGGAATTGCAATATTTCTACAATTAATGAGATTTCAGTATGTTTGTAGGTAAATAGTTGGAAATGGCATGAGTTAAGCCTCCATTGTAGTGCTAAAAGTCAATGGAGATGAAGGGGTGGCTTGACGATGGCATGGAAAGTGAAAAGACCAAGATTGGTTAGACAAGTAAAAACCTACCGGTAGGTTTGTTCATAAAACTACTAGTAGGTTTTGGCTACTAGAGTTGGTTCTACTGGAAGCCTTCTGGAAGGTTTTGGCTACTGGAGTAAAACTTACCGAAAGGTTTTGCTATCGACCTACCGATAGGTTTTGTTGAAAAATGCGTAAAGCCTGTAACTCAAGTTGTCACTTAGGGGTCCCACCNCAAGATTGGTTAGACAAGTAAAAACCTACCGGTAGGTTTGTTCATAAAACTACTGGTAGGTTTTGGCTACTAGAGTTGGTTCTACTGGAAGGTTTTGGCTACTGGAGTAAAACTTACCGAAAGGTTTTGCTATCGACCTACCGGTAAGTTTTGTTGAAAAATGCGTAAAGCCTGTAACTCAAGTTGTCACTTAGGGGTCCCACCTATGAGTCTTCCACTTGTTCCTTGACATCCCTTACACACATACATGCCTCCCCACACCTAGGGTTAGATTTTGGAGGCTCAAGCATTAATGAGGAGGAGAGAGAAGAGAGAAGCCTGGGAAGTGCAGGCTAGGCCTGTCCTAGCTTGCCCAAAGCCATCAACTCAGCCTCCTATGGATGGGAGGTCTGTCACACACCTAGGGGGACATCCATGGACAAAAATGCAAGCTACCCTTCACAATTATTCAAGTTGTAAGGCATTATAGAGAGAGAAGCTCAGGGAAGAAGAGACAGTTTTAGAGATAGAAGTTAGATTTTTGCATTTCTTTTACCCATTTCACTTGTAATCTTCTATAATACTCTTGTAAGCTTCATTTGTTGTCTTTAATGTCATTTATTTCAAGTGCATTGAAAGGTTAGTTACACCTTTTTAGATTCTACCATTATTGTATTGAGTTTCCTTCATTTCAAGCTTTAAAAATGGGTATTCAATGCACTACTTCATAGTTTAACTTTTCTTGCATTCATTTAAGTTCCAATCTGCATTTCTTCACAATGTCTCTTTACTTCATGTATGTTCTTGCATTAAATATGAGTAGCTAAGCTTTAAGTTGGCTAATCCATGGGAGAATTCCTCTTGGGTATGCCAAATCAACTTCTTTTCATTTCTCCTCGTAGTGAAAGATGGTTGGTTTGACTAGGTTGAGTGTGGATGTGGTGGTGAGTTCTTGATACATCATAAACTTGTCATAGAGTATGCTTGAATCCTCACCTCCATCTTAGTCCCTCACTTCCTACGAATCAGTCGAACGTCTAGGCACCATTGGANCCATAAACTGGTCACAGAGTATGCTTGAATCCTCACCTCCATCTTAGTCCCTCACTTCCTACGAATCAGTCGAACGTCTAGGCACCATTGGAAGAATGTCTCGAGTCGAATTGACATTACCATTGGAATGACCTCTTTGGATTAGTCAACACTTGTTTCCATTTCATTTTAATTAAAACCACAACTCTCCAAAATAAAAAAAACTTGAAGATTTTTCACTTTTCCATTTTTCAAAAAATCACATTCAACATAATTCACCTTCCTTCCCTGAGGAGACGACCTTGGAATAGAAATTTCAAGTAAAACACAACCCCCTCAAAAGTCTCTCTACGCTTGGGAAGCACTTTTATACACACACACATTTTCATCCCACACACGTTTACCCCATTTCTAGCATCAAACCCAAGGGAGAGTGACACTCACCTATCCATATAAGCCACACACATATTATGGGATGATGGTCGAAGATTAGGGCATACGACAAATAAAATCAAGCATTTTTGGCGCCATTGCTGGGGAAGGCAATGCGTTGAATTAAGAGGTGATTTTTAGGACAACGAAGGTAAGTCTCATGATTTTTATCACGGGCCAAGGTACATTGATCCTTGTATATACTTTTGTTTATTTTTCTTTTCATTTGTAGATATTTTTTTGTATGTGGGGATGGGACAACCACAATAGATTGGTTAGACAACACTTAGGCCCTAACATGAATGTTGACCAAGACCCACCCGAGGATGCCAGTGACAACTTTTAGGATTTAGGTGTCAATGTGAATGTTCCAAGGGGAGGTGGAGTGCAAGACCCTAGAATTCCAAACCCTAGAATGCATTTTCCTCCAAGGAATGAAGGGAACAACATCCAAATTGATCCTCCAGCGAGGTCAATGAGGGATTACCTTCAACCCACTCATAGCATCACTCCCTCATGCATTCTATTACTGGTCTAAGCTCATGCCTTCCTAGTTAAGCCGGGAATGTTGCAACTATTTCCTCAATTCCCCGGAGTTGAAAGAGAGAATCCTTATTTGCATATTAAGGAATTTGAGGATATAGTTGCAACCTTCCTCAAATTCCCTTAAGGAATTCAACCCACTCATGGATGACATAGCTTGCTTGAAATTATTTCCCTTTTCCCTTAAGGACAAATCCAAATCGTGGTTGAATTCCTTGAGGTCTCAATCCATAACTTCTTGGGCACAAAAGCTTTCCGAGTTTTTGAACAAATTTTTTTCGGTGCCTAAAACCACCGCCCTTAAAAAACAAATCCAAAACTTTTCAAAAAATCCCAATTAGCAATTTTATCACTATTGGGATCACTACAAGGAATTGCTACAATCAATTCCATATCATAGTTTTGAATCATGGCAATTGGTGAGTTTCTTCTACGAATGGATTACATTGGGCTATCAACAATTCATTTACATGATGTGCAATGGGGGGTTCTTAAACAAGGGCCCCGATGAGGCCTTAAACTACTTTAGTACATTGACACAAAATATGCAATCTTGGGATATGACGGATCCCACATATGTACCAAGGTCTTCTCCAGGTAGTAATCAACCTAGCGGGGAGAGAATGTATGACCTAAGGAACCGAGAAGACTTGCTTTCAAAATTTCCAAATTCTCATGGAAAGTGTAGAGTCTTGAGGTCAATAGGAGACATGAGGTGTCCAACAATGCAAAAACCGAGGAGTTTTGCTTAATTTGTGAGAGTGTGGAGCATTTCATATCAGAGTGCCCTAACATTCTGGCACTTAAGGAAGTATACCATGAGCAAGTCAATGTCATTAACCAAACGAAGCAATCATTCTCCCTGATTAACCTTAATTAATATATAAATTAGAATAGTTAATAAAGTTAAATTAGTGTGAAAAAATAACTAAAAACTATTAATTAGAGTCATTTAGGGTTTGTGCGTAATTAGAGTTTTATGTGCATTATGTTTAAATTTTTCAGGGTTAAATGCTAAATTATAGGAGAATACAAGGAGCAATGCATAAAAGCTTGAAATTACCAAGGCTAAAGTGTAATTACCACACATGAAGAGTCAGCATAATGCAAGTGGGAAAATCCAACAAGGCTCCACTGTCCGGATGGTGGAGGGGCATTCGAATGGTCCCCTTTGGTGGCTCATCAGCATCCTCCTCCATTCTCCTCTATAAATAGCCATGCAACTTCAATTCAAAAGGAGGCCGAACACCAAGAGTTCAGAGAGAAGTTTAAGAGAGAAAAAGGAAAGAGAAAAAGAAAAAGAAAAAGAAGTTGCAACTCGATCTGGCCCGTCATACACTTCAGTCCAAACTTTGCACTTCTACATTTCTATTGTATCTTTCTATTTGGATAGTTGAACAGTCATCACCATTTTGTCATAACTGATAATAAAGGTGATTATGTTGCAGTTGTTCCTTGTGAAAGATGTTTTAGGGTTTATTTTAATTTCAGTTGTAATGAAAATTGCCCATACTCCTTGATTGTCTATAGCAATGGGGCGTGAGTAGTTACTTATATCCTTCAGTGAGAGGTAAACATATGTATAATACTGCTTAGACATATGTATAAACATATGTAAGTATAAACATATGTAGTTACTTATTTATATATCTATATATTATTTGCTTCATGCATGATATAGTGATGTACATAATTTTGGTGTTATGCCTAGAATTATGTCATCAGTGCATCATCAACCTGCCAGTTAAACAACCACAGCATTCATATCGGTATAGTTTATCCTCCATCGGAACGCTGAGGATGTTAACTGATGCATGGTACAAAACCTAAATGATCCTCATGAATGGTTTGTCCTTCTAGATTATTAGGGTTATTTAATTACTATATATATAACTATCAGACTAATGACCTTAGTGATCCTCATGAATGGCTTGTCCTTTTGGATTACTTAGATCGTTTAACCGGAATAAATGATAATATTAGCAGTCTAACAACTATGGAATTCCTATCGGTATGGTTTATCCTCCACCGGAACGCTGAGGATGTTTAACTGGTATATGTATCACAGATAGAGTCAACTGAATAATTCAAGTATTCCTTATGAATGGCTTGTCCTTCTGGTTTGCTTGGATTAGTCAATTGACATATCTATACCCAACTAACCTAAGAAGTTGTTGTATTATGACTAATACCACCAGTTGACCTAAGAAGTGGTTGTGTTATAGTTTATTATGTATGAACCTACTATTATGAAGACAAATGAATAATTCAAGTATTCCTCATGAATGGCTTGTCCTTCTGGTTTGCTTGGATTAATCAATTGTCATGGATACCACCAGCTAACCTAAAAAGTTGTTGTGTGATGGTTTACATACATCAGACCTACCAGTTGACTTACTAGTAACATGGAAGTTGATTTCTGTAAGGTAGCATTTCCAGTATTTAACCAATATAACTCATATGTGATCCTTGAACTGAAGGATACTTTTTCATATTGTTTAAATCTATCTGCAACATAATTAAACTAGTTATCAATCTAAGCTCACATCACAAGTTATGACATGTTGTCCTATCTAAGATAAACAACTTTACTATTTTTTTATTTCCTAATTGCACACACTTTTCATGGGATCAATACTTGGACTTAAAACCGAGAAAACTGTAACTCGACCACTTATACTTGGGTGTATAATATTACTCTGATCACGAAAAAAGTGCGAATCAAATTTTTGGCACTGTTGCTGGAGAGTTACAATAATTTGAAACCAAATAAAATACAAAAGTTGTTTATTTGTATTATATGTATATAAAGTGTGTTTTCTTTTTAAATATTTTATGTCTGTTCATTCATCTATAGGATCTGTAAATCAATCATCTCCTTTATCTTCATCTACACCAGAATTATTTGAATTAAGTATGACTAGAAATGTACCTAGGGAAGAACAACCTAGAACAAGAAGTAGTTCAAAATATTCGACCATTAAGAAAATATCTATACCCTACACGAACTAATGTCCCATCATGTTTTGATTTTCCAACAGATGCTCCAAATCTTAATATTAAGCCAAGAACAATACAATTATTACCATAGTTCCATGGTCTAGAAATTGAAAACCCTTATATGTTCATATGAAAGAATTTGAAGAAGTATGTGGAACATTGCAAGATAATTCTGAAATGGTTAGGCTAAAACTATTTCTTTTTTTCTTTAAAAGATAAAGCAAAACAATGGTTTAGTTCTTTAAGAGCTAATTCAATCACAAACTGGCAAGCTTTACAAGCTGAGTTCTTTAAAATGTTTTTTCCTGTACATTATACCAATACATTAAGACGTCAAATAATGAATTTTTCTATAAAAGAAGGTGAAACTTTTTATCAATGTTGGGAAAGATTTAAAGATCTTTTCCAAGCCTATCCACATCATGCATTTGAAAATTGGACCTTAGTTGGTTTTTTCTATGATGATTTTCCTCCTGCAATGCGACAATTTGTTGAAATGATAGCATAGGGGGAATTCATGAGTAAAAATCCTGAAGAAGCATTTCAATTTTTTGATACTATTTCTGAGAGTTCCCAAATGTGTGACTCAACTTCTTCAAATATAGTGGAAACAAAGCCATCTACATCCAAAAGAGGAAAGTATGTGTTAAAAGAAGATGATGATTTAAGAGCGAAAATGGCAAGTTTATCTCAAAAAGTAGAAGCTTTAAAGATGAAAAAAATAAAACAAGTATCTGTTATATCTACTACTGATCAAATATGTGAAATTTGTGCGTTGTCATAACATCTTGTAGCAGAGTGTCCAACTATACCTGCATTTAAAGAAGTGTTAATTGAACAATCTAATGTTGTTCCAACTTATAATAATAAGCCTTATTTGAATCCATATTTTGAAACTTACAACCCAGGATGGAGAAATCATCCAAATTTTAGTTGGAGAAATACACAAGCTACAAATCAAACACAAGGTCCACCACAACCACAAAATCAACAACAATACCAACCATATCAACCCCCACAAAGAAGAACTCTAGAAGATATTATGAATCAATTTATTCAAATTCAAATGAATTTTAGCACTCAAACAACACAAGCTTTGAATGATTTTAAAGCTCAAACTTCTCAAAGTATTAAAGATATTAAGAGTCATCTAGCTAAGTTGATTCAGTCTCTTAGTATGCCAGAAAAGGGAAAATTTTTATCTTAGCCAAAATCGCCGCAAAGTCAAGCTAAATCTATGTCATCTGAACCTTCCTCAAGTCAAGTACAAGCAATCACAATGTTAAGAAGTAGCAAGGTAATTGATAAAACTATTAAACCTAAAATTTCAAAGAAAATGCGTAAGTCAATTCCTGTTAATGAACCACTTGAGCCTGAACCTTCAATTGAAAAACAACCAGAAATACAAAATGAAAAAGATCAACCAAGTCCTATTCTGTTACCTTTTCCTCAAAAAGTTAGGAAATCTACATCTGAAAAAGATCAATCTGAAATTTTTGAGCTGTTCAAACAAGTCAAAATTAACATTCCTTTGTTAGATGCTATTAAACGAGTTCCATTTTATGCTAAGTTTTTAAAAGATCTTTGCACAATAAAAAGAAGAACAAATGTACCAAAGAAAACATTCCTAACTGAACAAGTTAGTACTATAATCCAGCATCATACTCTTCTTAAATACAAAGATCTAGGAAGTCCAACAGTTTCATGCATCATTGAAAATTTCTGAATTAAAGAAGCTCTGCTAGATCTTGGAGCCAGCTCTAATTTAATGTCATATTCAGTGTATGCACAACTAGGATTAAGTGAGCTTAAACCTACCAATGTCACGCTTCAATTAGTAGACTGATTAATAAAAACTCCACGAGGAATTGTGAAAGATGTTATCATGCAAGTTGATCAATTATACTTTCTAGCAGATTTTATCGTTATAGATACTCAACCAATTTTTCATGCATCTGCATATATCCTAGTTATTCTAGGGCGACCATTCCTAGCTACATCAAATACTTTGATTAATTGTAGAAATAGAATCATGAAACTTTCATTTGGAAATATGACATTGGAATTAAATGTTTTCAACAGTGTTAAACAACCTAAAGAAGAAGATGAAGTGCATGAAATAAATTGTGTTGAGACGTTAACCCAAATTTTTTTTGAAAAAGTTTTTCTGGAAAAAGATTTATACACATTAAAATCTGTATTTGAAAAATGAATCAAAAAATCTAGGAAATCCAGAATGTGAAAATCTGTTGCCTAAATCTATAGAATCCAATGTCAAGATCTTTAAACCAGATTTAAAACCATTTCCAGCCAATCTAAAATATGTTTTTCTCGAAAAAAATGAAATTCATCCTATAATAATATCATCAAATTTATCTGAAAGTCAAGAAAAAGAATTAACAGAAGTATTGAAAACTCATCAAAGTGTTCTTGGATGGACAATAGATGATATAAAAGGTATAAGCCCACTTCTATGTACTCACTGTATATATTTAGAAGAAAATGCTAAACCATCTCATCAAATGCAAAGAAGACAAAATCCACACCTAAAAGAGATAATTCGCAATGAAGTACTTAAACTATTAGATTCAAATATTATCTATCCTATATCTGATAGTAAATGGGTTAGTCCTACACAAGTAGTCCCAAAAAAAACTGGTGTGACTGTAATACAAAATAAAGAAAATGAATTAGTTCCAATGCGTATAGTCACAGGCTGACGTGTATGTATTGACTATTGGAAGCTAAATTCGCTCACTAGAAAATATCACTTTCCATTGCCTTTTCTTGATCAAGTCTAAGAAAGAATGGCTGGTCATGCATATTACTGTTTTCTTAATGGATATTTTGGGTATAATCAGATTGAAATTGCAATAGATGATAAAAAAAAAAACTACATTTACATGTCCTTGTAGCACTTTTGCATATAAAAGAATGCCTTTTGGATTATGTAATGCATTAGCTACCTTTCAACGCTATATGTTAAGTATATTCAGTAATATGGTAGAACGATATTTAGAAGTCTTTATGGATGATTTTTTAGTTTATGGGGATTCATTTCATATATTTCTAGAAAATTTGAAAAAAGTGTTCATTCGATGTGAATATACAACCTTGTTTTAAATTGGGAAAAATATCATTTCATGGTTGCACAAGGTATTGTTCTAGGTCATATAGTATCTAAAAATGGAATTGAAGTGGATAAATCAAAAATTGATCTGATAGCTAATCTGCCTTCACCAAAAATAGTAAAAGATATTCGCTCATTTCTAGGTTATGCAGGATCTTACAAAATATTTATAAAAAATTTTAGTTTAATAGTCAAGCCTATATGTAATTTGTTATGTCAAGATATACTATTTGAATGGAATGAAGCATGTCAAGTAGCTTTTGATAAATTAAAAAACATGTTTATTTTTGCACCTATCATGCAATCTCCTGCCTGGTCGTTACCTTTTGAAATAATGTGTGATGCAAGTGATTATGCAGTAGGAGCTGTACTAGGGCAAAGAAAAGAAAAGAAAATCTTATTTTATATACTATGCAAGTAAAACTCTAAATGATGCACAAATGAACTATTCAACTACAGAAAAAGAGATCCTTGTTGTTGTATTTGCATTAAATAAATTTCGTTCATATCTGGTTGTATCATCAATTATTGTATTTACTGATCATGCAACTCTAAAATACTTATTTACTAAGAAAGATGCTAAACCACGTCTCCTACATTGGATATTATTACTACAAAAATTTGATTTAATCATCAAAGATAAGAAAGGAGTGAAAAATGTGGTAGTTGATCACTTGTCAAGAATAAACTATGAAATAAAGGAAGAACTAACTTCGATTAGAGAAACTTTTCCAGATGAACAACTATTATCAGTAACAGAAATACCATGGTATGCAAATATAACTAATTATTTAGCTACTGGTACTATTCCCTCTAATAATAGTTGGTCCGATAGAAATAAATTTCTAAGTGAAGTACGTCAGTTTTTCTGGGAAGATCCTTATCTGTTTAAATATTGTAAAGATCAAATTATAAGGCGTTGTGTACCTAATCATGAAATAGGTTAGGTAATCCAGTTTTGTCACTCTGAAGCTTGTGGTGGTCATTTTGCTTCAAATAAAACCGCTGTTAAGATTCTACAATGTGGATTTTATTAGCCAACTCTTTTTAACGATATTCATATCTGTTGTTTAAATTGTGACAGATGTCAAAGAATGTGAAATATTTCGAAAAGAAATATGATGACTTTGAACCCGATTTTAATCATTGAAATTTTTTATTGTTGGGGCATCGATTTTATGGTTCCATTTTCTCCATCTTTTGGATATTTGTATATTTTAGTTGTAGTCGACTATGTCTCTCAATTGGTACAAGCAATTTCATGTCAAAATATTGATCACAGAACAGTGATCAAGTTTTTGAAAGAAAATATTTTGTTCAGATTTGGAATTCCTCAAACCATTATAAGTGACGGTGGATTACTTTTTCGTAATAAAGTTTTTGAAAATCTTATGAAAAAATACTCAATTTCACATAAAATATCCACTCCATACCATCCACAAACAAGTGGACAAGCTGAATTAGCTAATAGGGAGATCAAATATATTTTATAAAAAATAGTAAATACATATCGTAAAGATTGGTCCTTAAGGTTGACTGATGTGCTTTGGGCTTACCGTACTGCATATAAAACTATTTTAGGGATGTCTCGTTATGAGTTAGTATATGGAAAACCATGGCATTTGCCTATAGAATTAGAACATCGAGCATATTGGACAATCAAAATGATGAATTTTAATATGGACAAAGCTGGAATAACTTGTAAACTTCAAATAAATGAATTAGGGGTATTAAGAAATGAAGCTTATGAAAATGAAAAAATTGCAAAATCAAGAACAAAAATTTTTCATGATAAAAATATCATGCGAAAATCTTTTGAAC
>CAUOFW020003902.1:339927-352629 GCA_963454935.2 Ilex paraguariensis
TGCCACAATACTAAAAGATAGCATTTGAAATCCAATGACGTCGTTTCATAAACCTTAAACCCATGGCCATAGTACAACCTTAATAAAGTCCTTTTTGATTCTAGAAATCATATATGTGTATTAATCCTATCAATTTTCAAAAGGAAAATGTTAATAGTATGTTTAATATAGTGTTAATGTTCTTTCATGAGATTATGTCAAATTCTAATTTTATTCAAATACTGTTCTTTTAATTAACTACATGTGAAATTATATGCCTTGTTAACTATATTCTAAACACATGTGGATTGTGAGAATAGTCACTATAACAGGTGTGTTCTTTTTGCTGAGTGTATTTCAAGGAAGGATTGACATCAAAACTATCAGAAAAGAGGATAATATTTCTCAAGTGATTTTTGAAAATAAAGAAATTATTACACACACACAAGTTTTTATAAAAATATATAGATAATATTACAACTAACGTGTGTTACTCTTGTAGTGATCAGAGAAGGAAGTATCTTGACAAGACAGATGGAATATTAATTTAATTTTACTTGTGAAAAATATGAATCATGAATTCCTAATTACTGAAGTTTGTAGGTAGCTCCACTGGAAACCTTCACGAGACAAAACTCGTCCACTAGGAATCACCTAGGAGATTAAAGGCTTGTTGCATCTGCTAAATGCAATCGTGAAAAATCTATGAAAATGATTTTACCTCTATTTGTATTTTATTATATTTTCTTAATAGTTTTTATTTTACTAGGGACTAGTAAAGTTTAAGTTGGGGAGTGTGATTAACCTTAATTAATATATAAATTAGAATAGTTAATAAAGTTGAATTAGTGTGACAAAATAACTAAAAACTATTAATTAGAGTCGATTAGGGTTTGTGCGTAATTAGGGTTTTATGTGTATTATGTTTAAAATTTTCAAGGTTAAATGCTGAATTACCGGAGAACACAAGGAACAATGCATAAAAGCTTGAAACTACAAAGGCTAAAGTGTAATTACCACACATGAAGAGTCAGCATAATGCAAGTGGGAAAATCCAGCCAGGCTCCACCATCCTGACAGTGGAGGGGCGTCTGGATGCTCCACTTTGGCGGCTCATCAGCATCCTCCTCCATTTTCCTCTATAAATAGCCATACAGCTTCAATTTAAAAGGAGGCTGGACACCAAGAGTTTAGAGAGAAGTTCAAAAGAGAAAAAGAAAAGAGAAAAATAAAAAGAAAAAGAAAAGAAGTTGCAACTCGATCCGGCCCGTCATACACTTCAGTCCAAACTCTGTACTTCTACATNTTTAGGGTTTATATTTTAATTTCAGTTGTAATGAAAATTGCCCGCACTCCTTGCTTGTTTNTCGGATAGTTGAATTGCCGTCACCTTTTTGTCATAACTGATAATAAAGGTGATTGTGTTTCAGTTGTTCCTTGTGAAAGACAGTTTAGGGTTTATATTTTAATTTCAGTTGTAATGAAAATTGCCCGCACTCCTTGCTTGTTTGTAGTAATGGGGCGTGAGTAGTTACTTATATCCTCTAGTGAGAGGTAAACATATGTATAATATTGGTTAAATTTTGGAGATGTTGATGTTTTATATATTTATATATCTATATATTATATGCTTCATGCATGATACAGTGATGTACATAACTTTGGTGCTGTGCCTGGAATTATGTCATCAGTACATCATCAACTAGCCAGTTAAACAACCATGACATTCCTATTGGTATGGTTTATCCTCCAACAGAATGCTGAGGATGTTAACTGATGCATGGTACAAAATGCTTGGCCAAAAATGTTGTATTTCCTAACCTCTTAACATCATCCCTCAATGTGTGTATGGCTTATATGAATGGGGGAGTGTCACTCTCCCTCAGAATGGGGCAAGAGATGGGGCAACAGAATGGTGGTGGAAATGAAATGAACAAAATGTGTGTGTAAATGCAGAAAAATTATGGAATGTGTGTGTGTGAACAAAAGTGCTCCCCAAGCGCAAGGAGTCTTTTGTGTGCCGTTGTTTTACGTGAAAAATTATTCCAAGGTCGTCTCATCAGGGAAGGAAAGCTNTTGTTTTACTTGGAAAAGTATTCCAAGGTCGTCTCCTCAAGGAAGGAAAGTTGAAATGTGTGAAAGTGAATTTGTGACCNCGTTGTTTTACTTGGAAAAGTATTCCAAGGTCGTCTCCTCAAGGAAGGAAAGTTGAAATGTGTGAAAGTGAATTTGTGACCAAAAGAAAAAGTGTAAAATCTTGTAGTTGGTTTTGGTGAGTTTTGTTTTTAATGAAAATGCAAGAAAACAAGTGTTGGCTAATCCAAAGAGGTCATTCCAATGGGAATCCCAACTCAACTCGAAACCTTCCTCCAATGGTGTATAGATGAACGACTGATTCGTAGGAAGCTATGGATGAGGTGGTGAGGATCCAAGCATAAACTGTGACTAGGCCTACGGAATATCAAAGACTCATAACCACATCCATTCTCAGCCCAATCAAACCGAACCATCGTACACCGAGAGGAAGAAAGGAAATGAGTTGAAATGGCATGCCCAAAAGGAGGTCTCCCTTGGATTAGCCAACTTAAAATCTAGCTATTCATGAAAGCAAGAAGGAAATGCATAATGTAAAGAGACATAATATTGAAATGAAGATTAGAACTCAACTTAATGCAAGAAAACTTAAACTAAGAACAAAATATGCAATACCCATTTTAAGAAAAACTTGAAGTGAAAAAACTCATACAACAATGGAAGATTCTAAGTTACACAACTAAACTTGCAATGAACTTGAAATAGCCAAGATTAAAGTGCAAGAAATAAAGATTTCAAGATATTTAAAGCTTACTACAACTAAAATGGAAAGGAAAATGCAAAAATATAAATTTTACAATATTCATTATCTTCTTCATTGGATTTTCTAAGCTTAGGTAGCCACACCCAATATCTTGTGGAATGCTAAATATATGAAGTGTGAGTCTTGCATTTTCATCCATGGAGGGTTCCTTTAGCTGGGTGAAAGGCCTCCCATCAATAGGGACTGAATGGATGGGCAATGCAGGCTAGCACAGGCTTAGCCTGCACTCCCAGGCTTCACCCCTTCTCTCTCTCTTCATTGAATGCCAAGCCTCCAAAGTCTTCAATAAGGGTGTAGGAGGCATGTAAATGTGTAAGGGAAGTCAGGGGGCAAGTGGGAGAATCAATGGTGGGACCTCCAAGCAAGTGGAGCATGAACAAATAGGTGTTCTGGGCTGTTTTGGCAGAGTGTACCGGTATGCATATCGGTACACAGAGGCTACTGGAGTTCAGGGTACCTGTACACGTACCTGTACACTTCTACTTCGGACTAGTTTTTGTAAAATTATCAAAACTTTTGATCCAATTGTCCAATTGAGCTAACACTGTGACACAATATAGAAAACATCCAGATCTATAACTTTCATGTTTTGAACGTTTTTAGATTCGTAGTAGATCATTGTCAAAAAGGAGAAACACTGAGGTACTGCTACAAAATGGTGTGGCTGCTGTTGCCTATGTTACCAAACACAAATACCTCCCTGATTTCTTTCACTTTTAAGCCTCCAAATCCTCATGTAATGTGTCCATCTCTTCACCACTCCTCCACACTTAGTTAAAAGGTTCTAAAATCCATCATTTAAGCTATAATTACCTGCAACATCGAAAATTCAACATTATTCATAATTTTGGCTCTAAGTACTTAGATGCAAAAGTTGAGTTAAAATTCATGTAATGAGGCCGTCAAATATGCAATATTATGCACTCATCATTGATCACCCATCAACTCGCTAATGTACCCGCCAATGCCGCATAGCAAAATTAGAATTCTTCTACTGCTAGGTACTCGACATTCTATCGGTAGAAGTTCCCACTGGAAGGACTCTACTAGTAGATACTCGACGTTCTACCAATAGAAGTGCCTATTAGAATTCTTCTACCGATAGGTATTCGACGTTCTATCGGTAGGAGTGCCCAGTTTCCCCCCAATTCCATCCTTTTTCATTTTCAACACTTCCAATCTCATACAACAACCCAAACTCATATAACATGCAATTTTATACAAAACATAGTACATACGATTTTGGTTTACAATCCTTTACACAATATTACATGTCCAAAAACTAAAGTACATATTTATTTTACAAAAATGTAATTCAAAGCCACATCTTGACTTTTCTTCTTCAATGAGGGCCCGAGTGAGAGCCATCCACCGATGCTTGTCCCACACCTAAAATGTTGTCCCCATAAAGGGTGAGTTACACTCAATAGAGTATCTTCTAAAGAGGCTACTCCCTAACCTAAATGTATATGAAATACTCACAGGCAATTTCATCCATCAAACAAACAATCCATTTAAGAATATGCAATTCATAATGAAATTCTCTATGTCATGTCATGTTATGAGATGAGACTCACACATGCAACTCAACTCGAGTCTTCATAGGCTCTCATAACATATGCAACATTATGCATATGAATTCGCGTATTTGAAACTCTTGCTATTGATGTTACATATCCAAGACTATTAAAAGTTATTGGGTCTTTCTTGGGATAGGTATGTATGGACTTACACCAATGGGCACTCAATCGATACGACATTGATGGACTTTCACCAATGGCTCCACATACGCCGACACACTTTATGAACTCTATACCAACGGAGTGCGTATCCAATTCACTAAGTATTGCACCCAAGGGACAGTGTAGCCCTTCTTGTTGACCCTGATCCTATTTACAATGCAACCTATACTACTTAGTTGAACCGTGGTCCAACTTTCCTGAGCATAATATGAATAACTCATGCCATATGCCCAGGAATGTGATGCTACTTGTGCATATGCAATGTAATGTACCATTGCATTTAATATAATCATGCAACCAAGTTTTTATTTCAAAATTAACATCATGTTCAACAAGTCATGAGCACAATATGAATAACTTCAATATCCAACAACATTTTCCATGGTATATCACCACCATTAGCAACCTTACCAAAACATGTTATAACTTTGTCATTCAAATAACACGCTCATATCATTCAAGGCATTTTATCAAACACCTATAAGGCACAAAATCATGTAAACACATAATATGCCTCTTTCACCACATATCTCAAGAAATTACAAACAAGTAATTTCAACAGGCCAATTCATGCTACAATTGATTTTAACCATTCTTACACCCATTTTCAACATTTCAACTACCATAGGTATGTGTCATACATGAGATTACATCTCTAAGACCCTACCCATTTCATATTTCAACCATAGGTTGGAAATAAACCTAATAAGAAAAGGAACCCTACCACTTGAAGCGTAATTCGAGCGGTAGAAAACTCCCCAGACCCAAATCAAGCTTTAACCCTTGATTTTCAAAATTCCTATCTCTTAGACTTTGTCAAAATCCTCAATGTTTGGTATGGTTTTGTAGCCCATGTCGTGTAGAACAATTTTTGTTCTTGGCCCAAGGTGATTCGAAGAACGGAGTGCCATAGATCGTCCTTGATTTTTCCTTTCCTCTTCCTTCTCTCTTTCCAACAAAAATCAGCAACCAATTTGGGGGAAAATATGATTTCCCCCCTTTTTATATCCCTTAGATACTTGGCCCTCATTGCACCACACGTTCACCGTTCCAGAGTCCAATTTCGTCCCGAATAAATTAAATCTCATTCTGGTTCAAGTTCAATATATTTTTATTTGACTTAATCTAAATTATTTTCCAATTTTAACAATTTATATCCCTATCACGTTTATTTTGGTCATGTAACACTCGATAGCTTCGTAAAATGCAAAAAATTTGACTATCTTGAAATTCAATAAAATTGACTAGGTAATTAGATTTTACGAGAAAAATTCAACAGTGAAGTCCGTTTCATCTTCTAATTTTGTAGAAAAATTAGAGTTTTGAACCCGTACTGTAGTGACAAATTACAATTTTGCCATTTTTCATAAAAAATTTAAATTTTTCTCGGGTTTTACATTTTTTCCCCCTTAAAGAAATTTTGTCTCTGAAATTTACACACACATGCACATGTAATCACATGCATATGCAACAAGTCATATAATACTTATGACTGATTAGCCTTAATTAATATGTAAATTAATATAGTTAAATAAGATAATTATATAAGATAAATCAATTAAAAAATAAAAATTAGGGTTTGTGCATAAGCTAGGGTTTTATTTGTATATTGTCTAAAATTTTAGGATTTTTATGTGGAATTGCTAGAAATTACAAGGGGTAATCTGTCATAGCTTGAAAGAACAAGGGGAGCAAGTGTAAAGTAACCAAGAAATAGCCAACACAATGAGAAGATCAGAATCAACTTTCCAGCAAAGCACCACTGTCCGGACGGTGGTCCTAGGCAGTTTAAGCCTATCTTCCACCTCCTGCTTCCCTTTGCCTATATATGTGANTATATATATATATATTACTATGAACTTCATGAATGATATAGTGATGTACGTAATTGGGTATTACTACGTAACCTAAAATTATGTCATCAGTAAATCATCAACTTTTAAATATCTACGGTGTTCCAACGGCATGGCTAGTCCTCCAGGAGCACTGAGGATGTTCTACTGTTGCATGGTACAATTGTTAAATTAATGATCTAAGTGATCCTCATGAATGACTTATCCTTCTGGATTACTAGGATTGTTTAACTNCAACACAATGAGAAGATCAGAATCAACTTTCCAGCAAAGCACCACTGTCCGGACGGTGGTCCTAGGCAGTTTAAGCCTATCTTCCACCTCCTGCTTCCCTTTGCCTATATATGTGACATGTCTTCTTCACTTCCACCAGATGGACTGGGAGAGGAGAGAAGAATAAAAGAAAAAAGAGAAAGTTTTTGGGAAAAAGAAAAGAGAAAAATAGAAAGTCATAAAAGAATTCAAGTCGGTCTGTCCTACTCTCCAGCTGAAACTCTGCATTTCTACATTTTTGTTATGTCTTTCTACTTGGAGAGTTGAACTGCTGCCACCTTTGTGTCTTAATCGGTATTTAGGGTGGTTGTATTTTAGTTGTTCCTTGCGAAAGAAGTGTTAGTATCTGTGTTTTAGTTACTATTGTAATGAAAATTACTCGCACTCCTTGCTTGTCAATAGTAATGGAATGTGAGTAGTTTATTTATACCCTTCAGTGAGGGGCGAACGTATGTATAATACTGGTTAACTTTTGGAAATGATGATGTTTTGTTACTATGAACTTCATGAA
Source organism: Ilex paraguariensis (assembly GCA_963454935.2). Classification (NCBI taxonomy): domain Eukaryota; kingdom Viridiplantae; phylum Streptophyta; class Magnoliopsida; order Aquifoliales; family Aquifoliaceae; genus Ilex; species Ilex paraguariensis. The sequence goes on from CAUOFW020003902.1 coordinate 347,143, forward strand.
TGATATAGTGATGTACGTAATTGGGTATTACTACGTAACCTAAAATTATGTCATCAGTAAATCATCAACTGTTAAATATCTACGGTGTTCCAACGGCATGGCTAGTCCTCCAGGAGCACTGAGGATGTTCTACTGTTGCATGGTAGAATTGTTAAATTAATGATCTAAGTGATCCTCATGAATGGCTTATCCTTCTGGATTACTAGGGTTGTTTAACTGATACATATTATAATAATAACTAATTGAGTAATTCAAGTGATCCTCATGAATGGCTTGTCCTCTGGATTACTTGGATTAGTCAATTTTCATATAACCAGCTAACCTAAGAAGTTGTTGTGTTATGGTTTAATATGCATATACTTACTATACTATTGCCGATTGAGTAATTCAAGCATTCCTCATGAATGGCTTGACCTTCGGGGTTATTTGGATTAGTTAGTTGACATGTATACCACTAACTAACCTAAGAAGTTGTTATGTTATGATTTAATAATACCACCGGCTAACCTAAGAAGTTACTATGATATGAGTTATATACATCAGACCTAACGGTTGACTTTCCAGTGACGTGGAAGTTAATTGCTGTAAGGTAGCATTTCCAATAATTAATCAATATAAAGCACATGAGATCCTTAAACTGAATGGTACTTTTCATATTTTTGTCTTTTAAAAATCTGTTTACATATTTCATTTACTTATACTAATTATCAATCTAAGCTCACATCACAAGTTATCTCGTGCTACACTACTTTACCAATAACTTCACTATTCTTATTTTAAATTCTAAATTATTAAAAACTCTTTGCGGGATCGATCTTGAACTTAATTTGAGAAAACTACAATTCGACCACTTATACTCGGGTGTATAATATAAATTCGATTACAAACTAGTGCGAATCAAGTTTTTGGTGCCATTGCCGGGGAGTTATGGTAGTTTGAAATTAAACAAAATAGAGAAGTTGTTTACCTATATTATATGTTTATAAATTGTTTGTTTTCTTTTTTTCAGTTTATGTCTATTCATTCATCAGTAGGTTTTGTAAATTAGTTATCTCCTTCGTCTTCATCATCTTCATCTACACAAGAATCATTTGAATTAAGTATAGCTATAAACGTACTTAGGGAAGAACAACCTAGAGAATAAGAAGTAGTTCAAAATGTTTGACCATTAAGAGAATATTTACATCCTACACGAACTAATGTCCCGTCATGTTTTGCTTTTCCAACAGATGCTTCAAATCTTAATATTAAGCTAGGAATAATACAGTTATTACCACTATTTCATGGTTTAGAAACTGAAAATCCTTATGTGCATATGAAAGAATTTGAAGAAGTTTGTGGAATTTTGCAAGATAATTCTAAAATTGTTAGATTAAAACTTTTTCCTTTTTCCTTGAAGGATAAAGTGAAACTGTGGCTTAACTCTTTAAGAGATAATTCTATAACAAATTGGCAAGCTTTACAAATTGATTTTTTTTTAAAAGTTTTTTCTTTGCATCGTACAAATACATTAAGACGTCAAATAATGATTTTTTTTGTAAAAGAAGGTGAAACTTTTTATCAATGTTGGGAAGGATATAAAGATATTCTCGAAACTTGTCCACATCATGCATTTGAAAACTGGACCTTAGTTGATTTTTTTTATGATGCTCTTTCCCTTGCAATGCGACAATTTGTTGAAATAATGGCTTAGGGGGAATTTATGAGTAAAAATTGTAACACCCCAAAATCCACCCTGGAAGGCATTGCTATCTACAAACCATTCAACCATGAGAGCAACTAAAAATAACCAATAAGTAATAAACCATTCACCCATTTGACAAGGAATAAATACTAAAACCAATAAAACATTGAAACTTCTCCAACTTACATTTCAAAACCAAGAATATCTAGCAGCTGAATAATAAAAACTAGCTAAAACATTGCTTCATAAAAATTTCTCAAACTCTAAACCAAAAGTATACCAACTCTATTCCTCTAAGGTATGATCCACATCTTGAACCTCCAACGGCTCATAATCAATCTGGTCATCCACATTGACATCCTCCTCTATTTCAAAATCTGTAAGTGTGTTGTAGGGGGTGAGCAAAAGCCCGTAGGAAATTCCTTTGAAATCCCAACAAGGTTTAAAACAATAAAATATGGCAAGTCTCTTTTGAAAAATAATATATAAAGATTTTTGAGAATAAAACCATGGTAGTTGTAATGATATCAAGTGTACAGAATATAGTAAATCAATGACAGGAATAAACTTGCAAGAAATTAAATCAATCAATAAGTAACTCAGTAACATCATTCAATATTCTCATGTATGTTAGTTCATCCCCATTGTCATGTATGTTGATTGCTTCTTAGGAATCTATGCAATGATACTACCTCGTTCACCTATCACAACCACACAATCTCAATCATTTCCCGTAGGGCACATCACAAACACTTTAGGAAGGGCGTATACCGTCTTCTATGACATTGACGAATCCTTCCCAGGAACGGTATACCATCCCTCAGCCTCGAACTTACGTGAACAATAGTGGTTGCTCTCATAAACAAAAATCCACTACAAGTGTTAGGCAACCATCTCACCCCCACAGGGATAGACTAACCTCTAACACTCTACGGCAGCTCTCGAAGGCAATTCAAGTCCGTCACAACAAACCATACAAGAGATGAAACCCAACTTTCTCAACTATCACAATTTTAACCAATCACAATTTCCATTAACAATTCAAGTATCACAAGTGCAAAATTCTCAATATAATACATTAATAAAGGAATTAAAATGTGCAAGAGATAATCTCAAGAAAACATTCACAATTTTGATATCAAAATTCTAGGGTTTAGCCAGAAATCATAATTTCTTGGAACAAGAACAAATATTAGATGAAAAAATGATTTAATCAAGAATAGGAATTTAGAAATCAAGAATCCATATGAATTTCACAATAGAACATGTATTTTGGAAAAACTAGGGTTTTGGAAATTCAAGAACAAGTGTTCCTTGAACCCAAACATGTATTTTGTTTAAGACCATGTTCCAATGATAAAAAAACCAAGAATTCATACATACTTATCATATAATTATCAAGAGGATTGAAAACATACATATATAATACCCTAAGTCTCAATGAAAGAACTCAAGAAGAATCCCCTACCTTGATTTTGTAGTTTGTGTGTAAATCTAGCGTGTTTGATTCGTTTCGTACATGAGAATCCCCCTTCAATCTTCTGTTTCTCTTTTTCCCTCTTGCTCTCTAAGGTTGCCTAGGGTTGAAAAATGATGAAACATGGTTAAAGGGACATCCTTATGGTATTTATAAGGTGAAAAACGGAGAAAAATACTAAAACTGGTCGGGGCCGTCTTTAGGGTAGCGTCCGAACAGTCCTTGGGCGTCCAGACGATTCAAACTCGCTATTTTTGATGAGAAATAAAGTTTTTGGGTAAGGAGTACCGTTCGGACGGTGCTTGGAGCGTCCAAACGGAGGCAACTTTCTATCTCAACTTTAGGAGCAGTTTGCACCTGTTTAGAAGTCAATTCAGGAAATTTTCGTGAAATACGCTTTTGTAGCCCTTAAAGTCTAGTTTCTACTGTCCAAATATCAGTTCCATTGAATGTCAGATTAAATATTTATGGCTAAAAATACTAAGGTAGTATTAAATTCCTTCCTATCCGAATTCTTTCTAAAATGCATTTAAACTCCGGAATGCTTCCTAACTTCTAATTCACCCCATATTTCCTCTCCCAAGGTTTCTTGACCTTCCGGATTCAATGAAAATCTTATTTTGACCTAAAAATAATTAGAAACTTACCTAACCACCTTTTCCAGGCTTAAACAACTTCGAAACTTTAAACTTCACAATCAATTTAGCTCCAAAGTATTTATTCCTACCGTTACTATCTATATGGTTCATTCTTACGTCATTACATATATAATAATTACTAAATAATTATGTCAGTATATTAATATAAAAATGTGGGGGTTTACAAAAATCCTGAAGAAGCATTCCAATTTTTTGATACTATTTCTGAGAGTTCCTAGATGTGGGACTTGACTTCTTCAAATACAGTGGAAACAAAGCCATCTACATCTGAAAGAGAAAACTATGTATTAAAAGAAGATGATGACTTAAGAGCTAAACTGACTAATTTATCTCGAAAACTAGTATCTACTACTGATCAAATATGTGAAATTTGTGCGTCGTCAAGACATCCTGCAACAGAATGTCCAACTATACCACATTCAAAGAAGTGTTAAATGAACAATCTAATGCTATTCTGACTTATAATAAGCCTTATTCAAATCCATATTCTGAAACTTACAATCCAGGATGGAGAAATCATCCAAATTTTGGTTGAAAAAAATACAAAACCCACAAATCAAACACAAGGTCCACCACAGCCACAAAATTAATAATAATATCAACCATATCAACCCCCACATAAAAGAATTCTAGAAGATAATATGAATCAATTCATTCAAAGTCAAATGAGTTTTAATACTCAAACAAATCAATATTTAAATGATTTTAAAGTTCAAACTTCTCAGAATATTGAAGATATCAAGAGTCATCTATCTAAATTGACTCAGTTTCTGAGTATGTCAAAAAAAGAAATATTTACATCTCAACCTAAACCTCCATAAAGTCAAAATCAAGTTAATTTAGTGTCTTTTGAACATTCTCCAAGTCAAGTACAAGCAATCACAACAATAAGAAGTGGTAAGGTGATTGATAAAATTATTAAAGCTAAAATTTTCAAGAAAATGTGTAAGTCAATTCCTGTTAATGAACCACTTGAACCTGAACCTTCAATTGAAAAACAACTAGAAATGCATTAGGAGGAAGAACATCCGTGTCCTATTCCTTTACCTTTTCCTCAAAGGGTCAAGAAGACTCCATCTAAAAAAGATCAAGCTGAAATCTTTGAACTGTTTAAACAAGTTAAGATTAACATTCCTTTGTTGGATGCCATTAAATGAGGTCTAACTTATGCTATGTTTTTAAAAGATCTTTTTCACAATAAAAAGGAAAACTAATGTACCAAAGAAAGGATTTTTAACTGAACAAATTAGTACTATAATACAACACAACACTCTTCCTAAGTACAAAGATCCAGGTAGTCCTATAGTCTCATGCATCATTGAAAATTTTTGAATTGAAGAAGCTCTACTAGACCTTAGAGCCAGTTGTAATCTAATGCCATATTCAGTGTATACACAAGTAGGATTAAGTGAACTGAAACCTCATTGCAATTAGCAGACCGATCAATAAAATTTTCAAGAGGAATTGTGGAAGATGTTATTATCCAAGTTGATTAATTTTATTTTTCAGTAGATTTTATCGTTTTAAATACACAACCAATTTTTCATCCATCTGCATACATACCTATTATTTTGGGTCGACCATTTCTAACTACATCAAATGTGTTGATAAATTATAGAAATGGAGTTATTAAACTTTCATTTGGAAACATGACCTTGGAATTAAAT
>CAUOFW020003902.1:364663-374956 GCA_963454935.2 Ilex paraguariensis
TAAAATTTCATATTTTCACTTATTAAAATCAAATTTCAACTATTATTTTCACTAACATTTTAAATCTCTTCTTTTCCAATCTACCAAATTCAAACACACATTACTACATATATCCACATTTTTTTTATCACAATTATTTACTATATATCTATATACATATATAAAAGAAAATGTGGGGTGTTACAGGTCCTTACATTGTTAAGTAAGTTTTTGACTATGGAGCAATTGAAATTGATAATCCATTGACTGAAAATGTTTTTAAAGTAAATGGTCAAAGGCTTAAACCATATTATGATGGATTAACTCAAGATAAAACCTCTATATTAATTTTTAATCCAGTTTATATGCTTTGAAAATATATATTGTTGTTTGATTATAACTAAATAATATTAATTGTTTGTTATTTGTTTGACAGATTGAAACTCCTGAGTAAAAGCCAAATATCCTAATCATTGGACGACAACAGATTGCTGGTTTTTATCATTAGTTTTAATTATCACTATTTTATATATTACAAACAATGTTTAATTTAAATTGGGGGAGGAGAGTGTGTGAATTTACTTATGTGATACATTACTTATATCTACTTAGTATTTCTATGCTTTTATAAATTTGTTTGTCTTTGTGACTGACAGACATTAAAGAACCAGATAGTGAGTCAATAAATATTGAGCCATTTTTACAATTTTGTGAAAAATAATTATATAATGGATGAAAAACTGTTCCGCTCAAGTTTAATTTTACTACGTCATCTTCCAAAACATATACATGCATTGATCATGCAGAAAGCTAGAAGGGTTAAAAATTTAGAAATCTTTGAAAGTCAATCAAGACCATTGTGTGGAAAAAGTACATTTGCTAAACACTGAAGATCAATGCGTCTCAGTGGTTGTGTAAGATGTAGTCATTTAGAACATTTGAGACAATATAATCAGTGTGCGGAACCAATTTCAGGTCAAGTGTCAAATCGTCTTTGGTGGATTAAGTATGAGCAGAGTAAAGATTTTCCTGAGGTGCCATCCAATTCTACCCCAATGTTAACAAGGTACGTGAGAAGTAAAGTTAACCATGTCACTAGTTTTATTGATCTAGAAAGTTCTGATCCTGAATCAGTATGATCAACTAATGTATAATTTTGGAATAATATACATAATTGTAAATAACTATATGATAATTAAGAAAATTAATAAATAATAAATAACAAATAAATAATTAATAAAACCAATTATTTTAAAATTAAAAAAAAAAGAGTAGTTAGTAAAGTATTTCTATTCCTTGTTATGGCTCGATTGGGAAAGGCATCTCTTGGCATGGTTGAGCCCTACGAATGAGTTTTGATGTGGATTTTGACCATCCTTGGTGTTGGGGCGCTGTTGTCCCTCATGGCCCGCACTAAAAGGATGGGCCCAGACTCCCCACCACCTATGGGTACGAGCTCTCGCAAAAGGGGTGGAGAGGACCCAAGTCGCTAGGATAGGGAGAAGAGGATGACTAAGGTGAGGCATGATGCACGAAGACATCAAATTAAGGAAAAAGATGTCACGTGCGAGAGTTATGTAGATAAGATAACTCTCGANCTTACCTTGAATCCTTAGCTTTGGAGTGAAGAACAAGAATATTTGATCTTGAATCACCCTTGAATCTATTGTTTTTCCCTTCCTTTCTTCGTCTCTAATGCTCTCTAGGGTTTCAAGAGGTGTGGGGGTGTGAGGAGAATGAAGGAAATGAGAGCAAATGAGATGAAAATGAGTTTAAAAGATAGCAGCCCCGAAAAATACTGTTCACAGGCTGTTTTGGGTTTATCCAAATTTATGATTTTGCCACTAAGAATCTCCAATTTGATCCATATGACTACCCTAAGGTTTGTCGACGTTCTGGATTCATTTTTAATGTTATTTTTACCTAAAAATATTTATTTTTATGATTTATCTCAAAACCCAAGTGAACGTACACCCGAAACATTAAAGTTTCTATTTTACCCATCTAAATCGATTATTAATGAAATTTTGCAATGTTTGCAAATAAAAGGTGATAAAGGGTGTTTCTTAAACCCTTTTATACTTATTTGAAGCCTAAAAGTACTCATTATTCTTATATTTTGATTTAGGATGCAAATGGAGACATTAAATGCAAAACGAAGCTAATTGGACTATTTTGACATCGTTTCGTTATCTAAGCATAACTCTCTCATCCAAGCTCCGATTGAGATTATTCAAGATGCTATGAAATGATACGAAAATGCTGTAAAACTTTCATGTTTTGAGTTTTGAGAGATATTGACTGAATGAAGGTCTAAATTGAGCTTGAAGTTGCAGCAGTGCACTGTTCACGTGCACTGTTCACAGCATGTCTTCGTCCCTTTTCCATTTTCAATCCATTCCTAAGCCAACCAAATCCATCCCAAACCTCTCCAACACATATTTTTACACCAAAACTATTTAATACAAGTTCTAGGACCTAAAATTTCATATTTTCACTTATTAAAATCAAATTTCAACTATTATTTTCACTAACATTTTAAATCTCTTCTTTTCCAATCTACCAAATTCAAACACACATTACTACATATATCCACATTTTTTTTATCACAATTATTTACTATATATCTATATACATATATAAAAGAAAATGTGGGGTGTTACAGGTCCTTACATTGTTAAGTAAGTTTTTGACTATGGAGCAATTGAAATTGATAATCCATTGACTGAAAATGTTTTTAAAGTAAATGGTCAAAGGCTTAAACCATATTATGATGGATTAACTCAAGATAAAACCTCTATATTAATTTTTAATCCAGTTTATATGCTTTGAAAATATATATTGTTGTTTGATTATAACTAAATAATATTAATTGTTTGTTATTTGTTTGACAGATTGAAACTCCTGAGTAAAAGCCAAATATCCTAATCATTGGACGACAACAGATTGCTGGTTTTTATCATTAGTTTTAATTATCACTATTTTATATATTACAAACAATGTTTAATTTAAATTGGGGGAGGAGAGTGTGTGAATTTACTTATGTGATACATTACTTATATCTACTTAGTATTTCTATGCTTTTATAAATTTGTTTGTCTTTGTGACTGACAGACATTAAAGAACCAGATAGTGAGTCAATAAATATTGAGCCATTTTTACAATTTTGTGAAAAATAATTATATAATGGATGAAAAACTGTTCCGCTCAAGTTTAATTTTACTACGTCATCTTCCAAAACATATACATGGATTGATCATGCAAAAAGCTAGAAGGGTTAAAAATTTAGAAATCTTTGAAAGTCAATCAAGACCATTGTGTGGAAAAAGTACATTTGCTAAACACTGAAGATCAATGCGTCTCAGTGGTTGTGTAAGATGTAGTCATTTAGAACATTTGAGACAATATAATCAGTGTGCGGAACCAATTTCAGGTCAAGTGTCAAATCGTCTTTGGTGGATTAAGTATGAGCAGAGTAAAGATTTTCCTGAGGTGCCATCCAATTCTACCCCAATGTTAACAAGGTACGTGAGAAGTAAAGTTAACCATGTCACTAGTTTTATTGATCTAGAAAGTTCTGATCCTGAATCAGTATGATCAACTAATGTATAATTTTGGAATAATATACATAATTGTAAATAACTATATGATAATTAAGAAAATTAATAAATAATAAATAACAAATAAATAATTAATAAAACCAATTATTTTAAAATTAAAAAAAAAAGAGTAGTTAGTAAAGTATTTCTATTCCTTGTTATGGCTCGATTGGGAAAGGCATCTCTTGGCATGGTTGAGCCCTACGAATGAGTTTTGATGTGGATTTTGACCATCCTTGGTGTTGGGGCGCTGTTGTCCCTCATGGCCCGCACTAAAAGGATGGGCCCAGACTCCCCACCACCTATGGGTACGAGCTCTCGCAAAAGGGGTGGAGAGGACCCAAGTCGCTAGGATAGGGAGAAGAGGATGACTAAGGTGAGGCACGATGCACGAAGACATCAAATTAAGGAAAAAGATGTCACGTGCGAGAGTTATGTAGATAAGATAACTCTCGAGCCTAATGATGAGGTCATCAGGGTGATTGAGGAAAATGGGTTGAGTCTGTGGTTTCAAGAGGTAAAGGGCTATAATTTGGGGTTATGTAGAGATTTTTACAAAAAATTAACTGTATTTGGTGAGGATGGGTGTAGGTTTAGGACCAACGTGCGGGAGAAGACTTTCGAGGTGACCCCTGACAAGATTACGGTTGCGATGGGGTATGAGAGGCCTCCCCCGCCTACCCCTATCTACCCACACAACATGGATGGGGATAGAACTCTCACAGATTTTGTGGGCCTTAGCTATGAGGACCCGACCACTTTCAAAGGAACAACGTTAATTGGGGGCCTCAATCACTCATATGGGGTAATGAACAAGGTGTTGCCTTACAATCTTTTGCCCCAGGGTTCGGAGAAGAAGCCAAACATAGAGAAGTTGGTCCTACTCCATGCATGCATGACAGGGGTGGCAATTGACATTGCATTATTAATTTTTGAGGAAATAGGGAATTTTCCAAGGCTGCAAAGCCAAAGGCGAATCTCCCCTTCGGTAGTCCTGTCACCCGTCTGTTCAACCTTGCCAAAGTGAAATCTTATGCACGTGACACTCTACTGCTCGCGTAGACTAGAGCCATTGGGAAGTCAAGCAGCAACAAGAGGGCTACCAAGACTGGGGAAGAGAGGCCCAAGGCATCTAGATCAGAGCCAATAGGGCTATCCACTTCAGCACCTCCTGCATATGCCCTAGCTCGCACCATACCACAGCGTCTGGATGCTCTAGAGTCCACTATGCATGGGCTTTCATTGATAGTGACACGACTATTCCAACATACATTCCCGGGTGAGCCTATCCCTAGTGGACCTCCGTCATATCCAGTTGGACCATCGACCTTAGCTCCTATACCCTCTACTATTGTGGTAGTGGACGAGGAGGAGGAGGAGGAGGAGACTGAGTCTGAGGATGAGTCCGAGGAGGAGGATGTGTTTTATGATGACGATGATGGGGAGGGTGATGAGTCGGATGTACCTTGTCTTCCGTTTCTTAAAGTTCAAATTATACATAGCTATGGTTACTTTTGTCGGCCAGTAGAAGTGTCTTTAGGTTTTGGGCCATTTTATTTTGAAACTCTAACCCTTTGTAAAGAACTTTTGAGAATGATCAATGAAAATACCACAGTTGTTATGTTTTATCATTGCCCAAACCTATTTCTTTAATTGCTATATGAATTTTGGATTTTGAGTGTTGGGATATTTAAATGTATGAATGGATTTTGTTTTAGTTTATAACTTGTGGTTTAAAATGATGTTTGCTAGGGACTAGCAAAGCTCAAGTTGGGGGGTGTGATTAGCACAAAACATTGCATTTGTTATATGTTGTTATACTCTTTTTATACTTGTCTTTGTTGTGAATTTGGGGAGAAATGCATTTAATCTTCTCTTCAATGGAGTTTTGTGTAAATGCAGGTGAAAAGATATAAATGGTTTGAGTTAAGCCCCCATTGAAGTTTTTGAAGTTAATGAAGATGATGGGATATCTAAAAGGAAGGATTAGAGGGTGAAGAAACCAAGAAAAATACATTTTGGATGAAAACCTTCCAGAAGGTTTGGCTATAAACCTTCTGGAAGGTTTACACTTGGTCTGCCTATTCACTGCCAAAACATTCTAGAAAGTTTTGTCTACTGGAATGAACTTTCAGAAGGTTTTGCATACTGGTTTGCTGATTTAACTATTCCTGCACAAACCTTCCAGAAGGTTTGCATCAACCTTCCAGAAGGTTTTGCCCAGAATGCCTGAACAGTCTGCAACTCAAGCTTTGCCATTTTGGGGCCCCACCTACACTTTTCCAACTTGTCCTCTGACATCCCTTACACATCTACATACCTCCCAACACCCAAGTTGGACTTTGGAGGCAATGACATTAATGAGGAGTAGAGAGAAGAGTCAATGTAGGGAGATGCAGGCTAGGCCTACACTAGCCTGCCCAATGCTATCCAATCAGCCTCCTATGGATGGGAAGCCTATCATACACCTAGAGCAAGCTTCATGGATGAAAATACATGTATCTTAGGGTTTTATTTAGAGGAGATGGCATTGTAGAGAGAGAAGCTCCAAGGTAGAAGACATAGTTTAGAGAAAGTTAGATTTTTACATTTCTTCCATCCATTTCACTTGTAATCTTTTGTAAGAATTTTGTAATATTCATTTATTTCTAGTAAATTTCAAGTTTAGTTGAGTATCTTAGAATCTACCATTGTTGTATTTAAGTTTACACTCACGGGCATTTCTACGGGTTGATGGGTTGTCAACGGGACCCCTAGTTTTAGGGGCATCACATATTGAGTATCTCCTATGGAGCATTTGATTAAGTAAATGTATCTGGGTGATGACTAGTTTGACAGTTCGGATATGTACATGTATTTAAAGGGTCATGAGCAAAGGTAAAACTAAGGAGTATGTTGAATTGATAGAATTTGCATTGTTTTGAAGTTTTCCGTTAATTATTATTTGTTGTAACTTTTGTGGTCATTATTCAGATTCATATTGATCCATTGTTTGAGTATGGTTGTTACGGTTAATTTTTATGGTTTTTTGTTCGTAGTATTTTGCTTGAGGACAAACAAAGATTTAAGTTTGGGGGTATTTGGTGAGTAGGTTTTATACCTACAAATTGAGTACTTTCGGCTTGATGAAATTGCAAGTTTTCTAATATTTTAGGTTCCTTTTTATTTGTTTTGTGTGTTTTGATGTTATTTCATAGATATCATCAATTGGAAGGAAACAAGATCATTCGGAAGGAAACAAGGTCAATTTAGAGCCAAAGTGTTGGATTTTTGAAGACAAAGCAACAAGGGCAACTCTAAGCTTACAAGGGGATTAATNGTCAATTTAGAGCCAAAGTGTTGGATTTTTGAAGACAAAGCAACAAGGGCAACTCTAGGCTTACAAGGGGATTAGTGTAGCTGTGCTAGGACTGGCGCCCCTGCACTTAAAGGGCAGAAAGTTAGTGCCCCTGCGCTGGTTTTAAGCGCCTAGGCACTTGTGTTGGCTTTGGATGCTAATTCTGACTTGTTTTGGGGCCGAAATTGAACCCTAACACTTCATATATGAGTTGGGCAAGAGATATACTGATTTTGGGGGCTGCTAACCGAGAAAAAACCAAAGGATCAAAAGCAAATTGAGGACAAGAATCAAAGGAAGCAACACGAAGAAAATTAGAATCGAAGGCTATAGAGAAAGTGATGATTGCAACTAAGTTTTCATTCTTTTCTTTTACTTTTAGTTCCTGATTTTTTAAGATGTTTAATTTGAGAAGGATGTTTTTCAATTACATTATGAACTAAATCTTTATTAAGATTGCAAATGAAACCTGATGTTTAGTTAAATTGATCTACTCTTGTTTCTAGTTCTATTGATCATACATAAGTTGTTTATCATATTTTTGGGCTTAATATATGATTGTGTGGCAAACAATTAATTTGATAACTTAGATGAAATAGGAAGTTGAATTCAAGGTTTAGATCTGAATATCATGGCATGCGTCTGGTTAATTCTTCTTCGGATTGAATAGCTGGGTTTGTCTATAGGATAGAAATATACCTATATGCCTTGTGTAACTTTTGTGAGAGTTTGACATAATGAATCTATTCTAAATTATTTTGCATAGGAATATAGTAATTTAATTGGGAGAGATAAATTTATCTAACTATTGGAAGAGATTCGATAAATAATTTTGAGTTCTCAGTTAACAACTTATTATGACCAATTAACTGTAAAGAGAGTGGAAAGATTTATACGAAGCATTAGGGAAAGTTGTAATTTTAAGTTCTTTTATCTGGTAAATTCCATCCCTGATTATTAAGTTTAGATTTAGTTTTAAATTATCAATTTCATAGTTCAATTCCAATTGTTTAAATAAAATTGAATTGATATAAAGTTAGTACTTGGAACTTATTAGTAATAATTCTCCGTGGGAATGATACTTTATTTATCACTTTATTACTTGTTGATCGTGTATACTTTCACGTTAATTGTCAATATCAAATTTANTTCTTAGGTTAACTAGTGGTATTGAGTCATAACATAACAACTTCTTAGGTTAGCTGGTTATAGATGTTCCATTTGACTAATTTGAGCAAACCAGAAGGACAAGCTATTCATGAACAATACTTGAATTATTCAATAGATCATTTGCGATATATATATATACTAGTTAAACATCCTCGGTGTTCCAGTGGAGGATAAACATACAGATATAAATGCCATAGGTATGCGACTGGTAATATTATCATTTATACCAATTAAACAATCTTAGTAATCCAAAAGGACAAGCTATTCATGAGGATCACTTGGGTCATTAATCTAATAGTTACATATAGTAGTTAAACAACCCTGATAATCCAGAAGAANGCATATATAGTGGAGATGTAAGACCTATTGCAAATTTTGAACCAATCTTTCTTGGAGAGATATTCTACATCTACTCAAATAAGAATCTTCGATTTACTGGTAAACCTTCTTTGAATAATCTCATTAGTTTTTCTTTGATTAACACTCATTGAATTATACTGTTAGTGTGGCGCCCCAAAAATCGAGTCCTTTGTGAACCCGTTGACCACTCGTCAACCCACGAAAGTACTCGTGATCATCGCACAACCCGACATCACGTCAATAGTATCCCCTTAACCGGGATCACAAAATCCAAAATTTGGACGAAGTCCCCCTTATACCGAGAACTCCCAATGCATAATCTGTGTTCACAACACTCATATGACCCATCCGATGTCCAATATACAACAATTTATACTCCATTAATGTCCCTTTATATCAATTGAACAAAAGAGCACATAGCTCGAAAACATGGCAAAGCGTATTTAAATTTTTAGATTTTTGGAAAACCTTCCAAAAGGTTTTGATTGACCTTCCGAAAGGTTTTGCCTTCTAGAAAATTCCTTCCGAAAGGTTATAATCGACCTTCTGGAAGGTTTCACCCACTTGACAACCTTTTTCCTTGTCTCTATGAAAGCCTTCCAAAAGGTTTGGCCATAATTGTACATTTCACCTATTTCTGATTTCCCCTCACTTCCAACCCATCTCACAACTATTCAATACATGTTTAATGAAGTTCTTCATATAAAAACATGTTTTCTACAAGTTCAACTACAATCCTTTTGATTCGTACTTTTTCGTGATCAGATTTATATGTATACACCCAAGTATAAGTGGTCAAATTGTAGTTTTCTCAGTTTTAAGTCCAAGTATCAATCCCACGAAAAGTGTGTCTAATTAGGAAATAAAATAAAAATAGTGAAGTTGTTATTTTAGATAGGACAGCATGTGATAGCTTGTGATGTGAGCTTAGATTGATAATTAGTCTAGTTAAACTTTTATTTGCAGATAGATTACCACAATAATAAAAAGTATCCTTCAGTTCAAGAATCTCATATGCGTTATATTGGTCAAGTACTGAAAATGCTACCTTACATCAATTAACTTTCACCTTACTGACAAGTCAACTGGTAGGTTTGATGTATATAAAGCATCACACATCAACTTTTTAGGTTAGCTGGTGGTATCCATGACAATTGATTAATCCAAACAAACCAGAAGGACAAGCCATTCATGAGGAATACTTGAATTGTTCAATTGACTCCATAATATTAGGTGCGTACATAATAAACTATAACACAGTCACTTCTTAGGTTAACTAGTGGTATTGAGTCATAACATAACAACTTCTTAGGTTAGCTGGTTATAGATGTTCCATTTGACTAATTTGAGCAAACCAGAAGGACAAGCTATTCATGAACAATACTTGAATTATTCAATAGATCATTTGCGATATATATATATACTAGTTAAACATCCTCGGTGTTCCAATGGAGGATAAACATACAGATATAAATGCCATAGGTATGCGACTGGTAATATTATCATTTATACCAATTAAACAATCTTAGTAATCTAGAAGGACAAGCTATTCATGAAGATCACTTGGGTCATTAATCTGATAGTTACATATAGTAGTTAAACAACCCTGATAATCCAGAAGGACAAGTCATTCATGAGGATCATTTAGGTTTTGTACCATGCATCAGTAGAATATCCTCATCGTTCCGGTGGAGGATAAACCATACCGATAGGAACACCGTAGATATTTAATCGGCAGGTTCATGATGCATTGATGACATCATTCCAGGCACAACACCAAAATTATGTACATCACTGTATCATACATGAAGCATATAATACACATATATATAAATATATAAAACATCA
>CAUOFW020003902.1:375728-388143 GCA_963454935.2 Ilex paraguariensis
TCCAAGTATCAATCCCACGAAGAGTGTGTGTAATTAGAAAATAAAATAAAAATAGTGAAGTTGTTATTTTAGATAGGACAGCATGTGATAGCTTGTGATGTGAGCTTAGATTGATAATTAGTCTAGTTAAACTTTTATTTGCAGATAGATTACCACAATAATAAAAAGTATCCTTCAGTTCAAGAATCTCATATGCGTTATATTGGTCAAGTACTGAAAATGCTACCTTACAGCAATTAACTTTCACCTTACTGACAAGTCAACTGGTAGGTTTGATGTATATAAAGCATCACACATCAACTTTTTAGGTTAGCTGGTGGTATCCATGACAATTGATTAATCCAAACAAACCAGAAGGACAAGCCATTCATGAGGAATACTTGAATTGTTCAATTGACTCCATAATATTAGGTGCGTACATAATAAACTATAACACAGTCACTTCTTAGGTTAACTAGTGGTATTGAGTCATAACATAACAACTTCTTAGGTTAGCTGGTTATAGATGTTCCATTTGACTAATTTGAGCAAACCAGAAGGACAAGCTATTCATGAACAATACTTGAATTATTCAATAGATCATTTGCGATATATATATATACTAGTTAAACATCCTCGGTGTTCCAGTGGAGGATAAACATACAGATATAAATGCCATAGGTATGCGACTGGTAATATTATCATTTATACCAATTAAACAATCTTAGTAATCCAAAAGGACAAGCTATTCATGAGGATCACTTGGGTCATTAATCTAATAGTTACATATAGTAGTTAAACAACCCTGATAATCCAGAAGAACAAGTCATTCATGAGGATCATTTAGGTTTTGTACCATGCATCAGTAGAATATCCTCATCGTTCCGGTGGAGGATAAACCATACCGATAGGAACACCGTATATATTTAACCGGCAGGTTCATGATGCATTGATGACATCATTCCAGGCACAACACCAAAATTATGTACATCACTGTATCATGCATGAAGCATATAATACACATATATATAAATATATAAAACATCAGTATTTTCAGAAATTAACCAATATTGTACATATGTTTAACTCTCACTAGAGGATATAAGTAACTACTCACGCCCCATTGCTACAGACAAGCAAGGAGTGCGAGCAATTTTTATTACAACTAAAATTAAAATACAAACCCTAAAATGTCTTTCACAAGGAATGACTGAAACACAACCACCTTTATTATCAGTTACGACAAAAAAGTGGTGGTAGCTCAATTATCTGAATAGAAAGACACAACAGAAATGTAAAAATACAGGATTTGGACTAAAGTGTATGACGGACCAGATTGCAATTTCTTTTTCTCTCTTTCTTTTTCTCGTTCTCTTTTTTCTTTTTCTCTCTTGAACTTCTCTGGAGCTCTTCGTGTCCGACCTCCTCAAAATGGAGGCTTGCATGTGTTTATATAGAGGAGGAAGCAAGTAGGAGGAATCAGGATAAGTTCAGCCGCCAATAGGGACCGTCCGGACACCGCCACCACCGTCCGGACGGTGGGACCTTACTGGAATATCAACTTGCATGCATGCTGACTCTTGTTTTATTGAAATTACACTTCCTTCCTTCATTGTTTCAATCCTTCATACTTTTATCCTTGCATTTTGTAGTAATTTTGCATCAAACCCTGAAAATTTTAAACATAACACACATAAAACCCTAATTCCCGCACAAACCCTAATTGACCTTAATTACTAGTTTTTGGTTATTTTATCGTATTAGTTTAACTTATTCACTATTCTGATTTAAATACTAATTAAGGTTAATCACTCTCCCCAACTTAGACTTTACTAGTCCCTAGCAATCTATAAAACTACTATCAACATATAATATAAACAGAGGTAAAATTATTTTCGTAGACCTTTTTCGTGATTGCATTTAGCAGATGCAATAAGCCTTTAAACCCCTATGTAATTCCTCGTGGATGAGTTTTGTCTCGTGAAGGTTTCCAGTGAAGCTACCTACAAACTTTAGTAATTAGGAATTAATAATTCATATTTTTCACACGTAAAATTAAATCAATATTCTTTTTGTCTTGCTAGAATACTTCATTTTCTGATCACTATAAGAGTAATATACATTAGTTGTAACATTATCTATATATTTTTATAAAAACTTGTGTGTTTGTGTGTAATGATTTCTTTATTTTCAAAATCACTTGAGAAATGTTACCCTCTTTCATGGTAGTTTTGATGTCAGTCCTTTCCTGGAAAACACTCAGCAAAAAGAACACACATGTTATAGTGACTATTCTCACAAGCTACAGGTGATTGGAATACAGTTAACAAAGCAAATAATTTCACATGTAGTTAATTAAAAGAGCGGTTATTCGAATAAAATTGGAAGTTGACATAATCTCATGAAAGAATATTAACACTATATTAAACATATATTATTAACATTTTCCTTTTTAGAATGATAGGATTAATACAAATGCATAATTTATGGAATCAAAAAGGACTTTAGTAAGGTTATAATGTGGCCATGAGTCCAAGGTGTATGAAATGATGTCATTGGATTTCAAATGCTATCTATTAGTATTATGGCACCCCTCATTTTATTTTTCTGGGACTTTGCATTTTTATTCTTTTATTTTTTCCATTTTTCACTTTCTTGGCTCTTTTTTTTTTTTTAATTTTCTTTTACAAAATTCTTTTCTTTGGACTGGGATCGTTCTTTTGCCTTTCTTTTTTCTTTTCTACCTTTTCTTCTTTTTTTGCTTTTTCGTATTCTACTGTTTCAAAAGAGGGTGAAATAAAATTAGATAGCAAGGTAGATTTAATATATTTTTATTTGGCTTAGGTGTTTTACAGGTTTCAGGAAAAGAATTTGTATTTTGTTAGGCTCAATCATGGTTGACTAAGGATATAATTTTGTAAAAAAAATGGTCAAGGCTCAAAATTTAGTCAAACATGGCCTAAGATCATTTTTCAGAAATCATATATTAGTATAATCTTTAAATGGAATTTTAAGGAGGATGCTAATAATATAATTTAATCAGTGCTAAACAAAACAAAAATAATGAGATTATTCCAAAAAATTTACCACTAAATCGAAGATTCGTATTTGAGTAGATGTAGAATATCTCTCCAAGAAAGATTAGTTTAAAATCTGTACTCGATTTTACATCCTTACTACACATGTAAAGAGTGTAAAATTTCACAAGGTTTAAAATAATAAAGATACCTATTGGTGCTTCTAAGAATAAGTTTAAACAAAAATAGTAAGATAATGTACAAGTACAATATGAAAAATCCCGTGTGATTAGATTGAGACTATTCTTGCAAGACATGAGCATAAAAATTTAACTCAGTTGTGAATTATACGAACTAGTGTTCCTAATTTAAAAGCATAAGTTTCAAAATTAATGTTAACAAACTCAAACACGCATTAGTTCAAAACAAACAAGTTTAAAACACACATTAGTTCAAGACAAACAGTCTAAGCAAACAAGTGCAAAACATAAATTAAAGTTCAAGTGCATAAGTAAAAGTGCATAATTTAAAATTTTGAGTGAAAGATAGCAAAATTTTTATGTAGAATCTTCAGTCTTTTAAGAAATGGATGGGCCTCCTCCAAAACGTTCTCTCATTAACCTAAAGATTTCTGCTTGGTTTTGTTCATAGTCAGTCATATGTTGATTCATCAGGTTGATGTTGGTACCAAGTTGGTTAATGGTGTTCTCCAATCCTCGTAGAATTTGTCTGTCAGTTCTGTCATCCACTGGTATATATAGTTGATCCTCTTGTGGCTGCTGTTGTTCTGGTGGAATAAATTCTTTAAGAGGTTGAAATGGTTCCTCTTATAGTGGAGGGGGTACTTCTAGTTGTTCTTCAGGTTTTTCTCCATGAATCTTTCTCAATGAAGTTGTCTAATGGTCCATCATGGTCCACTGTTTTCCAGATTGGATCAATAATCACTCCTTTTTTCCTACACAACTGAGAAACTAACATGGCATATAGAAGTGAGGGTTTCTTTCGATCTACTGTTAGTAACATTTGGTTCATGATCAAATTTGGTAGATCGATTGTATGTGCCATCCCAAATGCATATAGGAAATACACTTACTCAGTATAGACTTGATTTTTTTGGGCTCGAGGCAGCAAATTGTTCACTGTTATCAAATTCAGGATGCGGTATTTGTCAGTCATGTCTCCTTGCTTGATATATTTATTTGTCAACCACAACCAAATTCTGGGTTACCCGTCACCTCTCTCTCTCTATGGTATCTAAATCAGGTCATTCGGTGTAGGGATATTCTGGGTTCTCTTGTCTTTATATGGGTTGAAAAAAATTCGGCTATAGTAGCGGATGTAACTTGAAAAGCAGTACCCCGTACAAATACATGTAATTGCCCTTCCCCAATTATCTCAGCATTACTGTAGAATTCATGAACCAAACATTCATATGTAGGGGCAATAAATCTAACTGAATGTAACCATCCTCTAGCAGCAAGGATTTGACGTATGCCTATGTTCTCAAAATCTTCATAAATAACTAACCTGTTAGAAATAATAGTTTTAGTCTGAAAATTAGCATTGTACTAGGCCTATTGCTCAAAATTTTCAAACATCACCTCGTTGAAGATATTTTCCAGTCCTGGTTGGTGTGGAGGTGCTTGAGGTTGCTCGGGTTGATCTCTCTGTGCCCGACTCAAAGACCCTCTTGTTTGTTGTCTCGAATCCATTTTTTTTTATTTCTTCCCAAATGATCAGTTTCAATTGATTCCAATCGGTAGTTACCTTCAAAAATATGATGGGTAAGAAGATAATGTAAAACCCGGGAAAATTTGAATTTTTTTGAAAAAGGGCAAAATAGTAATTTGCCACTAATATGTGGGTTTTAAATGCATATTTCTATAGAGCTCGGATGGAGCAACAAACTTCACCATTGGATTCGTATCATAGAATTGAGCTGCCATGTCAATTTTTGTCGAATTCTAAGATAGTCGAATTTTACACATTTTTCGAGACAATAGAGTGACAAATGAACTTTCAAAGGTCCTCAAAAATGAAAATTATGAAATTTTCTTATAATTGAGTGAAAGTTCAAATAAAATTAATTTGAACTGAAATCAAAATTTAATTAAGTCGTTTCGGGTTAAAAACGAACCCAAAAGTGATAAACATGGGGGCCAATGTTGACCGCGCAATTAAAAGGTACAAATAGGGAAAAATATCTGAAAAACCATATATTTCTCACCCCTTGTTCAGCACACCACACATTGGAAGAGAGAAAAGAGAGAAGAGGGAAAAGTCAATTTTTTTCAACGATTTCCAAAGTTCCGTCGGTCGGAATCCGTCGGACCAAGAGTTAAAGTTGATCTACGTGACGAGAGCTATACGTATGTAGCAAGAATGAGGGATTTCACCGAAGATCCAAGAGGAGACTTTGGAGAAATCAAGGATTTGAGGCTTAGGAGGTGTTCTTGAAACTTTCTCCCTTTATTTTAAGCTCCAAGAGATAGGGGTTCTCTTA
The DNA here is from genome assembly GCA_963454935.2 of Ilex paraguariensis. Classification (NCBI taxonomy): domain Eukaryota; kingdom Viridiplantae; phylum Streptophyta; class Magnoliopsida; order Aquifoliales; family Aquifoliaceae; genus Ilex; species Ilex paraguariensis. The sequence goes on from CAUOFW020003902.1 coordinate 381,228, forward strand.
CTTTGGTTCACTTCTACCCTAAAATGTTTTTATGAAATGGTTATATGTGTAGAATATGTATACCACTTGTTTATTGTTATGAAAATGAGGGAAAAGGGTATAGAAATGGCTTAGGCCAACTTCTACCTTGAATTTGATATGTGGGAGTTACTTGTGTAATCCCTTGAAAAATTGGTTTATGTGGGCATGTTACATGTTTATATTATGCCTTGTGATTAAGTGTGATTGGCATGAGATTGTGTAATGCCATACTTGAGATTTGTGTTGGGAAAATAAATGTTGATATATGTTAGTTGGTGTATTAACATGATAATGAAATTTGGTGATTGTATAAATGTGATATAAATTGCCATGACACATGTAGAGATGTGTGGTTTAAGTTGGCTAATTGGAATTCATTACACAAGAGCATGACATTGATTAAGCAATGGTGCATTACTTTGCATTTGCATAGGGAAAATGCATCTATGGCCAAGAGTATGGGTGTGTGTGTGCATGGTTGGATCAATCACTATACTTGGTGTTTGATGGGTGGGCTCGATTAAGTGGGATTGAATATCTTACTAAGTCGTACGATTGCATACATGGAAAACTTGTGTTGAGTATAGCAAGAAGGGATAGATCCCCCCTCGGGTGCAAGGCCCGACTACTGGTTTATATACTTTCGATGGTGCAAGTCCAAAAAAAAAGTGTATCGATATGTGGAGCTGGTGATGCAACACCGAAAGTCCACTACCCAAATAAAGACACATGATTTTAGTTATATAAATGATTCATTTGATGGGAAACATGCAGAAATGAATTGTTTTTTTATGAACACATGAGTTTTGTTTCAAAATGGTCTTTGGATGTATTTCATCAAAGATAAATATTTTACACACATGCATTGTATAGTGTTGTGGAAGCTAGAGTTGGCTTGGGCAAAAGAAATGCATGAGTGAGTCTCATCTCATATCATGACATGACATGGAGGAATTTCATCTTGAATAGCATGTTCTTGGATGAAATGGAATTGTGTTTATGATTGTTGCATGAGACTATAGCATATGCACTTAGGTGGGGAGTAGCCTCTGTAGAAAATATTCTACTGGGCGTTGGTTCAACCTATACGGGAAACATTTCAGGTGAGGGGTTAACACCAGCGGAGGACTCGCACTCGAGGCCTTAAGGGTGAAGAAAAACTAGTTTGTGGCTTTTGGAGACAAGTTTTTGTAAAACTTAGGTTTAATTTCCATTTTGATATGTAATCGTGCAAATGGTTTGTAATAGAAATTGTAGATATCAAGTTTTATTCGATAAACATCATTATATATGTTTGAAATAATGTTTGGGGTGGTTTGGAATGAATTGGGCATGAAAAATAAGTGAAACGTACAAAACTGGGCAGAGTGTACCGGTACAGTATGGTCCAGAAGACAGAGCGTACTGGTACGGCGTACCGATACTGTCTGTCCAGAGGGCAAACCGTGCCAGTACTGCATACCGGTATGCTTTTCCAAATTTTCTAAATTGCAAAACTAAAGTACCATGCCTTTGGACTTTGGTTCCTTGGTTCCAAAGATATAAATGGACATTAAATGAGATGTATTAGGGTATATTGAACCTTGGTTGGATTAATTATTGGGTATATTGAACCTTGGTTGGATTAATTATTGGGTATATTGAACCTTGGTTGGATTAAATAATTGAAAGAACACGGGTTATGCGTGTGAGTTAAAATCCCCGGTAAAGGGATATTATTATGTGATGTCGGATTATACAGCACTCACGGATATTTTCGCAGGTTGACGGTGGTCAATGGGACCCCCGGATTTCAGGGTGTCACAGATAATTGAAACAAATTTGACAAAAAAGGATGAAATAGAGCAGATTTGAGAGAGATTCCTTAGAAACTTTTGGTTTTTTTGAAATTCTGGTTGTGAGGGAGTGTAAACTGATCGGTTTGCATGGAGGAATAGCTTTTATCATGAGCTTCACCGTCTGGATGGCTGGCCCACTGTCTAGACTATCCAAGGTTTCAGTTTTTTTTCTCTTTTCAATTTTATTCTGCTGTTTTGTTTTTCTGTAATTTATTCCTTTAAATTTCTGCAATAGAAAATACAATTTTATAATTCTACAAAACTTTGCTAACCACTCTTTTTCTTGTCACAAAAATTGGCGGGGTTTTATTTATTTTATTTGTTATTTCATATTTACTAAGTTTCCTAATTGTATTTATAGTTATTTATAAGTATGTACAATAATATATATTTATAATTATGTATAATTCCTCCAAAATATAATATATTATTTTGATCATATTGATTCAGAGTCAGAACTGTCTGGATCAATATTACCAATGACACGGTTGACTTCATTTCTTATGTATCTTGTAAACATTAGGGTAGAATAGGATGGCGTCTCAGGGTACTCCTTACTCTGCCCATACCTAATCCACCAGAGACGATCTAACGCTCGACATAAAATTGGTTATGCACACTGATTATATTGTCTTAAATGTTCTAAATGACCATATCTTACACAACCACCGAGACGATTTGCTCGTCAGTGTTTGGCAAATGTACTTTTTCCACATAAGGGTCTTGGTTGACTTTCAAAAATTTCTAAATTTCTAACTTTTTTGGCTTTTTGCATGATTAATGCATGGATATATTGTGGAAGATGACGTAGTATAATTAAACTTAACCAAAATAGTTTTTCGTCCATTGTACATAACATATATATATATATATATATATATATATATATATATATATATATATAATTTCTTTTTTTTTCCAAATGACTCACTATTCGATTCTTTAATGTATGCCAGTCACAAAGACAAACAAATTTAAAACATAATTACTATTCTAAATAGAAATAATAAATTCATATCCATACCTCCCTAACTTAATTTAAACATTATCTGCAATGTAAAAACAGTAATAGTAAACATTGATAATCTGTTGTCGGTTCACCGATTGGGATATCTGGCTGTTACTCAAGAGATTTATTCTGTCAAATAAAGTACAATTAATTAGTAATATTATAAAAAAAAATAATATTATTGAAAATTAAGGAACAATTTATTTGTCAAAGCATATAAATAGGATCAAAAAGTTGTACAAAAGTTATATCTTGAATAAATGCATCATAATATGGTTTAAGTCTTTGACCATTTACTTTAAAAACATTTCCAGTTAATGGATTTTCAATTTCAATTACTCCATAGTCAAAAACTAGTTTGACACTATAAGGACTTGTCCATCTTGATCTTAATTTTCCAGGAAATAAACAAAGCTTTGCATTATACAATAGTACTTATAACACGGGTTATGCGTGTGAGTCAAAATCTTTGAATTTTCAAAGGTTCTTTTATTAATTCCTCTAATTCATTTATTTGAAGTTTACGAGCTACTCCAGCTTTATCCATATCAAAATTCATCATTTTGATTACCCAATATGCACGATGTTCCAATTCTACCAGCAAATGACATGGTTTTCCATATACCAATCNCTTGAAAAATTGGTTTATGTGGGCATGTTACATGTTTATATTATGCCTTGTGATTAAGTGTGATTGGCATGAGATTGTGTAATGCCATACTTGAGATTTGTGTTGGGAAAATAAATGTTGATATATGTTAGTTGGTGTATTAACATGATAATGAAATTTGGTGATTGTATAAATGTGATATAAATTGCCATGACACATGTAGAGATGTGTGGTTTAAGTTGGCTAATTGGAATTCATTACACAAGAGCATGACATTGATTAAGCAATGGTGCATTACTTTGCATTTGCATAGGGAAAATGCATCTATGGCCAAGAGTATGGGTGTGTGTGTGCATGGTTGGATCAATCACTATACTTGGTGTTTGATGGGTGGGCTCGATTAAGTGGGATTGAATATCTTACTAAGTCGTACGATTGCATACATGGAAAACTTGTGTTGAGTATAGCAAGAAGGGATAGATCCCCCCTCGGGTGCAAGGCCCGACTACTGGTTTATATACTTTCGATGGTGCAAGTCCAAAAAAAAAGTGTATCGATATGTGGAGCTGGTGATGCAACACCGAAAGTCCACTACCCAAATAAAGACACATGATTTTAGTTATATAAATGATTCATTTGATGGGAAACATGCAGAAATGAATTGTTTTTTTATGAACACATGAGTTTTGTTTCAAAATGGTCTTTGGATGTATTTCATCAAAGATAAATATTTTACACACATGCATTGTATAGTGTTGTGGAAGCTAGAGTTGGCTTGGGCAAAAGAAATGCATGAGTGAGTCTCATCTCATATCATGACATGACATGGAGGAATTTCATCTTGAATAGCATGTTCTTGGATGAAATGGAATTGTGTTTATGATTGTTGCATGAGACTATAGCATATGCACTTAGGTGGGGAGTAGCCTCTGTAGAAAATATTCTACTGGGCGTTGGTTCAACCTATACGGGAAACATTTCAGGTGAGGGGTTAACACCAGCGGAGGACTCGCACTCGAGGCCTTAAGGGTGAAGAAAAACTAGTTTGTGGCTTTTGGAGACAAGTTTTTGTAAAACTTAGGTTTAATTTCCATTTTGATATGTAATCGTGCAAATGGTTTGTAATAGAAATTGTAGATATCAAGTTTTATTCGATAAACATCATTATATATGTTTGAAATAATGTTTGGGGTGGTTTGGAATGAATTGGGCATGAAAAATAAGTGAAACGTACAAAACTGGGCAGAGTGTACCGGTACAGTATGGTCCAGAAGACAGAGCGTACTGGTACGGCGTACCGATACTGTCTGTCCAGAGGGCAAACCGTGCCAGTACTGCATACCGGTATGCTTTTCCAAATTTTCTAAATTGCAAAACTAAAGTACCATGCCTTTGGACTTTGGTTCCTTGGTTCCAAAGATATAAATGGACATTAAATGAGATGTATTAGGGTATATTGAACCTTGGTTGGATTAATTATTGGGTATATTGAACCTTGGTTGGATTAATTATTGGGTATATTGAACCTTGGTTGGATTAATTATTGGGTATATTGAACCTTGGATGGATTAAATAATTGAAAGAACACGGGTTATGCGTGTGAGTTAAAATCCCCGGTAAAGGGATATTATTATGTGATGTCGGATTATACAGCACTCACGGATATTTTCGCAGGTTGACGGTGGTCAATGGGACCCCCGGATTTCAGGGTGTCACAGATAATTGAAACAAATTTGACAAAAAAGGATGAAATAGAGCAGATTTGAGAGAGATTCCTTAGAAACTTTTGGTTTTTTTGAAATTCTGGTTGTGAGGGAGTGTAAACTGATCGGTTTGCATGGAGGAATAGCTTTTATCATGAGCTTCACCGTCTGGATGGCTGGCCCACTGTCTAGACTATCCAAGGTTTCAGTTTTTTTTCTCTTTTCAATTTTATTCTGCTGTTTTGTTTTTCTGTAATTTATTCCTTTAAATTTCTGCAATAGAAAATACAATTTTATAATTCTACAAAACTTTGCTAACCACTCTTTTTCTTGTCACAAAAATTGGCGGGGTTTTATTTATTTTATTTGTTATTTCATATTTACTAAGTTTCCTAATTGTATTTATAGTTATTTATAAGTATGTACAATAATATATATTTATAATTATGTATAATTCCTCCAAAATATAATATATTATTTTGATCATATTGATTCAGAGTCAGAACTGTCTGGATCAATATTACCAATGACACGGTTGACTTCATTTCTTATGTATCTTGTAAACATTAGGGTAGAATAGGATGGCGTCTCAGGGTACTCCTTACTCTGCCCATACCTAATCCACCAGAGACGATCTAACGCTCGACATAAAATTGGTTATGCACACTGATTATATTGTCTTAAATGTTCTAAATGACCATATCTTACACAACCACCGAGACGATTTGCTCGTCAGTGTTTGGCAAATGTACTTTTTCCACATAAGGGTCTTGGTTGACTTTCAAAAATTTCTAAATTTCTAACTTTTTTGGCTTTTTGCATGATTAATGCATGGATATATTGTGGAAGATGACGTAGTATAATTAAACTTAACCAAAATAGTTTTTCGTCCATTGTACATAACATATATATATATATATATATATATATATATATAATTTTTAAATTTACTATTATTTGTTTTTTGAAACAAAAATTGAAAACCGACTCCCTATCTGGTTCTTTAACGTCTTCTAGTCAAAAAGACAAACAAATTTAAAACATAATTACCATTCTAAATACAAATAATAAATTCACACTCATACCTCCCCAACTTAATTTAAACATTATTTGTAATGTAAAAACAGTGATGGTAAACATTGATAATAAAACCCGATAATTTGTTGTCATTCCACTGATTGAGCTATTTGGCTAATACTCGGGAGATTTATTTTGTCAAATAAATTACAACTAATTACTAATATTATTGGGAATTAAGTACCTATTTATTTTTCAGAGTATATAAATAGGATCAAAAAGTTGTACAAAAGTTATATCTCGAGTAAATCCATCATAATATGGTTTAACTCTTTGACCATTTACATTAAAGACATTTCCAGTTAATGGATTTTCAATTTCAATTGCTCCATTGTGAAAAACTTGTTTGACAATATAAGGACTTGTCCATGTTAATCTTAATTTTCCAAGAAATAAACAAAGTTTTGCATTATATAATAGCACTTTTTGAGATTGTTCAAAAGATTTTTGCATGATATTTTTATCATGAAAAATTTTTATTCTTCATTTTGCAATCTTTGCATTTTCATAAGCTTCATTTCTTAATTCATCTACTTCATTTATTTGAATTTTGCGAGCTATTTCAGCTTTGTCCATATCAAAATTCATCATTTTGATTGCCCAATATGCTCTATGTTCTAATTCTACAGGCAAATGACATGGTTTCCCATATACTAAC
>CAUOFW020003902.1:388357-464742 GCA_963454935.2 Ilex paraguariensis
GTCCATTGTACATAACATATATATATATATATATATATATATATATATATATATATATATATAATTTCTTTTTTTTTCCAAATGACTCACTATTCGATTCTTTAATGTATGCCAGTCACAAAGACAAACAAATTTAAAACATAATTACTATTCTAAATAGAAATAATAAATTCATATCCATACCTCCCTAACTTAATTTAAACATTATCTGCAATGTAAAAACAGTAATAGTAAACATTGATAATCTGTTGTCGGTTCACCGATTGGGATATCTGGCTGTTACTCAAGAGATTTATTCTGTCAAATAAAGTACAATTAATTAGTAATATTATAAAAAAAAATAATATTATTGAAAATTAAGGAACAATTTATTTGTCAAAGCATATAAATAGGATCAAAAAGTTGTACAAAAGTTATATCTTGAATAAATGCATCATAATATGGTTTAAGTCTTTGACCATTTACTTTAAAAACATTTCCAGTTAATGGATTTTCAATTTCAATTACTCCATAGTCAAAAACTAGTTTGACACTATAAGGACTTGTCCATCTTGATCTTAATTTTCCAGGAAATAAACAAAGCTTTGCATTATACAATAGTACTTATAACACGGGTTATGCGTGTGAGTCAAAATCTTTGAATTTTCAAAGGTTCTTTTATTAATTCCTCTAATTCATTTATTTGAAGTTTACGAGCTACTCCAGCTTTATCCATATCAAAATTCATCATTTTGATTACCCAATATGCACGATGTTCCAATTCTACCAGCAAATGACATGGTTTTCCATATACCAATCGATAAGGAGACATTCCTAAAATAGTTTTATATGTAGTACGGTAAGCCCAAAGCGCATTAGTTAATCTTAAAGACCAATATTTACGATCTGGATTTACCATTTTTTCTAAAATATTTTTTATCTCCCAATTAGCTAATTTAGCTTGTCCACTTGTCTGTGGATGATACGGAGTGGATATTTTATGTGAAATCGAGTATTTTTTAATAAGATTTTTAAAAACTTTATTACAAAAATGTAATCCACCATCACTTATAATGGTCCGAGGAATTCTAAATTTGGACAAAATATTTTTTTTTAAAAACTTGATCACTGTTCTGTGATATCATTATTTCAACATGGAATTGCTTCTACCCATTTAGAGACATAGTCGACTGTAACCAAAATATACAGATATCCAAAAGATGGGGGAAATGGACCCCATAAAATCAATGCTCACCCCAGCAATCAAAATTTTCAATGATTAAAATCGGGTTCAAAGGCATCATATTTTTTTTTAAAAATATTTCCCATTCTTTGACATCTGTCACAATTTAAACAAAATATATGAACTTCTTTAAAAAGAGTTGACCAATAAAATTCATGCTGCAAAATTTTAACAACGATTTTCTTTGAAGCAAAATGACCTCCACAAGCTTCTGAATGACAAAACTGAATTACCTGATCTATTTCATGATTAGGTACACAACGCCTTATTATTTGATCTTTACAATATTTAAATAAATAAGGATCTTCCTAAAAAAAATTACATACCTCACTTGAAAACTTGTTTTTATCGGACCAGGTATAATTAGAAGAAATAATACGAGTAGCTAAATAGTTAGCTATATTAGCGTACCATGGTACTTCTATTATTGCAAATAGTTGTTCATCTGAAAAGATTTCTCTAATCGGAGTTGGTTCTTCTTTTATTTCATAGTTTAATATTGACAAGTGATCTGCTATCACATTCTCTACTCTTTCCTTATCTTTGATAATTAAATCAAATTCTTGTAGTAACAATTTCCAACGTAGGAGACGTGGTTTAGCATCTTTCTTAGTAAGTAAGTATTTTAAAACTGCATGATCGGTAAATACAACAATTGACGATCCAACCAGATATGAACAAAATTTATCTAATGCAAATACGACATCAAGTAATTATTTTTCTATAGTTGAATACTTCATTTGTGCATCATTTAGAGTTTTACTTGCACAGTATATAACATAAGGTTTTTTCTCTTTTCTTTGCCCTAATACTACTCCTACCGTATAATCACTTACATCACACATTATTTCAAAAGGTAACGACCAATCATGAGGTTGCATGATAGGTGCAAAAATAAGCATATTTTTTAATTTATCAAATGATAGTTGACATGCTTCATTCCATTCAAATATTATATCCTGACGTAACATATTACATATAGGCTTAGATATTGAACTGAAATTCTTTATAAACCTACTATAGAATCCTACATGACCTAGAAATACGCGAATATCTTTTACTATTTTTGGTGAAGCCAGATTAGTTATCAGATGAAATTTTGATTTATCCACTTTAATTCCTATTTTGGATACTATATGGCCTAGAACAATACCTTGTCTAACCATGAAATGACATTTTTTCCAATTTAAAACAAGGTTTGTTTCTTCACATCAAATGAGCACTTTTTTTTCTAGATTTTCTAGACATATATGAAATGAATCCCCATATACTGAAAAATTGTCCATGAAGACTTCTAGATATCATTCTACTATATCACTGAATATACTTAGCATACAACGTTGAAAGGTAGCTGGCGCGTTACATAATCCAAAGACATTCTTTTATATGCAAAAGTGCCAAAAGGAGATGTAAATGTAATATGTATCCAGAAAATAGTAATATGCATGACCAACTATTCTTTCAAACACTTTATCAATAAAAGGCAATGAAAAGTGATCTTTTTTTGTGAGTGAATTTAGCTTCCGATAGTCAATACATACAACCAACTTGTTACTGTACGCATTGGGACTAATTCATTTTCTTTATTTTGTATTACAGTAATACTAGACTTCTTTGGGACTACTTGTGTAGGACTAAACCATTTACTATCAGATATAGGATAGATAATATTTGTGTATAATAGTTTAAGTACTTCATTGTGAACTACCTCTTTTAGATGTGAATTTAATCTTCTTTGCATTTGACAAGATGGTTTAGCATTTTCTTCTAAATATATACAATGAGTACACATATGTAGACTTATACCTTTTATATAAGCTATTGTCCATCCAGGAACACTTTGATGATTTTTCAATACTATTGCTAATTCTTTTTCTTGAATTTTAGATAAATTTGATGATATGATTACAGGATGAATTTTATTTTTCGAGAAAAACATATTTTAGATTGGTTGGAAGTGGTTTTAAATCTGGTTTAAAGACTTTGGTATTAGATTCTACAGATTCAAGTAACAGACTTTAACATTTTAGTTTTTCGATATTTTCAGATTCCTCATCAGATATAGATTCTAATGTATATAATTCTTTTTCTAGAAAAAATTTTTCAAAAAAACTTTGTGTTAATTACTCAACACAATTTATTTCATGCACTTCATCTTCTTCTCTAGGTTGTTTTGCACTATTAAAAACATTTAAATCCAAGGTCATGTTTACAAATGAAAGTTTCATCATTCTATTTCTACAATTAATCAACGCATTTGATGTAGCTAGGAATGGTCGACCTAGAATAATGGGTATGTATGCAAATGCATGGAAAATTGGTTAAGTATCTATAACAATAAAATCTGTTGGAAAGTAGAATTGATCCACTTGGATGATAACATCTTTCACAATCCCTCATGGAGTTTTTATTGATCGATTTGCTAATTGTAGTGTAACACTAGTGGGTTTTAGTTGACTTAATCCTAATTGTGTATAGACCGAATATGGCATTAAAATATAGCTGGCTCCAAGATTTAGTAGAGCTTCTTCAATTTGGAAATTTTCAATGATGTATAAGACTGTTGGACTTCCTAGATCTTTGTACTTAAGAAGGTATTATGTTGTATTATAGTACTGACTTGTTATGTGAGAAATGCTTTCTTTGGTACATTTGTTTTTCTTTTTATTGTGCAAAGATCTTTTAAAAACTTCGCATAAGTTGAAAGTCTTTTTATAACATCTAACAAAGGAATGTTAATCTTGACTTGTTTAAACAGCTCAAAAATTTTAGATTGATCTCTTTCAGATGTGGGTTTCTTAACTCTTTGAGGAAGAGGTAAAGGAATAGGACATGGTTGATCTTTTTCATTTTGTACTTCTAGTTGTTTTTCATTTGAAAGTTCAGATTCAAGTGGTTCATTAATAGGAATTGACTTTCGTATTTTTTTTTTAAATTTTAGGTTTAATAGTTTTATCAATGATTTTACCACTTCTTAACGTTGTGATTGCTTGTACTTGACTTGGAGAAGGTTTAGAAGATACAACATTAGCTTGACTTTGACTTTGCGGAGGTTTAGGTTGAGGTAGGAATTTTCCCTTTTCTGGCATACTAAGGGACTGAGTCAACTTAGCTAGATGACTCTCGATATCTTCAATACTCTGAGAAGTTTGGATTTTAAAATCATTAAAAGCTTGAGTTGTTTGATTATTAAAACTCATTTGACTTTGAATAAATTGATTCATAGTATCTTCCAGAGTTCTTCTTTGTGGGGGTTGATATGGTTGATATTGTTGTTGATTTTGTGACTGTGGTAGACCTTGTGTTTGATTGGTAGGTTGTGTATTTCTCCAACTAAAATTTGAATGATTCCTCCATCTTGGATTGTAAGTTTCAGAATATGGATTCAAATAAGGCTTATTATAAGTTGGAACAACATTAGAGTGTTCAATTAACACTTCATTGAATGTAGGTATAGTTGGACACTCTACTTCAGGATGTCTTGACAACGCACAAATTTCACATATTTGATTAGTAGTTGAAACAATAGACACTTTTTTTATTTTATTTTTATTTCTAATGCTTTCAGTTTTCGAGATAAGCTAGTCATTTTAGCTCTTAAATCATCATCTTCTTTTAACACATATTTTCCTCTTTCGGATGTAGATGACTTAGTTGCTACTATATTTGAAGAAGTTGAGTCCCACATCTGGGAACTCTCATAAATAGTATCAAGAAATTTAAATGCTTCTTCAGGATTTTTACTCATAAATTCCCCCTACACTATCATTTTAACAAATTATCGCATTGTAGGTGGAAGAGCATCATAGAAAAAAACCAACTAAAGTCCAATTTTCAAATGCATGATGTGGACAAGCTTGGAGAAGATCTTTAAATCTTTCCCAACATTGATAAAAAGTTTCACTTACTTTTATAGAAAATTTCATTATTTGACATCTTAATGCATTAGTACTATGCATAGAAAAAAACTTTTCAAAGAACTCAGCATGTAAAGCTAGCCAGTTTGTGATTGAATTAGCTCTTAAAAAACTAAGTCATTGTTTTGCTTTATCTTTCAAAGAAAATGGAAAAATTCTCAATCTAACCATTTCATAATTATCTTGCAAAGTTCCACAAACTTCTTCAAATTATTTCATATGTTGTAAACCCCCACACTTTTATTTTAATATGTAGCAAGTAAATATATGAAATGTTTTGTAATCGAACATGTACCAACTATGTTTGATGTCCAAATGTATGTTGTATAAGTTTGGGTTGGTTTTTGAAGGGTTTAGAATGGATTGAAAATGAAAAACAAAGGAAACAGGCAAAACTGAACAGACTGTATCGGCACTGCATACCAGTACGGTCGGAAGTTACCGTTTCGGTATAGCGTACCAGTATGCTGCTGTCAAGAGAGCTCATCGTAAAACCTAGAAATTTTAAATCGTGAATCATTGTCCATTTTTTGCCTTATACATACTTAAAGACATCTTCTTTAGCCCCATTTCAACCTTTCTAACCCTAGGAAACCTTAAAGAGGAAGAAAGAAGGGAAAACACAAGAGATTCAAGTGGGAAAGATCAAATCTTCTACATTTCTTTCCAAACTACAAAACAAGGTAGGGGTTCCTTCCATTCTTGACCATTGAGGCTAGGGCTTATATGTATATGTATGTTTACACTCTCATTTATACATGTATATGCTATGAATCATCCTTTCTTGTTATTTTTGCAAAGATTACCACGTTTTAAACAAAGTTAGGGATAGATAACCATGAAAACTCTTTTCTTGTCATAAAACTCTAGTTTCAAAGAGAAATAGATTTTTCTTTTGATTTTTCCCTTGTTCTTGATTTCAAAAATTTAGTGCTTTGTAATGAACAATAAAAATGGATTGTTGATGATCTCTTGCTTATTTTCAAAAATTGTTCTCTTGTATTACAAGTTGTGAAATTTAGAGATTTTAGTTTTTCTTGTGATTTGAGAAAATGTTTGTTATTGCATCTCTTGTATGGTTGTTGTGATGGACTTGAATTGCATTCGAGCACTGCCGTAGAGTGTTGGAGGTTAGTCTATCCCAGTGGGGGTGAGATGGTTTCTTAACACTTGTAGTGGTTTGTTGTTTGTGAGATCAACCATTATTGTTCACGCCAGTTCAAGGCTAAGGGATGGTATACTTTTCCTGGGAATAATTTGTCAATGCCGTGAGAGACGGTATACGCCCTTCCTAAAAATGTTTGGGATTGTGTGATTGTGGTGGGTGAATGAGGTAGAATCATGGTGTAGATTTATGGGAAGCAACCAACATACCTGAGAATGTGGGATTATGTTGTTGAATGATTATTTGATTTCAATCACTCCGACATGTTTATTCCGTTCATTTAAATTATTGCTCTTGCTTAAACTAGAGATGCATTGAAATGTCCTTATTTTCTTTCAAAATTATATATGATATATTGTAAACTGAGACTGAACTATTTTATATGTTCTAAATCTTGTTTGAGTTTGGGAGGATGTTGCTATAGAGCTTAGTGCTCACCCCCTACAAACAACATATTTTTTTCAAATTATGTGCTAGAGGTGGAGCTCGGAGTAGATGAACAGGCACATTAGGAACCTCCAATAGATGGGAACGTGGATCCCGGGATGGACGTCTAGAATTATATTCTCTTTTGCCCTAGGTTCTAGACTAGAAAATTTATTTTGAGACAATGTAAAGGCTACCATATTTTGTTATTCCACTGCGAGATAATAGTTAATTCTTTTGGGATGTAATGGCCATGGTTTGACATATTCTTTTGGAATGATGTTATATACATTATAGATGATGAATGAAATTATTTTTATTTATGAATTTTATTAGTTGTTGTCATGATGTGAATGGTTTAGATTGTGATTTCGTTTAAGAGGGCTTTGGGGGCGTTACAAATTTTGGTATCAGAGCCGAAAAATTAGGTATTACATCGGAGCTGTAGGTTATGGATTACCACTACAGAGTTAGGACTAGGTAGAATGAATTGCTTACTTAAAGCTTATACAAGCCTTATGCTTTAGATTAAAGTAATAGTAAGGATGTCTTATACATCAAGAAAACTAAATAGTGAATTGATGTGCAGGATGGATGGAGAACGTGGACAGGGTTATGGAGGTCAAGCAAGCGCACCACCACCACCTCCCAATGCTATTAACGGCATTTATCAATGCCTAAGGGAGCTAACCACTCTGGTACAACACCAGAATGGAAATAACAACCAAAATGGTGGGGTTCATCCACTAGCTTATGTACCGGTAACGGGGAGAAAAATCGAAGGATGGTAGTTCTTCGAGAATTTTTGAAGCAACGCCCACCTACTTTCCAAGGAAGCTCTAACCCCTTGGATGCAAATAAGTGGATTCGCAAGGTGAAGAAAATATGTGAAGGGATGGGAGTTGTCGAGAATTTACGTGTTGGTTTGGCTACATACCTATTAGAGGGGGAGGCCGACCATTGGTGGGACTCGGTGAAGAGAAGAAGGAACATAGATACACTTTCCTGGGAGGAGTTTGACCAAATCCTCCAAGATAAGTACTTTCCTGAATCAATCAGGGATAGGATGAGTGCAGACTTTCTCACTCTAGGACAGGGGAGCATGACAATGACAGAGTACGAGAGGAAGTTTGATGAGCTATCCCACTATGCCATGGAGTTCATATCTACTAAGGCCAAGAGGGAGAAATGCTTTGAGCAGTGCTTGAGACCAACTATCAGGGAGAAGCTTGTGGCTCTCAAAATCCAAGACTATGGGGATCTAATTGATAGAGGTGCACTAGTGGAGAGTGACACAGAGGACAACCAGCGAGGATAGAACTTCACGAGGGAAGTTCTGATCCGAACGGGTGCGAGAAGTAGTGGGGTACCGAGGGCGGCACCATACTGTCGCCCAGATCAGATGGCTGGACAGAGACTTCAGACAGTTCGAGGAGATGGGGTTACCCAAAATCGGACAGACACTGACCTGCGTCAATGCTTCGGATGTGGAGGCGTCAAGCACTTCAAAAATAACTGCCCATCGCTTCCACCAACGACCAATCAAGCTGCTGGGCAAGTGAATGCAAATAAGCCACCACTACCGAAGCCACTAAATCTGAGACCGTTGGGAGCTATAGCACCCGGTGGTGCCAATCAAGGGAAAGCGCTTGATTTGACTCAACTGGAAGAAGATGATTGATATGCCGTTGTAGAAGGTATTGATCTTCTATATAATTCTTGGGCGTGAATTTTATTTGATCCCAGTGCTACTCATTCATTCATACGCACTACATATGCCCTTAATTTGGGATTGGAATTTGAGAAGTTAGAACACACCTTGAGTATTGACAAGCCTACAGGAGAACGGATAGATACTAGAAGGGTGTGTAGAAGTTGTGTGCTTCGAATTGGATAGCAAGAATTAATTATAGATTTTGCATTAGTCATGAAGGGGTATGACATAATATTTGGGATGAACTTGTTGTCCACTTTGTGGGCGGTAATGGATTGTTTTCGTAAATGGATTTCACTTCAATTACCGGGAGGGGTAGTTTTCAGTTTCATGAATGATCGAAGTTCTTCCCATCCATTTCCTACTATGGGAAGTAGATTCTTGAAAGCTAAGGTGGGGAGCAATTTGAGTTTCTTGGCCAGCTTAATGGGTGATGATCGAGATACATTCCATGCGAACGTGGTGTGGATAGTATCAAATTTTCTAGATGTCTTCCCAAATCAACCACCCGGGTTACCCCCATAGAAAGAGATTGAGTTTACAATTGATCTATATCTGGGAACCGAACCTATATCCATTGCTCCCTATCGGATGGCACCTTTGGAGTTAAATGAGCTAAGAAAACAGTTGGACCAACTATTGGCTATTGGGTTTATCCGCTTAAGCACTTCACCTTGGGGAGTTCTGGTCCTCTTTGTGAAGAAACATGATGAAACACTTCGGCTATGCCTGGACTACCGAAGGTTGAATTGAGTGACAGTGAAGAGTAAATATCCATTACCACGAATAGATGATTTGTTCGATCAGCTGAGGGGTTCTAGGTATTACTCAAAAATTGATCTTTGCACAGGGTGCTATCAACTGCAGATAAAGGAGGAGGATATTCCTAAGACAGCTTTTCGTACCCGATATGGTTATTTTGAATATGCAGTAATGCCAGTCGGATTAACTAATACTGCTACAACCTTCATGCACTTGATTCACAGGGTATTTTGGCCATATCTAGATCAATTTGTCATCGTGTTTATTGATGACATATTAATCTATTCATGAACACAAGAGGAACATGCACGCCATCTCTTGATTGTGCTACAGACATTAAGAGAACATAAGATATATGCCAAGATGAGTAAATGCGAGTTCAGGACGAAGGAAGTGAAATTCCTCGGCCATGTTGTGTCGAAACAAGGTGTAGCTGTTGACCCTGCAAGGATTGAAGCTGTGATGAAATAGGAACCACCAGGGAATGTAACCAAAGTACGCAGTTTCTTGGGATTAGTAGGTTACTATCGGAGGTTTGTGGAAGGGTTCTCGAAGATAGCTATGCCAATGACTTGNTATCTGGGAACCGAACCTATATCCATTGCTCCCTATCGGATGGCACCTTTGGAGTTAAATGAGCTAAGAAAGTAGTTGGACCAACTATTGGCTATTGGGTTTATCCGCTTAAGCACTTCACCTTGGGGAGTTCTGGTCCTCTTTGTGAAGAAACATGATGAAACACTTCGGCTATGCATGGACTACCGAAGGTTGAATTGAGTGACAGTGAAGAGTAAATATCCATTACCATGAATAGATGATTTGTTCGATCAGCTGAGGGGTTCTAGGTATTACTCAAAAATTGATCTTCGCACAGGGTGCTATCAACTGTAGATAAAGGAGGAGGATATTCCTAAGACAGCTTTTCGTACCCGATATGGTCATTTTGAATATGCAGTAATGCCAGTCGGATTAACTAATACTGCTACAACCTTCATGCACTTGATTCACAGGGTATTTTGGCCATATCTAGATCAATTTGTCATCGTGTTTATTGATGACATATTAATCTATTCATGAACACAAGAGGAACATGCACGCCATCTCTTGATTGTGCTACAGACATTAAGAGAACATAAGATATATGCCAAGATGAGTAAATGCGAGTTCAGGACGAAGGAAGTGAAATTCCTCGGCCATGTTGTGTCGAAACAAGGTGTAGCTATTGACCCTGCAAGGATTGAAGCTGTGATGAAATAGGAACCACCAGGGAATGTAACCAAAGTACGCAGTTTCTTGGGATTAGTAGGCTACTATCGGAGGTTTGTGGAAGGGTTCTCGAAGATAGCTATGCCAATGACTTGCATTATGAAAAAAGGGGAAAAATTCTTATAGACTCAAGGGTGTGAACAAGCCTTTCGCACCTTGAAGGAAAGGTTGACAACAACTCTTGTCCTCATTATCCCGAGTAGTGGGGAAGGATATGATGTGTATACGGATGCTTCGTTACGAGGCTTGGGATGTGAGATTATGCAAGGAGGTAAGGTTGTTGCTTATGGATCGAGACAACTAAAGATCCATGAGAAAAATTATCCCACCCATGACTTAGAGCTTGCAGCTATGGTTTTTGCTCTGATGTTGTGGAAGTGTTACCTATATGGAGAAATGTTTCAAGTGTTTTATGATAATAAGAGCCTTAAGTACATCTTCACATAGAAAGATTGAATCTTTGGCAAAGAAGGTGGATTGAATATCTAGAAGACTTTGAGTTCACACTCAACTACCACCCGGGGAAGGCTAATATAGTAGCAGATGCACATAGCAGAAAGTCTAGGGGTGAAATCAATTTCCTTGTTGTTAATAGGTGGAAGATGATTGATTCCGTGGAGGAGTTTGATCTATGGGTGGATAGACAGGGGGATCGATCGTGCTTATTTAATCTCGTACCTCAACCAATTCTTCGATAAAAGATTATGGAGTTGAAATGATAAGATACAGAGTTGGAAACTATCCGGGGTAGATTGGAGAAGAATGAGATGATTGAGAATTGGTCGATACGGAATGATGAGTTACAGTTTCGTGGAAGACTATGTGTACCAAATAATGACTAAGTAAGGGAAGAAGTGTTGGGTGAGTTCCATCGTTCAAAAATCTCCATACATCCGAGGAGTACCAAGATGTATAGGGACATGAAGCATCAATATTGGTGTCAAGGGATGAAACAAGACGTGGCTAAGTACGATTCAAAGTGCGTGGTGTCAGCAAGTGAAGATTGAGCATCAAAAGCCCAGAGAATTATTACAGTCCTTGCCAATTCCAGACTGCAAGTGGGATCACATCACCATAGACTTCATGTCGGGTTTGCCACGGACTTCACGAGGTTATAATGTTGTATGGGACATTGTAGATAGACTTACCATGTCAGCTCATTTCTTGAGTATGAAGACCACAGACAATTTATAGACCTTGAGCAAGCTCTATATTCGTAAGATTTTAGATTACATTGGGTTCCATGCTCTATCATGTCGAATCGCGATTCTCGTTTTGTGGCGCAATTTTGGCAAAGTCTACAATGGGCTATGGGGACAAAATTACACTTTAGCACCGCCTTTCATCTCCAAACGGATAGCCAATCCAAAAGGGTGATTCTAATTTTGGAAGACATGTTGCGTGCTTGTGTGTTGGACTTCAAGGGAAGTTGGAGCAATCATTTGCCATTGGTAGAATTTGCATACAACCGCAGCTTTCAATCCATCATTGGCATGGTACCATATGAGGCACTGTATGGAAGACCATGTAGGTCCCCGACTTGTTGGTTGGAAGCGGGAGAAAGTAGTTTGTTTGGGCCAAATATTGTTGAGGAGACTACGGAGCAAATTCAACTCATTCGGGAAAGATTACGCATGGCACAAAGCAGACAAAAGAGCTATGCGGATAGAAAATGAAGACCTTAGAATTCCAAGAAGGGAACTATGTGTTCCTCAAGGTGTCACCTAAGAAGGGGGTGTTTAGATTTGGCAAGAAGGAACAATTAGCACCAAGATATACCGGATCATTTGAAGTGATCCAAGCTGTGGGCAAAGTGGCGTATCAACTTCGGTTCCCAGCTCAGTTGTTAGGGGTGCATAACGTATTCCATGTGTCAATGTTGAGAAAGTGTCAAATGGATAGAACGCATGTCGTGGATTCTGAGGATATTGAAATTCAAGATGGAGCAACATATGAAGAACAATCAGTGAAGATTCTCAACTCCAAGGAGAAGGTGGTTCGCAACAAAGTCATCCNTTCTGAGGATATTGAAATTCAAGATGGAGCAACATATGAAGAACAATTAGTGAAGATTCTCAACTCCAAGGAGAAGGTGCTTCGCAACAAAGTCATCCAACTGGTGAAAGTCTTGTGGCAACACCTTGAAGTGGAGGAACCTACTTGGGAACCAGAGCTAGAGATGTGAGAGAAGTACCCCCATTTGATCCCTACTTGAGGTAAGTTTCGAGGATGAAACTCTCTTTAAGGGGGGTGGATTGCAAACCCCCACACTTTTATTTTAATATGTAGAAAGTAAATATATGAAATTGTTTGTAATTGAACTTGTACCAACTATATTTGATGTCCAATTNCCACACTTTTATTTTAATATGTAGCAAGTAAATATATGAAATTGTTTGTAATTGAACTTGTATCAACTATATTTGATGTCCAATTTTATGTTGCATAAGTTTGGGTTGGTTTTGGAAGGGTTTGGAATGGATTGGAAATGAAAAACAAAGGAAATAGGCAAAACTGAACAGACCGTACCGGTACGCCTGAAAGTTACCGTACTGGTACAACGTACCGGTACGCTGCTATCCAATGAGCTCACCGTACCGGTACAATGTACTAGTACACTCGGTAAAATCCATAAATTTTAAATCGCAAATCGTGGTCCATTTTTCGCCCTATAAATACTTAAAGACACCCCCTTTAGCCCCATTTCAACCTTTCTAACCCTAGCAAACCTTAAAGATGAAGAAAGAAGGGAAAACGCAAGAGATTCAAGTGGGAAAGATCAAATCTTCTACATTTCTTACCAAACTACAAAACAAGGTAGGGGTTCCTTCCATTCTTGACCATTGAGGCTAGGGCTTATATGTGTATGTATGTTTACACTCTCATTTATATATATATACTATGAAATCATCCTTTCTTGTTATTTTTGCAAAGATTACCATGTTTTAACCAAAGCTAGGGATAGATAACCATGAAAATTCTTTTATTGTCATAAAACTCTAGTTTCCAAGAGAAATGGATTTTTCTCTTGATTTTTCTCTTGTTCTTGATTTAAAAAATTTAGTGCTTTGTAATGAACAATAAAAATGGATTGTTGATGATCTCTTGCTTATTTTCATAAATTGTTCTTTTGTAATAAAAATTGTGAAATTTGGTGATTTTAGATTTCCTTGTGATTTGAGAAAATGTTTGTTATTGCATCTCTTGTATGGTTGTTGTGATGGACTTCAATTGCATTCGAGCAATGCCGTAGAGTGTTAGAAGTTTGTCTATCCCAGTGGAGGTGAGATGGTTTCCTAACACTTGTAATNAATTTGGTGATTTTAGATTTCCTTGTGATTTGAGAAAATGTTTGTTATTGCATCTCTTGTATGGTTGTTGTGATGGACTTCAATTGAATTCGAGCAATGCCATAGAGTGTTAGAAGTTTGTCTATCCCAGTGGAGATGAGATGGTTTCCTAACACTTGTAGTGGTTTGTTGTTTGTGAGAGCAACCATTATTGTTCATGTAAGTTCGAGGCTGAGGGATGGTATACTTTTCTTGGAAATGATTCGTCAATGCCGTGAGGGATGGTATACGCCCTTCCTAAAAATATTTGGGNGATGGTTTCCTAACACTTGTAGTGGTTTGTTGTTTGTGAGAGCAACCATTATTGTTCATGTAAGTTCGAGGCTGAGGGATGGTATACTTTTCTTGGAAATGATTCGTCAATGCCGTGAGGGATGATATACGCCCTTCCTAAAAATATTTAGGATTGTGTGATTGTGGTGGGTGAACAAGGTAGAATCGTGGTGTAGATTTATGGGAAGCAACCAACATACCTGAGAATGTGGGATTACGTTGTCGAATGATTATTGATTTCAATCACTCCGACATGTTTATTCCATTCATTTAAATTATTGTTCTTGCTTAAACTAGAGATCCATTGAAATGTTCTTCTTTTCTTTCAAAATTATGTATGATGTTTTGTAAAGTGAGACCAAACTATTTTATATATTTTTTGAAGCTTGTTCGAGTTTGGGAGGATATTGCTATANTTCATTTAAATTATTGTTCTTGCTTAAACTAGAGATCCATTGAAATGTTCTTCTTTTCTTTCAAAATTATGTATGATATTTTGTAAAGTGAGACCAAACTATTTTATATATTTTTTGAAGCTTGTTTGAGTTTGGGAGGATATTGCTACANGCATAATGGGTGATGATCGGGATAAATTCCATGCGAACGTGGTGTTGATAGTATCAAATTTTTTGGATTTCTTCCCAAATCAACTACCTAGGTTACCCCTAGAGAAAGAGATTGAGTTTACAATCGATCTATATCTAGGAACCGAACCCATATCCATTACTCCCTATCAGATGGCACCTTTGGAGTTGAAGGAGCTAAGGAAGCAGTTGGACCAACTATTGACTATGGGGTTTATTCGCTTAAGCACTTCACCTTGGGGAGTTCCGATCCTCTTTGTGAGGAAACATGATGAAACACTTTGGCTATGCACAGNGGCTTTGGGGGTGTTACAAATTTTGGTATCAAAGCTTAAGAATTAGGTCTTACATGGGAGCTGTAGGTTATAGATTACCACTAGAGAGTTAGGACTAGGTAGAATGAATTGCTTACTTAAAGCTTATATAAGCCTTATGCTTTAGATTAAAGTAATAGTTAGGATGTCTTATACATCAAGAAAACTAAATAGTGAATTGATGTGCTGGATGGACGGATGACGTAGGTGGGGATGTGGAGAAGCAAGCCCACCACTACCACCACCTCCCGTTGTTGTNAGCTGAGGGGTTCTAGGTATTACTCAAAAACTAATCTTCCCACAGGGTACCATCAATTGCGGATAAAGGATGAGGATATTCCTAAGATAGCTTTTTGTACCCANCTACCACCACCTCCCGTTGTTGTGAACGACATTTATCAATGCCTAAGGGAGCTAACAACTCTGGTATAACCCCAGAATGGAAACAACAACCACAACTGTGGGGTTCATCCACTAGCTCATGTACCGGGCAACGGGGAGGAAAATCGAAGGATGGTAGTTCTTCGAGAATTTCTGAGACAATGCCCACCTATTTTTCAAGGAAACTCTAACCCCTTAGATGCGGATAAGTGGATTCGTCGGATGAAGAAGATATGTGATAACATGGGAGTTGCCGAGGATTTACCTGTTGGTTTGGCTACAGACCTGTTAGAGGGGGAGGCCGACCATTGGTGGGACTCGGTGAAGAGAAAGAGGAACACAAATACACTTACCTGGGAGGAGTTTAACCAAATCTTCCAAGATAAGTACTTTCTNGTTTATTGATGACATATTAATCTATTCACAGACACAAGAGGAACATGCACGCCATCTCTCGATTGTGCTACAGACATTAAGAAAGGATAAGCTATATACCAAGATGAGTAAATGAGAGTTCTGGATGAAGGAAGTGAAATTCCTTGGCCATTTTGTGTCGAAACAAGGTGTAGTTGTTGACACCGCAAGGATTGAAGCTGTGATGAAATGGGAACCACCGAGGAATGTGACTGAAGTACGTAGTTTCTTCGGATTTGCTGGCTACTATCGAAGGTTTGTGGAAGGGTTCTTGAAGATAGCTATGCCAATGACTCGCCTTACGAAAAAAGGGGAAAAATTCTTATAGACTTAAGGGTGTGAACAAACCTTTCTTAGCCTGATGGAAAGGTTGACAATAGCTTCTATCCTCATTATCCCAAGTAGTGGGGAAGGATATGATGTGTATACAGATGCTTCGTTATAAGGCTTGGGATGTGTGCTTATGCAAGGAGGTAAGGTTGTTGCTTATGGATCAAGACAACTAAAGATCCAAGAGAAAAATTATCCCACCCATGACTTAGAGTTTGCAGCTGTGGTTTTTGCTCTTATGTTGTGGAAGTGTTACCTGTATGGAGAAATGTTTCAAGTGTTTTTTATCATAAGAGCCTTAAGTACATCTTCACATCGAAAGATTGAATCTTTGGCAAAGAAGGTGGATTGAATATCTAGAAGACTATGAGTTCACACTCAACTACCACCTGAGGAAGGCTAATGTAGTAGCAGATACACTTAGCAGAAAGTCTTGGGGTGAAATCAATATCCTTGTTGTTAATAGGTGGANTAGTGACACAGGGGACAACTAGCGAGGATAGAACTTTGCGAGGGGAGGTTCAATCCAGACGGGTGCTAGCAGTAGTGGGGTACCGAGGGCGACACCATACCGTCGCCCAGATCAGATGTCTGGACAGTGACTTTCGATAGTTCGAGGAGATGGGGTTACTCAAAATCGAACAGGCACTAACCCGCGTCAATGCTTCGCATGTGGAGGTGTCGGGCACTGCAAAAATAACTGCTCATCGCTTCCACCAACGACCAACCAAGCAGCTGGGCAAGTGAACGCAAACAAGCCACCACTACCAAAGCCACTAAATCAAATACCGTTGGGAGCTATAGCACCCGGTGGTGCCAATCAAAGGAGAGTGTTTGCTTTGACTAAACCGGAAGAAGATGCTTCCAATGCCGTTGTGGAAGGTGTTGCTCTTCTTTATAATTCTTGGGCCTAAATTTTATTTGATCCCAGTGCTGCTCATTCATTCATACGCACTACATATGCCATTAATTTGGGATTAGAATTTGAGAAGTTAGAACACGCCTTGAGTATTGACACACCTATGGGAGAACATATATATACTAGAAGAGTGTGTAGAAGTTGTGTGCTTNGAAAGATTGAATCTTTGGCAAAGAAGGTGGATTGAATATCTAGAAGACTATGAGTTCACACTCAACTACCACCTGAGGAAGGCTAATGTAGTAGCAGATACACTTAGCAGAAAGTCTTGGGGTGAAATCAATATCCTTGTTGTTAATAGGTGGAAGATGATTGATTCCTTGGAGGAGTTTGATCAATGGGTGGATAGACAGGGGGATCGATCGTGCTTATTTAATCTCGTAGCTCAACCAATTCTTCGACAAAGGATTGTGCAGTTGCAACGATTAGTTACAGAGTTGGAAACTATCCGGGGTAGATTGGAGAGGAATGAGATGATTGAGAATTGGTCGATACAGAATGATGAGTTACAGTTTCGTGGAAGACTATGTGTACCAAATAATGACTAAGTAAGGGAAGAAGTGTTGGGTGAGTGCCATCGTTCAAAAATCTCCATACATCCGAGGAGTACCAAGATGTATAGGGACATGAAGCATCAATATTGGTGTCAAGGGATGAAATAAGATGTGGCTAAGTACGATTCAAAGTGCGTGGTGTGTCAGCAAGTGAAGATTGAGCATCAAAAGCCCAGAGAATTATTACAGTCCTTGCCTATTCCAGACTGCAAGTGGGATCACATCACCATAGACTTCATGTCGGGTTTGCCACGGACTTCACGAGGTTATAATGTTGTATGGGTCATTGTAGATAGACTTACCATGTCAGCTCATTTCTTGAGTATGAAGACCACAGACAATTTGGAGACCTTGAGCAAGCTCTATATTCGTAAGATTTTAGATTACATAGGGTTCCATGCTCTATCATGTCGAATCGCGATTCTCGTTTTGTGGCGCAATTTTGGCAAAGTCTACAATGGGCTATGGGGATGGAATTACACTTTAGCAACGTCTTTCATCCCCAAACGGATGGCCAATCCGAGAGGGTGATACAGATTTTGGAAGACATGTTGTGTGCTTGTGTGTGGGACTTCAAGGGAAGTTGGAACGATCATTTGGCATTATTAGAATTCAGGTATAACAATAGCTTTCAATCCAGCATTGGCATGGCACCATATGAGGCATTGTATGGAAGACCCTATAGGTCCCCGACTTGTTGGTTGGAAGCGGGAGAGAGTAGCTTGTTTGGGCCAGAGATTATTCTGGAGACTATGGAAAAAATTCAACTCATCCGGGAAAGATTACGCACGGCACAAAGCAGACAGAAGAGCTATGTGGATTGAAAACAAAGACCCTTGAAATTCCAAGAGGGGGACTATGTGTTCCTCAAGATGTCACCTAAGAAGGGGTGTTTAGATTTGGCAAGAAGGGGAAATTAGCACCAAGATACACCGGACCATTTGAAGCGATCCAAGCTATGGGCAAAGTGTTGTATCAACTTCGGTTACCAACTCAGTTATCGGGGGTGCATAATGTATTCCATGTGTCAATGTTGTGAAAGTGTCAAATGGACACAACACATGTTGTGGATGTGGAGGATATTGAAATTCTAGATGGAGCAACATATGAAAAACAATCGGTGAAGATTCTTGNATAATGTATTCCATGTGTCAATGTTGTGAAAGTGTCAAATGGACACAACACATGTTGTGGATGTGGAGGATATTGAAATTCTAGATGGAGCAACATATGAAGAACAACCGGTGAAGATTCTTGACACCAAGGAGAAGGTGCTTCACAACAAAGTCATTCAACTGGTGAAAGTCTTGTGGCAACACCATGGAGTGGAGGAAGCTACTTGGGAGCCGGAGCTAGAGATATAAGAGAAGTACCCCCATTTTTTTGCTACTTGAGGTAAGTTTCAAGGACGAAACTCTCTTTAAGGGGGGTGGATTGTAAACCCCCACACTTTTATTTTAATATGTAGCAAGTAAATATATGAAATTTTTTGTAATCGAACTTGTACCAACTATGTTTGATGTCCAAATGTATGTTGTATAAGTTTGGGTTGATTTTGGAAGGGTTTGGAATGGATTAGAAATGAAAAATAAAGGAAACAGGCAAAATTGAATAGATCATACCAATACTACGTATCGATACTCTTGGAAGTTACCGTACTGGTACGCTGCTGTCCAGATAGCTCACCGTACCTGTATTGCATACCGGTACACTTGGTAAAACCCAAAAATTTTAAATCGCGAATCGTGGTCCATTTTTTGCCCTATAAATACTTAAAGACACCTCCTTTAGCCCCATTTCAACCTTTATAACCTTAGGAAACCTTAAAGAGGAAGAAAGAAGGGAAAACACAAGAGATTCAAGTGTTGATTCAAGTAGGAAAGATCAAATCTTCTACATTTCTTCCCGAACTACAAAACAAGGTAAGGGTTCCTTCCATTGTTAACCATTGAGGCTTCGACTTTTGTGCTTTGTAATGAACAATAAAAATGGATTGTTGATGATCTCTTGCTTATTTCTTCAATTGTTCTCTTGTAATACAAATTGTGAAATTTGGAAATTTTAGATTTCCTTGTGATTTGAGAAAATATTTGTTATTGCATCTCTTGTATGGTTGTTGTGATGGACTTGAATTGCATTCGAGCACTGTTGTAGAGTGTTAGAGGTTAGTCTATCCCTACGGAGGTGAGATATTTTCCTAACACTTGTAGTGGTTTGTTGTTTGTGAGAGCAACCACTAATGTTCAGGTAAGTTCGAGGCTAAGGGATGGTATACTTTTCCTGGGAATGATTTGTCAATGCCGTGAGAGACGGTATACTCCCTTCCTAAAAATGTTTGGGATTGTGTGATTGTGGTGGGTGAACGAGGTAGAATCGTGGTGTACATTCATGCGAAGCAACCAACATACCTATGAATGTGAGATTACGTTGTTGAATGATTATTGATTTCAATCACTTTGACATGTTTATTCCTTTCATTTAAATTATTGATCTTGCTTAAACTAGAGATCCATTGAAATGTCCTTATTTTCTTTCAAAATTATGCATGATATTTTGTAAAGTGAGACCAAACTATTTTATATGTTTTCTTAATCTTGTTCAGGTTTGGGAGGATGTTGCTACAGAGCTTAGTGCTCACCCCCTATAGACAACATATTTTTTTTTCAGATTATGTGCTAGAGGTGGAGCTCAGAGTAGATGAACAGGCACATTTGGAAGCTCCAATATTTGGGAACGCGGATCTCGAGATGGACGTCTATAATTATATTATCTTATGTCTTAAGTTCTAGACTAGAGAATTTATTTTGAGACAATGTAAAGGCTACCATATTTTGTTATTCCGCTGAGAGATAATAGTTAATTCTTTTGGGATGTAATATCCATGGTTTGACATATTCTTTTGGAATGATGTTATATACATTACGGATGATGAATGAAATTATTTTTATTTATGTATTTTATTTGTTGCTCTCATGATGTGAATGGATTAGATTGTGATGTCGTCCAAGGGGGCTTTGGGGGCGTTACTTATGTACATAAGGATTTTCAGTTTCTAAACTAGTTTGACAGTTTGGATATGTACATGTATTTAATGGGTCATGAGCAGAGATAAAACTAAGGAGTATGTTAAATTGATAGACTTTGCACTGTTTTGAAGTTTTTTCGTGAATTATTATTTGTTGTAACTTTTGGGGACATTATTCAAATTCATATTGATCAATTGTTTGAGTATGGTTGTTAGGGTTAATTTTTATGGCTTTTTGTTCGTAGTATTTTGCTTGAGGACAAGCAAAGGTTTAAGTTTGGAGGTATTTGAAGAGTGGGTTTTATATCTACGAATTGAGTACTTTCGGCTTGATGAAATTACAATTTTTCTAATTTTTAGGTTCCTTTTTATTTATTTTGTGTGTTTTGATGTTATTTTGTAGGGATCATCATTTCTAAGGAAATAAGATCATTTGGAAGGAAACAACGTCAATTTGGAGTCTAAGTGTTAGATTTTTGAAGACTAAGCAACAAGGACAACTCTAGGCTTAAAAAGGGATCAATACAGCTACGCTAGAACCAGCGCCCCTATGCTTAAAGGGAAAAAATTCAGCACCCCTGCGGTTGTTTTAGGAACCTAGGCACTTGTGTTGGCTCTGGACGCGAATTCTAACTTGTTTTGGGGCCGAAATTGAACCCTAATGCTAAATATATGCTAGGGTTTGAGTTGGGCAAGAGATATACTGATTTTGGGGGCTGCTAATAGAGAAAAACACCAAATGATCAAAAGAAAATTGAAGACAAGAATCGAAGGAAATGACACAAAAAAAATCAGAATCGAAGGCTATAGAGAAAGTGAAGATTGCAACTAAGTTTTCATTATTTTCTCTTACTTTTAGTTCTTAATTTTCTAAGAAGTTGTTTAAGTTGGGAAGGATGTTTTTCAATTACATTATGAACTAAATCTTTACTAAGATTGCAATGGAACATGATGTTTAGTTAAATTGATATACTCTTGTTTCTAATTCTATTGATCATACATGAGTTGTTTATCATATTTTGTGCTTAATATATGATTGTGTCGCCAACAATTAATTTAATAACCTAGATGAAATTGGAAGATGAATTCAAAGTTTAGATCCGAATATGATGACATGCGTCTGGTTAATTCTTCTTCGGATTCAATAGCTGGATTTGTGTATAGGATAGGAATATACCTATATGCCGTGTGTAACTTTTATGAGAGTTTGATTAATGAATCTATTCTAAATTATTTTTCATAGGAATATAGTAATTTAATTGGGAGAGATAATTTTATCTAACTATCGAAAGAGGTTTGAGAAATAATTTTGAGTTCTCAGTTAACAACATATTGTAATCAATTAACTAGAAGGAGAGTGGAAAGATTTATACGAAGCATTAGGGGAATTTGTAATCTTAAGTTCTTTTATTTGGTAAATTTCATCCTTGATTATGAAGTTTAGATTTAGTTTTAAATTAGTAATTTCATAGTTCAATTCCAATTATTTAAATAAAATTGAATTGATATAAAGTTAGTACTTGGAACTTAATAGTAATAATTCTTTATGGGAACGATACTTTACTTATCACTTTGTTACTTGTTGATCGTGTATACTTGCACGTTATGTAAAACCTAGGAAACATTTGAACTTTTTCCAATAAAGGACAAAATAGTAATTTGCCACCGCTTTGCGGATTTGAGATAAGTATTTCTCTAGACCTTGGATTAGGAAACAGACTTCACCATTGGATTCATATCACAAAATCTAGTTACACTGTCAAATTTCGTCGAATTCTAAGATAGTTAGATTTTTGCACGTAGTTCAAGGCGGCTAGGTGGCGGATGACCTAAATGAATTTTATAAAAATTCCTTATAATTTGATTAAAGTTCAAATAAAATTAATTTAAACTTAAACTGGGATGAAATAAATCGTTTCAGGGCGAAAATAAACTCGAAAAAGTGGGTGGCGTGTGGCTCGATGTGAGCCAAGTCTTTACAATTATAAATAGTGACTTAAATCAGATTTTTGGAGAAAATATCTCCATTTGTTCAGCCTCACACATTTGGGAGAGAAGAGGGAGAAGAGAAGAAGAAAAAAATCAATCTTAAGCTTTCTCCTTCGATTCCTGGAGTTCTGTCTGTCGGAATTCGTCGAATCAAGAGTTCAAGTTCATCTCCTCAACAAGGGCTACATGTATGTACCAAAAAGAGTTGATTTCACCAAAGATCCAAAGAGAGGATTTTGGAGAAATCAAGGTTTTGAGCTTAGGAGGTGTTCTTGAGGCTTCCTACCATTTCTACTACGCTCCAAGAGGTACTTATGTAGTATTTCTAACCTTTGATGTCCATAGGAAAAATGGTTAGATGTATATATGACCTATAACTTGTATATAGTTATGAAAATGAGAAAATGTGCATGGAAATGGCTTAGGCTAACTTCTAGCTTGAGTTTGATGCATGGTAGTTACTTATGTAATATCTTCTAACTTAGTGTCACAGGGTAACTTTCGTTTTTCTTTTAAGGCTACCTGTGAAGGCGTTGTTGCTATTATAACCAGCCACACTCAACTCAAGAATAAGGGACAAAAACTCACACAGAAGGCACACACGAATCTACTAGGACAACACTCCCAAACCTTATATATTGAACTCAACAATTTACAAGGACTCTCAAAAGCCAGAAGACTCTCTGCCTTCCAGAATGCTCAAGCACCCCTATTTATACAAGAGGAAGGCAGATGACACCCCCATCTGCCAAGGGGTAGTTACCCACGTTTTTCTTATTCCATAGCATACTGGACTAGTGGACTTGGTCTCTGTGAAACACCTGGCAGGCAGTTCCACCACTTCAAGTAACTGCTGTGGAACTGCCCTTCATCAGCATGCATCTAGACTGGATTCAGACTGGGGACATCCAGAACTGCCTCAGCAACTGCCTTGATTGAGTCTCAGCATCATAACTGCCCACATCCTCCTGGTCACATGCATTGAGCAGCCATGTGCCAATCAGGTGCCCACATTCAGCAGTCATGTGCCCACATTCACCAGTCAACCTTGCTACACGAACCAATGTGCATGCTGGGTTCAACCCATGCCATGCAATTCGAAGCTCTGCACCCACATTGCTTCAATTGAGCCCACCCATGCTGCTATGCTCAACTAGGTGGTCTCATGCTGCCTTGGTTCGCCCCAATCTGTCGAACCACTTAGCCGCGTCACCTTGATTCCAATTTCTGGCATGCCTTGGTGCAAGGTGCCACCAAGACTGGCCATTTGCACCCAAGTCAATTAGGGTGTGACAAGCCACCCCCACCTAAAGTATCCAACGACCTCGTTAGAATGGAGGCATGGTATTGCTTGATGAGATCCTCAAACTGCCACAATGTCGTCTCTTTCTCCCAAGTGGCTTCCTCCAGTGCTTTCCCTTTCCACTTGACTAGGTAATGAGTTCTTCTATTTTTCTTACTCATTCCCTCAGTCTTGTGGTCAAGGATAGCTTCAGCTATTTCTGTGAATTGCTTCCTGATTGTTGGAGGAGCCCGACGCCGAACGTATCTGTTAGGGTCCTCCGGGTCCTCAACATACGGTTTCAAGAAGGCAACATGGAAAACTGGATGAAGCTTGAGACGACTGGGAAGATCCAGCCTATAGGCCAACCTGCCTATCCTCATTGTTATTAGGAAAGGGCCGTCATAACGCTGAATTAATCCCTTGTGTGCAGACTTCCGAGAGATCTTGTTCCAGATTGGTGGGGTCAATTTCAGCATCACTTTGTCACCTACTTCGAACTCTACTGCCCTCCTCTTCTCGTCTGCCCACTTTTTCATCCTCTTCACCGCCTTAGTTAAACAGTCTTTTGCTTCGTCGGTCCGCTCTTGATTGGTCCGAGCGAAGCGATATGCTGCAGGACATCTCCCTTGAGACTTTTGCTTGACTACTTCATGCGGGGTAAGAGGCTGTTGGCCAGTTGCCAACTCAAAGGGGCTCATTCCAGTGGACGAACTCTGTTGGAGGTTATAACTGAACTGGGCTACATCAAGTAAATCCACCCAATTGTCCTGGTTCGCTGTGACATAATGTCTGAGATATTCCTCCAGCATTGCATTAACCCGCTCGGTCTGCCCATCTGTCTGCGGATGATTACTGGTGGAAAGTTTGAGCTGTGTGCCCAACAGCTCAAATAAAGCTGTCCAGAATCGGCCAGTAAACCGAGTGTCCCTGTCGCTCACTATGTCCAGCGGAAGACCCCAAAACTTCACAATATGCTTGAGCAATAACAGAGCAGTAACTTCCGCCGTACATACTTTTGGGGCAGCAATAAAAGTGGCATACTTCGAAAATCTGTCTACCACCACAAATATCGAAGTAAAATCGTTTACCTGAGGCAAGCCATTAATGAAGTCCATGGAAACACTCTCCCAAGGTCGGCTTGGAATAGGGAGAGGTTCCAATGTACCTGCCACCTTCTTCCTTTCAATCTTGTCCTGCTAGCACACCAAACAAGTGTGCACATACAGCTCCACATCTGCTTCCATGCGGGGCCAATAATAACTTTCTACTAGCAAGGCAAGAGTCCGTTGCTGCCCTGGATGTCCTGCCCATAGAGCATCATGAGCTTCTTTCAGCAACATCTGTCGAAGTCCGCCTGACTTCGAAACATAGGGTCTCCTACCTTTGGCGTAGAGAACACCATCCTCTGCCCAAAATCGCCGAGTCACCCCTTTGTGAACCTGCTTCAGCAATAAGCTGGTCACTGGATCATCTTTAGTCTGATCCTGAATTCTCTGCAGTATGTCTCCTACAATCTGGCTAAGTGGAGCAACTGTCCCATCAGCAACTGGGATTCGACTAAGAGCAGCAGCAACCTGATTTGCACTGCCAATCTTGTACTGCAACGTGAAATAAAACTGGGCAAGAAAGTCCTGTCATCTTGCTTGTTTTGGTGTCAGCTTCTTCATGGAATTGAAACAGCTAGTAGCCACGTTATCTGTCAGTACAAGGAAATGCTTCCCCAACAAGTAGTGCCTCCATGCATTGATGCAGTGAATGACTGCTGTCATCTCCTTNGTAGCCACATTATCTGTCAGTACAAGGAAATGCTTCCCCAACAAGTAGTGCCTCCATGCATTGATGCAGTGAATGACTGCTGTCATCTCCTTCTCATGTACTGAATACCGCCTCTCGGTATCATTCAGCTTCCTACTTTCAAATGCCACTGGATGCCCATTCTGCACCAGCACCCCTCCAAGAGCAAAGTCTGATGCGTCTGTATGGACTTCAAAGGGCAAATCAAAATCAGGTAAGCGTAAAATTGGGCTAGACGTCACCACCGCCTACAATCGATCGAATGCCTCCTAGCATTCGTAGCACTAGTTCCATGTCCTATCCTTCCTTAGAAGATTAGTCAGCACCGCGACCTTCTTCGAATAATTCTTCACGAATTTTCGATAATAGTTTGTCAAACCAAGGAAAGAACGCAATTCAGTAACCTTAGTAGGGACAGGCCAATTTGCAATGGCCTCAACTTTTTTCGGGTCCATCTTCACCACGCCCGCAGAAATAATATGCCCTAAGAATGAAATTTCTTTCTGGGCAAACTCACATTTTTCTGGTTTCAGATACAACTGGGCTTTCCTTAACTTTGTCAAGGCCAACCTAAGATGCTCAACATGCTCCTCAAGAGTCTGGCTATAAACAACTATGTCATCCAAATAAATCACCATGAAGCGGTCCAAGTATTCCCGAAATACATTGGTCATTAAGTTACAGAATGTAGCAGGGGCATTGGTTAAGCCGAAAGGCATAACTAAAAACTCATATGACCCATACCTTGTCACACAAGTAGTCTTCTCCTCATCTCCCTCTGCAATTCTGACTTGATGATATCCCAGCCGCAAATCCATCTTGGTAAAGAAAACCGCCTTTCCCAATCTATCAAATAGTTCGTCGACAAGCGGCACTGGATAGTTGTTCTTGACAGTGACTTTGTTGAGCGCTCTGTAGTCTACACAAAGCCGTAAGGATCCATCCTTCTTCTTTTGAAACAGAACAGGAGCTCCATAGGGTGCCTTGGAAGGTTGAATGAACCCAATGTCCAATAACCCCCCAAGTTGTCTCCTTAGCTCCGCCAATTCTGATGGAGACATTCGATAAGGAGCCTGTGCAGGGATTTTTGCCCATGGTATTAACTCTATGGCATGGTCAATCTCCCGTCTTGGCGGTAACCTTGCTGGCAATTCTTTAGGTGCCACATCCTTGAACTCAACCAGCAACTGTTGTACTAATTCAGGGACTTGAAATGCTTTGGACTCCTCTTCCTCAAATAGAACGGCCAAGTATGTTGCCTCCCCTTTTCGCAAGCCATCTTTTACTTGTAAGGCAGACAGCATTTCCCCCGAAGGCTTGGCCTTTGTGAGGGGAACAAAACAAGGATTGGGCATATCCATCACGAACATCCCATTTAAATGCGGCATAACAGACACCATTGCCTTTGTAAGGAATTGCAATCCAAAGATTACCTGGAAATCATCGAGAAGGACTGCCATAAAATCACATGTTCCTTACCAATCCCCCACTTTTAGAGGGACTTCTCTTGCGACGCCGCCTACTGGTTTTGCTTCTGAATTAACAGCCTTAATCTGGCTAGAGTCTTTCACCAAAGCCAGACCAAGCCGCTGTACTTCCCGATCAGAAACAAAATTATGGGTTGCACCTGTATCGACCATTGCCTGGACAGCCACATTGTTCAGGCGAATCTGCACAAACATCAACCCCCTCTTTGCCACTGTCTCCTCTTTGCGAATTGCATTAAGAAGTTATAATGAGTTGACTCGTGTTGGTTCGTCAGAACAATCAGTTTTCTCAGCCATGAGGGCACCGAACAATCAATTTTCTCAGCCATGAGGGCAATTTCTGGCACGATGAGGGCCATTATAGATAAAACATCCTGAGTCAACACCTCCCTTTGATGAAGAGGCTTTGTCAGTCTATTTTTCTGAATTGCCAAACTTCTCAGCCTTTTTCTTCTGCTTATCCTTCTTAGCAAACTTGGCTTTCCCTTTCGACTCCTTCTCTGGAGGATTAGCCTGCGTTTTGTAATCAACCAGCGCGTCTGCTGCGGACATAGCAGCGGGTAAATCCTTCACCCCTTGCCGACGAAGTTCTGCCTGTGCCCAAGTTTGGAGGCCAGACATAAAGTTGAACAGTTTGTCTTCCTCTGACATATTTTTAATGTCAAGCATCAGAGACGAGAATTGCTTCACGTACTCCCTCACGGTGCTTGTATGTCGAAGTTTCCTCAATGCATCACGGGCTTGCCAAGCCGTGTTGCTGGGAAGAAATTGCTCCTTCATTTCAGCGGACAGAGACTCCCAAGTAGTAATTGGAGGACGAGATTTGTCCTCAGAACGTGTTCGCCACCATAATTTAGCATCACCAGATAGGTACATGCTAGTGAGATCTACCTTCTCAGCATCCGGAGTGCGGACTGCTTTGAAGTAGTGCCCCATATCCCACAGAAAGTTCTCGAGTTCTTTAGCATTTCGACTGCCTGTGAAAGGCTTAGGGTCAGACACTTTAGCTTTCTGAGTGCTTTCACTGCCAGAAGCCACAGAGGCATTCTGCAATGCCCTCTTAAGCACTGAAACGTCGATCTCGAGGGAACTTAATTTTTCCCCCATATCATCGGTCCATGTGGAGATCGTAGCCAACACGTCAACGACTTCATTTTTCACTCGACTGAAGTGATCAGATTCAGTCTTTTGAAGTTGTTCATGTGCAACACGCATCTCTTCGAACCGCTGATATAGCAACTCAATCTGCACAGAGAGAGCTACAGCATCACCAGACTGTGGAGGACCAACCAGCTCCTCCAACCGTGCCACCTTTTCCCTTAGATCAGCATTCGTTCCGCCAGCCATAATTGATCTGTTGCCAAAATCACGCTCTGATACCAAACTGTCACAGGGTAACTTTCGTTTTTCTTTTGAGGCTACCTGTGAAGGCGTTGCTATTACAACCAGCCACACTCAACTCAAGAATAAGGGACAGAAACTCACACAGAAGGCACACACGAATTTACTGGGACAACACTCCCAAACCTTATATATTGAACTCAACAATTTACAAGGACTCTCAAAAGCCAGAACACTCTCTCCCCTCCAGAATGCTCAAGCACCTCTATTTATACAAGAGGAAGGCAGATGACACCCCCATCTGCCAAGGGGTAGTTACCCACGTTTTTGCTATTCCATAGCATACTGGACTAGTAGACTTGGTCTCTGTGCAACACCTGGCAGGCAGTTCCACCACTTCAAGTAACTGCTGTGGAACTGCCCCTTCATCAGCATGCATCTAGACTGGATTCAGACTGGGGACATCCAGAATTGCCTCAGCAACTGCCTTGATTGAGTCTCAGCATCATAACTGCCCACATCCTCCTAGTCACATGCATTGAGCAGCCATGTGCCAATCAGGTGCCCACATTCAGCAGCCATGTGCCCACATTCACTAGTCAACCTTGCTACATGAATCAATGTGCATGTTGGGTTCAACCCATGCCATGCAATCCGAAGCTCTGCACCCACATTGCTTCAATGGAGCCCACCCATGCTGCCATGCTCAACCGGGTGGTCGCATGCTGCATTGGTTCGCCCCAATCTGTCGAACCACTTAGCCGCGTCACCTTGATTCCAATTTCTGGCATGCCTTGGTGCAAGGTGCCACCAAGACCAGCCATTTGCACCCAAGTCAATTAGGGTGTGACACTTAGTGACTATGTGGACTATTTTATGGACTGATTATGAGGCTGTTTTTATGAACTATTTTGGACTATTTTATGGACTAATTATGGGGTTGTTTTGAGGTTATTTTTATGGATTGTTTTGGACTATTTTGGTGGCCTATTTTGGGGCTGCTATGTGGCTATTTTGGTGGCTTGTTTCAGGGCCATTATGTGACTAGTTTTGAGCTATTTGTAGGCTGCTATGTGGGTATTTTGTGGGCTTGTTATATGTCCACATTATGCCATGAGAATTAAGTGTGTTATTACTTGATTATGTAGTAACATGCATAGTGATTGTGTTGTTAGATAAAATGTTGATATATGTGTATTAATATATTAACATTGTGATAAGTTTTTGGAGATTATATGCATATGATATAATTGTCCATGATACATGTTGAAATGTGTGATTTAATTGGTTCATATGACACTCATTGCATATGAGACATGACATTGACATGCAATGGTACATTACATTTCATTTGCACGGAAGCATACCATTCATGGACTTAGACATAAGTATAAGTGTGTGTGTGTATGGGCATGGTTAATGCAAACATCATACTTTGTGGTTGAAGGGTGGGCTCGGGAAAGTGGGATTGAAGTTCCTACTGAGTTGCACGATTGTATGGCATGAAAAACTTGTGTCAGGTATAGCAAGAAGGGCTAGACACGTCCTCTGATGCAAGGTCTGGTTACTAGTTTTATACACTTCCTACGGTGCAAGTCCAAAAAAGTGTATCAGTTTGTGGAGCCGGTGGTGTGACACCTAAAGTCCGCTACCCAAACAAAGACGCATGGTTTTATTATATAATGATTTCATTTGATGGGAAACATCCATGAATGAAGTGGTTTTATGAATATATAGTTGGTGTTTTAAAAATGATCATTGGATGTATTTCATTGGATTTTATTACACATTAGCATTGCATTGTGTGGTGGGAGTTGGTGAAGACTCGAATTATGATGCATGAGTGAGTTTCATCTCATTTCATAGCATGGTATGGTTGAATTTCAACCTAGAATCGCATATTCTTACTTTGAAATGTTGATGTGAATATGTAATGTTGAATGTAAACATTGCATGTGCACTTAGGGAGTAGCCACTATAGGAAATACTTTACTGGACGTGGCTCACCCTATATGGGAAAATATTTTAGGTGTGGGATATACGCCTGTGGACAGCTCTTATTCAGGGTCGCAAGGGTGAAGAAGACCGACTTGTGGCTTTTATAACTCTTTTTGTAAAACTTTTGGAGCAAACTAATGGAGAGTGACATAGAGGACAACCATCGAGGATAGAACTTCACGAGGGGAGGTCCGATCCGGACGGGTGCTAGTAATAGTGGGGTACTGAGGGCGACACCATACCGTCGCCCAGATCAGATGTCTGGACAGTGACTTCAGACAGTTCGAGGAGATGGGGTTACTCAAAATCAAACAGGCACTGACCCACGTCAATGCTTCACATGTAGAGGTGTCGGGCATTTCAAAAATAACTGCACATAGCTTCCACCAAGGACCAATCAAGCAGTTGGGCAAGTGAATGCAAACAAGCCACCACTACCGAAGCCACTAAATCAAAGTTCGTTGGGAGCTACAGCACCCGGTGGTGCCAATCAAGGGAGAGTGTTTGCTTTGACTCAATCGGAAGAAGATGCTTCCAATGCCCTTGTGGAAGGTATTGCTCTTCTTTATAATTCTTGGGCCCGAATTTTATTTGATCCCAATTCCTCCTCATTCATTTATACGCACTACATATGCCCTTAATTTGGAATTAGAATTTGAGAAGTTAGAACACGCCTTGAGTATTGACATGCCTATGGGAGAACAGATAGATACTAGAAGGGCGTGTAGAAGTTGTGTGCTTCGAATTGGAGAGCAAGAATTAATTGTAGATTTGGTTGCATTAGACCTGAAGGGGTATGACATAATATTTGGGATGAACTTGTTATCCACTTTCTGAGCGGTAATGGATTGTTTACCTAAACGGATTTCATTTCAATTACTGGGAGGGGTTGTTTTCAGTTTCATGAATGATCGAAGTTCTTCCTATCCATTTCCTACTACAAGTAGTAGATTCTTGAAAGCTAAGGCGGGGCACAATTTGAGTTTCTTGGCCAGCTTAATGGGTGATGATCGGAATAAATTCCATGCGAACGTGGTGTTGATAGTATCAGATTTTCTAGATGTCTTCCTAGATGAACTACCCAGATTACCCCCGCAAAAAGGGATTGAGTTTACAATAGATCTATATCTAGGAACCGAACCCATATCCATTGCTCCCTATCAAATGGCACCTTTGGAGTTGAAGGAGCTAAGGAAGCAGTTGGACCAACTATTGGCTATTGGGTTTATCCGCTTAAGCACTTCACCTTGGGGAGTTCTTGTCCTCTTTGTGAAGAAACAAGATGAAATAATTCGGCTATGCACGGACTACCAAAGGTTGAATCGAGTGACAGTGAAGAATAAATATCCATTGCCACGAATAGACGATTTGTTCGATCAGCTGAGGGGTTCTAGGTATTACTCAAATATTGATCTTCGCACATGGTACCATCAACTGCGGATTAAGGAGGAGGATATTCCTAAGACAACTTTTTGTACCTGGTATGGTCATTTCGAATATATGGCAATGCCATTTGGATTGACTAATGCTCCAATAGCTTTCGTGGACTTGATGCACAGGGTATTTTGGCCATATCTAGATCAATTTGTCATTGTGTTTATTGATGACATATTAATCTATTCACGGACACAAGAGGAACATGCACGTCATCTCTCAATTTGTGCTATAGACATTGAGAGAGTATAAGCTATATGCCAAGATGAGTAAATGCGAGTTCTAGATGAAGGAAGTGAAATTCCTTGGTCATGTTGTGTCGAAACAAGGTGTAGTTGTTGATCCCGCAAGGATTGAAGCCGTGATGAAATGAGAACCACCGAGGAATGCGACCGAAGTATGTAGTTTCTTGGGAATAGCTGGCTACTATCGGAGGTTTGTAGAAGGGTTCTCGAAGATAGCTATGCCAATGACTCGCCTTACGAAAAAGGGGAAAAATTCTTATAGACTCAAGGGTGTGAACAAGTCTTTCGCACCTTGAAGGAAAGGTTGACAATAGCTCCTGTCCTCATTATCCTGAGTAGTGGGGAAGGATATGATGTGTATACGGATGCTTTGTTATGAGGGTTAGGATGTGTGCTTATGCAAGGAGGTAAGGTTGTTGCTTATGGATTGAGATAACTAAAGATCCATGAGAAAAATTATCCCACCCATGACTTAGAGCTTGCAACTATGGTTTTTGTTCTTATGTTGTAGAAGTGTTACCTGTATGGAGAAATGTTTCAAGTGTTTTATAATCATAAGAGTCTTAAGTACATCTTCACATAGAAAGATTGAATCTTTGGCAAAGAAGGTGGATTGAATATCTAGAAAACTTTGAGTTCACACTCAACTACCACCCGGGGAAGGCTAATGTAGTAGCAGATGCACTTAACAAAAAGTCTCGGGGTAAAATCAATGTCCTTGCAGTTAATAGGTGGAAGATGATTGATTCCTTGGAGGAGTTTGATATGTGGGTGGATAGACAGGGGGATTGATCGTGCTTATTTAATCTCGTAGCTCAACCAATTACTCGACAAAGGATTGTGGAGTTCCAATGATTAGATACAGAGTTGGAAACTATCTGGGGTAGATTTGAGAGGAATGAGATGATTGAGAATTGGTCGATACAAAATGATGAGTTATAGTTTCGTGGAAGACTATGTGTACCAAATAATGACCATGTAAGGGAAGAAGTGTTGGGTGAGTGCCATCGCTCAAAAATCTCCATACATCTGGGGAGTACCAAGATGTGTAGGGACATGAAGCATCAATATTGGTGGAAAGGGATGAAACAAGACGTGACTAAGTACGTTTCAAAGTGCACGGTTTGTCAACAGGTGAAGATTAAGCATCAAAAGCCCAGAGCATTATTACAGTCCTTGCCTATTCTAGAGTGCAAGTGGGATCACATCACCATGCATTTCTTGTCGAATTTTCCATGGACTTCACGTGGTCATAATGTCGTATGGGTCATTGTAGATAGACTTACCATGTTAACTCATTTCTTGAGTATAAAGACCACAGAAAATTTGGAGACCTTGATCAAGCTCTATATTCGCGAGATTTTAGATTACATGGGGTTCCATGCTCCATCATGTCGGACCGTGATTTTCATTTTGTGGCACAATTTTGGCAAAGTCTACAACGAGATATGGGGATAGAATTACACTTTAGTACCGTCTTTCATCCCCAAATGGATGGCCAATCCGAGAGGGTGACACAGATTTTGGAAGACATGTTGCGTGCTTAGGTGTTGGACTTCAAGGGAAGTTGGAGCGATCATTTGCCATTGTTAGAATTCGCGTACAACAACAGCTTTCAATCCAGCATTGACATGACACCGTATGAGGCACTTTATGGAAGACCATGTAGGTCCCCGACTTGAAATTCTAAGAGGGGGACTATGTGTTCCTCAAGATGTCACCCAAGAAGGGGGTGTTTAGATTTGGCAAGAAGAGGAAATGAGCACCAAGATACACCGGACCATTTGAAGTGATCCAAGCTATGGGCAAAGTGGCGTGTCAACTTCAGTTACCAGCTCAATTGTCAGGGGTGCATAATGTATTCCATATGTCAATGTTGAGAAAATGCCAAACAGACACAACGCATGTCGAGGATTTTGAGGATGTTGAAATTCAAGATGGAGCAACATATGAAGAACAATCGGTGAAGATTCTCGACACCAAGGAGAAGGTGTTTCGCAACAAAGCCATTCAATTGGTGAAAGTCTTGTGGCAACACCATGGAGTGGAGGAAGCTACTTGGGAACCGGAGCTAGAGATGCGAGAAAAGTATCCCCATTTGTTCGCTACTTGAGGTAAGTTTCGAGGACGAAACTCCCTTTAAGGGGGGTGGATTGTAAACCCCCACACTTTTATTTAAATATGTAGCAAATAAATATATGAAATATTTTGTAATCGAACTTGTACCAACTATGTTTGATGTCCAAATGTATGTTGTATAAGTTTAGGTTGGTTTTGGAAGGGTTTGGAATGGATTGGAAATGAAAAACAAAAGAAATAGGCAAAACTGAATAGACCATACCGGTACTGCGTATCAATACTCCCGAAAGCTACCATTCCAGTACAACGTACCAGTACGCTACTGTCCAGGTAGCTCACTGTACCGGTATTGCGTACTGGTACACCCGGTAAAATCCAAAAATTTTAAATTGTCAATCGTGGTCCTTTTTTTGCCTTATAAATACTTAAAGACACCTCCTTTAGCCCCATTTCAACCATTCTAACCCTAGGAAACCTTAAAGAGGAAGAAAGAAGAGAAAACACAAGAGATTCAAATGTTGATTCAAGTGGGAAAGATCAAATCTTCTACATTTCTTCCCAAACTACAAATAAGGTAGGGGTTCTTTCCATTTTTGACCATTGAGGATAGGACTTATATTTATATTATGTTTTCACTCTTATTTATATATATATATGCTATGAAATTATCCTTTCTTGTTATTTTTGCAAAGATTACCATGTTTTAAACAAAGTTAGGGTTAGATAACTATAAAAACTCTTTTCTTGTCATAAAACCCTAGTTTCCAAGAGAAATTAATTTTGTTCTCTTGTGTTTTTCCCGTGTTCTTGATTTCAAAACTTTAGTGCTTTGTAATGAACAATAAAAATGGATTGTTGATGATCTCTTGTTTATTTTCTTAAATTGTTCTCTTGTAATACAAATTGTGAAATTTGGGGATTTTAGATTTCATTGTGATTTGAGAAAATGTTTGTTATTGCATCTCTTGTATGGTTGTTGTGATGGACTTGAATTGCATTCGAGCACTGTCGTAGAGTGTTAAAGGTTAGTTTATCCTAGTGGGGGTGAGATAGTTTCCTAATACTTGTAGTGGTTTATTGTTTGTGAGAANAAGGTTAGTTTATCCTAGTGGGGGTGAGATAGTTTCCTAATACTTGTAGTGGTTTATTGTTTGTGAGAACAACTACTATTATTGATGTAGGTTCGAGGCTGAGGGATGATATACCTTTCCTGTGAAGGATTAGTCAATACCGTGAGAGATGGTATACGTCATTTCTAAAAAAATTTGAGATTATGTGATTTTGGTGGGTGAACGAGGTAGAATCGTGGTGTAGATTCATGGAAAGCAACCAACATACCTGAGAATGTGGGATTACATTGTTGAATGATTGTTTGATTTCTATCACTCCGACATGTTTATTTTATATGTTTTCTAAACCTTGTTTGAGTGTGGGAGGATGTTACTATAGAGCTTAGTGCTCACCCCCTACAAACAACATATTTTTCATATTATGTGCAAAAGGAGGAGCTCGAAATAGATGAACATGCACCTTGGGAAGCTTCAATAGATGGGAACGTGGATCCCGAGATGGACGTTTAGAATTATATTCTCTTTTGTCCTAGGTTCTAGATTAGGGAATTTATTTTGAGACAATGTAAAGGCTACCATATTTTGTAATTTCGTTGCGAGATAATAGCTAATTCTTTTGGGATGTAATGCCCATGGTTTGACATATTCTTTTGGAATGATGTTATATACATTATGAATGATGAATGAAATTATTTTTATTTATGAATTTTATTAGGTTATCTCATGATGTGAATGGTTTTAGATTGTGATGCCATCCAAGGGAGCTTTGGGGGCATTACACACCATCACCCTTACCGCCGCTGCCGTCATTACCTCCACTACTACCCGACCTTCACCACTACCCCCATTGCTCCACCACCACCACTATATCCACCCCACCACTACCACCACCACCACCACCATCACCCTTACCACCACCGTCGTCATTATCCCCACCACTACTAGACCTTCAACACTACCCCACTGTCATCCCTACCACTACCCCACCGTCACCGCAATCCTACAAAAGTGTGCAAAACTTCAAAATAGGGAAAAAAATACTTATACATTAAAACAAAATAATTTTATTACATGATACGGTAAGAAATACAGTATGTCAATAATTTGGTTGATGTAGAAAATAACATAGAGGATTGTCGAGTACACATAAACTCGAAGGAATAAAAGTGTCAAATGCATCATCATTTAAATCGGAATAATCAAAAAGTTCTGTATTTGAAACAAGTAACAGATTCTATAAAATTTGAATATTAGCATAATCAAAGATCGAAATGCTTGATTTTAGCATGGTCGATTGCATGCAAACGATCAAGTCTACGTTGTATTTGATCATTTTCATGTTCAAGCCTGACTATGATCTTGTTATGGTTGGTAGAGTTTTGTGGATCATATATATCAGCCTAACGTGCCTTCAGTACCATTAATCTATGTCAACGACAGTATACTTGAAACTCACAATGTTTGTCATATAACTGTTGCCATCTTGGGGTGGGTTCAATACGAACACTCGGATGCAGATAGTCGATCATAGGCCCAACAATACGTGTCCAACTTGACCGAATGAATGATAAGGGTTGATGGGCTCATTACGGAACTCACGCCTTTGTCTATACCAAGTTACACCAATAGAATTTGTGTATGATTTAATTGAACGAACTACGTTTGACAAACTCATTCAGCCAATCGAGTGTTGACATTCGTTGGGTGAAGATGAAATTTGTTGTTCATTGCGTAATAAAGAACCTTGGGTGGTTTGACTGGATTGTGTGTTAGATGTGCGACTAGACGCGTTTTGGGTTATGATGTACACAATTAATTCGGATGGTTTATATAGACACGAAATACAATTATATATAAATTTGGCAGGACATTTACTTGGTACGACTCATATGACTTGACACAGGTAAAATAATGATATGACTCCACACTAATAAAGTAATGACATAACTCATGAATGACAAAAGGACTGACATGACTTGTCACTAGACTGACTACACTGATAAAACAATGAAATGAGTTCACAATGAAAAAGTAAATACAT
Organism: Ilex paraguariensis; assembly: GCA_963454935.2. NCBI lineage: Eukaryota > Viridiplantae > Streptophyta > Magnoliopsida > Aquifoliales > Aquifoliaceae > Ilex > Ilex paraguariensis. The sequence goes on from CAUOFW020003902.1 coordinate 425,737, forward strand.
AACAATTCAAATACAAAGGACTGACATGACTTGACACTATACTTGTTAGACAGGCTTGCTATATATCAAATGAACAATTGTACTCTTTGTTAAGTTTCATTAGACATATAATCATCTAATAGGTATTGTGCATTAGAAAATATATTATTTTGCTCAACTATTGTCAACTCATGTCCATGTGCAGTTTGCATCATGTCTTTTACTTGTTAGAGCATATAATTGTGAGACCTATGAACTAGAATTCTATTATTCTTTCTTTGACCTTGTTTTACTGCTGATTCGTAGTCCTTTCTATTCTGGCATTGCATTGTTATTAATCGTCTATGAGACAATGGTATGCCTAGTTCTCTTAGTTGTATAAATAGTTCGTCTGATTCTTTAGTAGGAAAAGCTCACTCTTGTCATACTCCTACATAATACTCTTTTGGATCAAAAAATCTCTCATTCTTGTAATCATTGTTCCGCTCTTGTAACAACCAGACCTATTCACATCTGCGATTGTTAAATCTCGTAGAGAAATTTGATGTAGACTTGATGTTGTGTTTGCCATATCAACCACAAATAAGGTGTTTAAATAGTAGTGTCATAATTCTACTATGTTAGACNTGATGTTGTGTTTGCCATATCAACCACAAATAAGGTGTTTAAATAGTAGTGTCATAATTCTACTGTGTTAGATAGGTCAAATTAGTCAATAGTAAAATAATGTAGTGATCTGATGTCATTTATGGTATAGTCATTCATCAGACTAGTGTAAGGTCATTTCAGTATTTCCCTTTATCAAATGTGTGTTGTCACTTCAACATATGGTATGCAAAAACCCATTCAGGGTTAAGTTAGTTCAGCACATGATATGTTAAAATTAAGGGTTTTGTCACTTCAACACATGGTCTGTTGAAACTCATTCAAGGTTTAGTCACTTCAACACATGACATTAAGTACTCACAAGTTGTCACTTTTTCTTCTGTAGCATTATGACAGAGCAGTTACTTGTCACTTCAAGACAGTGTTTGTATTGATATGGTCAACTATTGAGAGATTTGTGTATTCACTATATATTCACTGTCTTTGTGGTCTAAGTGAAGAAAACTCATTTTCAACATGAATTATAGTGTTAGAGCTTTATATGAAAATATGGGTTATCATTGGGCCTTAGAGGATGAGTTCTTCTATCAAATGAATCCTCGTTTACGTTATTCAAGTAGGGTGGTAAGAACCATGAGGACTGAATTGCAATGTCGTTTGACGGAGCGAGAAAATTTTATTGGAGATATGCAAATTTGTAATTTACAAAAGCCTCGACAAATTGCCAGCCATATGCCAATTGAGACACCTCAACAACTGGAGGGAGCATTGTATCATTTTCGAGCTAACAACAATCGCATGTCAATCCATCTAAATCATTACAACTTCTGCCGCATAGCATGAGAACGTGTTGAAAAAGGGTTAATGGAAGAAGCATATATAAGTTTCCTTCTAAGTGGAGAAGTTGGATGTATTTTTGATGTCAAGATGTCTGACAAAAATATTGAGCAATGATGTTGTGTGGAGAACTGTGATGTTAGTATTGTGTGGTGAACTTTCATGTTAGTGTTGTGTGGTAAACTGTCAAATCGGTATTTGTGTGGACAAGTGTTAAGTTAGTGTTGTGTTGTGTGGACAAGTGTTATGGTAATGTTTGTGGGAACAAGTGTAATGTTAGTGTTTGTGTTGACCCATCGTAGTGTTGTGGGAACAAGTGTTAGTGTTTGTATGGACGTATGTTACTGTTGTTGTCTCTCTAGATCATGTTATTGTTGTGTTGAGATTTACATGTGAAGTGTAATGTACGTGTAATGTTGAAGTGAGTTAAATGTGTTGTGTATAATATTGATTATGTATGTGGCAACTTGATTGAAGAATACTATAAAAAAACATGAGGTGTATGTGACAATATAATTACTAAAGAAAAACTTTGTACAATATAGAACAAAAAATCCAACAAATACATCAACATCATATCCCACACGCAGGTGGTCGCCTACGTCGCTTCGGCTGTTTGTGAACCTCTTGCTTAGCATCATGTGGTCCAGCCTGTGTCACCTATGACACACCAACGTCATTATGATGATGGGCATGCTGTGCACGACATCACCCGCGTCCACGACCTTGTCGTCCACCTCTAACTTGCAACCTGACTAGCACACGGCCTACACCTATAATTGTAGCATCCTGTATCACTCCCTCCTTGACTTGATCCGAAATGTGTACACCCAAGTGCAGACAGTCAGGCTGTAGTAATAATCCGGTTAAGTCCGGAATCGAATCCACAGGGAACTATGATTAGTGTTTTGAAGTAAATAGTGAAAGAGACCAAGTAACTAGAATTTCTTGAGAGTTTTGAAGTTGTGGGATTTCCTAGATAGAATATAAGATTCTTTCCAAGAGGTTTTTCTAGACAAAGTATAAGATAAATTATCAAAATTAGCAACCACCCTTTAGTTCAAGGATCAGAACATGTAGTTAATCATCCTGTTTATTATACTTGTGCTTTATAACTCAATTAACTCCTATGTCAACAACAAGTTAATCGGAAGATAAAGATGGATGGTGTGAATTAAGCACATGGTTCCGATGCCTTTCTAGAAGTTTACAAGAATTGCCTGTGCCGAAACTCAATCCGTCTACAAACAAGCAAGTGTTTCTACAAGGCATCCAACCATGACATTAATGTTCCATTCTTTAATAAAGCACAATAATGGTGAAGATTGAAAGGTTGTCATGAAGATCTAGCTGGAGTACTTGCCTTGAACCAACGGGTATTTCTATACAAGAGTCATCTGTGTCATAGAAAGAACCCATGGTTATACAAAGTAATTTAGCTTTACTAGATGCATTTAATAATTCAATAAACAAGTAGATAGAGCATTAAGCATAAAGGAAATGCACAAGTATAACTTCTGGATAATTTCTACATATTTATCACCTCTTACTAAAGAGTGAATGAGAAACTACTCACTCTTTATGGCTTTGGCAAAGCTAGAAAAGTGAGTGATATTCATCCCTCCAAGTAAAGGAGTTACAAGGGAAACTACACTATCCACGGAGCCGGTCTTCAACGAAGAATGAGTGAATCACATTTCACCCTTCATGGCTTTGGTAAAGCTCTAGAAAAGTGAAGAATTTCACTCCTCTAAGAGAGAAGATGCTCAAGCAATGGAAGTGAAAGAATCTAACAAATGAAAGTAGAAGAAAGCTAGTTATTTTTGGAGGGTCTCCACCACAACCAAAAGATGAGCTACCTCTCTTGATAGATGTAAATAAAAGCAAGTACAACTAGAAGGGGAGTCTAAGCCTCCATCATGGTTGTTATAACATATATGTAAAGAATATAAGTAAATATAGGAACTAAAACTTCTTGATACAAGCAAATATAAACATAAATCTAGTTAAATGAGTGGAAGTCTAAGCCTCCATCTAAGCTCCTTACTAGTTCTTGGTGTAGTCTAAGCCTACAAACCAAGCTCTAGCTTCCTATTTTACAAGAGAAAAAATTGCACCCTTAAGCTCCCTTAATGGGAGATTTATAGGCAAGGAAGGGGGGAACAAGAAGATAAGAGAGGATTAGTGAATAGTGTATGCCGCCCATGAAAATCAACTACTCTGCAGGCAGTCTGTGGAGGACATTCGAACGTGAATCGACGTTCGAACGTTGTCTTCTGTTTTGCTTTAGGGGAGTTCGAACGTTGTCTGACTTCGAATGTGTCTTCTGGTTTTGCTTTAGGGTGTTCGAACACCAGATGGGATGTGACCACATCACTCAAGTGGACTTAGTTTTCTTTGGAAGCCCACTTCCACACTCCATGTAGGGCTTGGAGTTTTGCACTCATCACTTTGATCTTTCTTCAAGTCATGTGGACGTTCGAATGGTAGTTGGCGTTCGAACGTGGTACTCCAGTACTTTAGGGCCTCTTTCTTGACTGCAACATGACAGGTCTCAGCAGTCTGGTCTCCTCATAGTTCAAGTGGATGTTCGAACTTGAGTTGACGTTCTAATGTGGTTGCTTTGTCTCAACCTTCTCCAATTTTGTTCCCTAGCACTGGTATCACACTCAAGTGTGATATTTGTTGTTCTTGAGCTTTTGTTCACTTTAGGTCCTGAAATTTCATTACTTAAACTCCATCAAAGCACAATTAGTCCCAAAAGGCATAGGAAAATGCTAACTTTAAGCACTAATCACCCCTCATTTAACAATGGATCTGGTATGGGAGGCTATCTAGATGGGGAAGGAGAGAATGTGTGTGATAAGCCGATGGTAACCCCCGTTGACACTACTGGTGGAGTGGAAATGGGAACATCCACATGTGTATGACAAGGGATCACTATAAAAATAGTTGTTTGTGTCGGTATGGATGCAACTGCAGTCGATGTAGGTGTGGGTGTTAGTATTGGTGTGGAAGCAACTGTACTCAGTGTCGAGGTAGATGCTGGGGTTAGCGTGGGTGTCGATGTCAGGGTCGGCGGGGGTGTCGGTGTCGAGGTTGGCGTGGGTGTCGATGTCGGTGGTAGTGTCGATATATGCGCATGTGCGGGGGTCGATGCATGAAACGATGCCGGTGCTGATGGTGATGCAGGTGCCGGGGTCGGTGTCGGTGTCAGCTTAAGTACATGTGCAACTGCCGTCGTCAGTGTCGACGCTGGGGTTAGAATGGGTGCATGAGCCTGTGCCGATGCTGATTGTGAAGATAATGAAGTAGTCCAACCATGGTGAATATGAGGAAGTGGCTGTGCAGATGTAGACGGTACATCAGTTGCCGAGACTGAAGCTTCGACAAGTTGTCGGTGCTCACGGATAGATGTCAAACAGGTGGAGCTCATATCTGTGATATTGCCAATGGTGTCCATGCAACATGTCAAGTCTAGGCTGCCATTATATATACCACGTACAGTATGATATATCCGTGTAAGTGTCTCTTCCTACAAAAAAAATTGAAACATATTAGTAAATATAAAATAATTAGTAACATTTGTCCTTTTAATTGAATAATAAAGCATTTAACAACATATTACCAGAAGCTCTATGATGCTCCCAACTGNCGAAGCTCATATCTGTGATATTGCCAATGGTGTCCATGCAACATGTCAAGTCTAGGTTGCCATTATATATACCACATACAGTGTGATATATCCATGTAAGTGTCTCTTCCTACAAAAAAAATTAAAACATATTAGTAAATATAAAATAATTAGTAACATTTGTCCTTTTAATTGAATAATAAAGCATTTAACAACATATTACCAGAAGCTCTATGATGCTCCCAACTGGCTGAAAACCGATAGTCGACCTAGCGATGGGAGGACCAACAAGATGCCAAGCGATGCGACGATACCATTGCATGTATGCGTCGGTCGGATCCATCGGCGCAGTACTCAAGTCTTCGATAACAATGGTATCTCTACAATGTGCCCATATCTTCGTGTACACCTAATGAACGACAAACCAATCCCGACAGCATGCAAGGCCCGACTGGTATCGCATGTCTGTGGTATGTGCTGAATCAAGCCAAACTGTCAAGTAACTCGATCTGGAAAATGCCACTCCACAATGTCGAAACAAATCAATGGGGCTCGTGTGCGCCAAATATCTTGCCCAGTAAGGCAATAATCTGGCAGGGCACCTAGTACATTATCTGTATACAGCTGTCATATCATCTGCATTACAAATTGTGAGCACTCATTAATAAATGTAAAGTACTTTTAAAAAAATTGGGCAGAGTTTCCTCTAAAAATTGGACATTTGCAAAATTTTTCAACTTGTATTCAACACACCCAACTNGCCAAATATCTTGCCCAGTAAGGCAATAATCTGGCAGGGCACCTAGTACATCATCTGTATACAGCTGCCATATCATCTGCATTACAAATTGTGAGCACTCATTAATAAATGTAAAGTACTTTTAAAAAAATTGGGCAGAGTTTCCTCTAAAAATTGGACATTTGCAAAATTTTTCAACCTGTATTCAACACACCCAACTCAATGACAGTCATAAACATTTTACATCCCACCATCTCAACATTCACTTACTTCACATGTAAATTCAATGCAATCAACCAAGCACACTAACAAACATTAACAACGAACATCCGAGTTTGTAAGATATGGTCAAGATGATATACCTAATCCTCGTGCATCTGGTCCTGCTGGTCCTGATAGTGACGTAGTACATGGGTAGGAATGTGCTGCTCTGAAAATGTAACATCCCATCTATATATTTCAACTTTTTTTTAAAATGTACAATAATATGTAAAATATTTATTTAAGTGTAACCAAGTGGACCATCATGNTTGGTCCTGCTGGTCCTGATAGTGATGTAGTACATGGGTAGGAATGTGCTGCTCTGAAAATGTAACATCCCATCTATATATTTCAACTTTTTTTAAAAATGTACAATAATATGTAAAATATTTATTTAAGTGTAACCAAGTGGACCATCATGTACACCATGCGCATCAATAGTGTCATGTGTAGGGCCCACATCTACACTGACTTCATCTAACCTTGCACCAGCCCCATCATGTGCCACTGCACTATGAGTGACCTGCTGTCGTGGTAACACATGCTGTGGAACAATATGAACCAGATGCTCCCATGCCCCCAATTACGTAACTAATACATCGAGTTTACATATTTATATTTACAAGAAAGCAACTAAGTGAAGAATGCAACCAAGTGAAGAATGCAACCAACTACTTGAAGCAGAATAAATGGACTGCTAATATCCTTCACGTCCCGCTTAGTAGTGAGACACATCTCCCGATATAACCATGAAAGGGCCACACTGTCCCAACTAAAAGTATCAGCCACATGTAAGTCTCCGAGCAATGGTAGGAATATANTTACTTGAAGCAGAATAAATGGACTGCTAATATCCTTCACGTCTCGCTTAGTAGTGAGACACATCTCCCGATATAACCATGAAAGGGCCACACTGTCCCAACTAAAAGTATCAGCCACATGTAAGTCTCCGAGCAATGGTAGGAATATAAATTTCACCCTACTCAACAATTTGTCGCCGAACAAAAATCCCCCAGTCAACAAAAGTATGTACGATCGGGCGTAACATGCTGTAAAATGCTCAGTCGCATCAGTTGGAATCCTGTAGACCAAATGCTTGGCCATTGCACTAAGTCGTAGCGTGGACTTATCTATGGCTCCATTTGCTAGTGTGAACCCGAGCAACTCAATGCACATGACACTCCACTGTTGAATGTCGCAGACGTTGTCTACACTACATACAGGCATCCCATCAGCAGGAAGGCCAAGTAAGACAACTGTATCCTAAAGTGTGATGGTGGCCTCACCAACTGACAGACAAACTGTGTGTCTTGATGCGCCATCACTCTATAGGTGTAGTAATAAGATGTTAGTCTAGCTAAATGTATCTAAGGCGATATGCCCCATAAAATTCAGCTATACGTAGATGCTGAATGACCTGATCATCTGTGATGGTAACTCGACGAAGAGGAGCCTCTGATCATCTATAATATAACAGGGGTAGCTTAATGCCCTCCCATATAACTATCGTGCGATGGTCACCCTGTAAGGATAGAACATATGCATCATTTAGACCTGGATGTAGTAATGAACGAGGATCACGATCCATGTCTACAACCTACATCATCAAAAAAAATTCAATCATGAGTTAACATATCTCAATAACAATGTTAATATTTGTATGTACCATGTACGATCAAATACATCCTGCACATAAACATTTTTTTGTAATGTTAAACAAAATCATATGATGAGTAAAGTTCTTGAACAATAAATAATGAATGCAATACAACTTACATACAACATTAGAGTGCTTAAGTAACATTTATAGTGGATGACCCATTGAAGAGGCTGATTGGTTCTTTGTTGGATGAAGATCATCCCAATAATCTTGGTGGTGCAGAGAATGAAGATCAGGTGCCCAAGTCACTCCAAGTGCATGGATGCTAGATACTGGATCGATTAAATTCCAAGAACTAACATGAAAATGCGAGCAAACGGCCATAAGATGAGAACAAGGCATTTTATAAATTGTAAATTTTCCACAGCTGCATGTCTGGTCATCAATACAAACAACTTGTGTATTACGTGTTCACTGACCAACTCCACAACTTCACATCTCATGTGAAAGAGTGTAACAGTACTCATTCTTGCTTTGATCTGGTTAGGTCGCATAAATTCGATTGTTTTAGGTGAGTACTCCATACCATTGTCTATGTAGCGTTGTGCATGTTCACGACGCTCACAAAAATATTTTACAAGCCGATAAAATATGAATTTCACACATGTAGTGATGGAAAGCATCCTAGCACCTTTCAATGCACCATTGAACATCTCAGACACATTTGTTGTGGTTGTTCCATATCGCCGGCCACCATCATGGGCAATTGTCCACTGTTGTGCTAGAATATCATCTAACCATTTCCTTGCCAATGGATTTATATTTTAATTTCTTCCATTATCAAATTAAACTTGCAAATCTAATGTGCTGCCCTAGCCTTCCACACTTGATCTTTCAAATACGTGTTGTTTGTAATGTGTGTTGAAATTGCTTTGTACATGCCTAAGACAAAAACAATGATAGGCGTATGGCTAATTCCACCTAGAATCAGGTTTTTTAACCGTTGAAATTATACATTTTTGTTGATCTGAGATTAAGTATATACCAGCTCTATTCAGTACAATAGAGTGCTGTAAATGATATGGGAACCAACCCCAGTTTTCACTAGTCTCCTCATGTACAAAGGCAAATGCTAGAAGAAAAATCTTCTTCTGAGCGTCAAACCCAGTAACAATAAGAAGCTTATACTTATACTTGCCATTTACAAATGTGTCATCGATTCTAATTATAGGCCGACAATGAACAAACCCATCAATAGAAGCTTTGAATGCCTATAACACCTTTCCAAATATATTGAATGTGGGAGCACGAGCTTCATATTGTCACTTTACAATTGTCCCAGGGTTATATTTCACAAGAGCACCCATAAACTTCAGCAAGAGGTTGTAAGAACAATTTTAGTCACCAAAAACCTTGGCTATAGCCTTATTCTTTGCATTTCATGCCTTCTTGTATGTTATCAAATATTGATACTCTTTTTTCACCATTTCAATGATGACAGACATTGTTACATCAGGTGTACCCCAAACCACTCCCTCAATCCATTAAGAAATAAAACCTGCATCAAGCTGATAGTGGTCCTGATTCAACCTTGGGTAGAAACAAGGGTGAGGTGCCTGATATTTTGTGATCTCAAACATTCCATGTTTTGCCTTCAAAACTGCCCGTAGCCTCCATTTGCATCCACATTGTACATGCATCTAACACCTCAAAATTCAACGCGTTTTGTTTGTATCAACAACAACATATTATTGTTACATTTTAATTGAATACAATTTAACTGTCATTTCCAATTCTTTTTTACTCCTGAACACCATACCCTTCGCCAGTTTTGGTCTTGTAGGATCCCATATTTTAATTTCATGCAAAATGCACAAGCTGTCAATTCAGTCTGGGTTCCCGGTTCAGCGTTTGAGAAAAATGTTGGCTCCGGCTCATGCATAGGAACCTCACCATCATCCTTAATAGAATTACATTTGGCATCGTAATCATCATCATCAAAGTCATCACTCAATAAATCTTCTACAAATTCTTCTTATTTGTAGTAATCATTCCGGTCAGAAGCACACATTCCTTCATATGTATTATTATCAATCTAATGTACTGCAAGTGCATGGACGGGGTCTACTGGCTCTAGTGTCAGGGTAATTGCAATCATTTCCATCCCCTTGTTACCCAGTGTAGCACTGTAGTCTTGCTGGGATGAGCATTCAAGAAAAGTACTCGGCCCTGTTTCAGCTTGTCCATGTGCATATCGATTGAATTCTTCCATACACTGCATTGTTAAAGGGGTGTAATAATTGTCCACCATGGCTAAAGGGTCAAGCACTAGGATATATGGTTGTTGGCTTAGCATGGTAGAGTATGAACCACCATAAGACCAACCTTCATTACTTCCACCAATGTCATCTGCCTAACCTTTTCACTCACATACAATTCCACTTTGTTAACACATTGATTGTCAAATACAACATCCACCATTGCCTCCACACCATCATTGTCAACAATTTCTACTGGAATATATGTAAAAATGTTAGTTCCCAATGTAGTAGGAAACCTACATATAAGTTTTAGGTTGTANACTCACATACAATTCCACTTTGTTAACACATTGATTGTCAAATACAACATCCATCATTGCCTCCACACCATCATTGTCAACAATTTCTACTGGAATATATGTAAAAATGTTAGTTCCCAATGTAGTAGGAAACCTACATATAAGTTTTAGGTTGTATTTATTCCTATCTATCCCCATCACATCATGGAACCTATCCACCAATGCCAAGTAAGTTGTGTCATGCGCAACCTTTACCACACGCTTATAACCATTATTGTATTGTAAAACATTGTGGTTCTTGAATATGGTACCACCCCAATAAACCATCACAGAAGCACGTCTTCCAACAATTCTACAATAAAGACATCAAAAGTTAGTGTGTATAGACAACCAAANTGTAAAACATTGTGGTTCTTGAATATGGTACCACCCCAATAAACCATCACAAAAGCATGTCTTCCAACAATTCTACAATAAAGACATCAAAAGTTAGTGTGTATAGACAACCAAAACATTAAAATCAATGGGCCTTGTTCATGCTTTCATCGAAACTTTTGCTTGTTCATGCTTTCAAATGTAAATAAATTGGGTAGCCCGTTCTAATTTTCAATCACCCATCAACTAATCAGTAATATACCAAAGTTCTACACAAATACATATCTAATACACTTTTTTGTCCACAAAAAAAGTTTAGGTTGGTAGAATTTATCAAGAAGATAGGTTAGTACTGTATGAAGATAGGTTCGTAGTGTATGAAGAGGTGAATATTCAGAGCAATAATGATTTTACAACATCAGTTATAAGTGCTATCATGATTGGCTAACAATGTGTTGCATATAGATGTTCAACAACTCAGAAGAATAGGTGAACACCCATTTCACAAGGCACCAACTCTAAGTCCAACTCTTTGACAATGTATCAATCTAAGCATAATCCAATCCAATTTCCACTTTTCAATTTCACAAGCTCACACCAGTAATCAACCCACAACTTTTCAGAAGAATTTCACAAGCTGTAAATGTTCTAAAGAAAGACACCAAAGATTGTTCTACATGTCAGCACTCATCACCATCCATAGCAACCACTCTCAAATCCCCATCATAACCCAATATATTACAAATCCCCAGCATAGATTCATTGTAATTAATTAAATAAATAAATCTAAATTAAAAAAAAATCCAAACTAGCATTAAAACTTAAATTTAATTCCTAATTTGCAAAGAATACACCTAAATTGCAAACTATCCACCCAAAATTGAAAATACAAAATCAACGCAAAAATAGATTCACAATTGACCTAAATGGAAAAAACCCAATCTAAACTTTACACTTCCTTCCATTCCCCAAGTTAAAATTGATGGCATGCTGACAATAAACAAAATTATAATAGATAAAATTGGCATCATAGATAGTATGGAGAATTGGTGTTCTGGATCAATTTAGGGCAACAATTGATTTTGGTCAATATATTGATTTTGGGCAAAATCAATTTACGGAAAAATCAACTGAGCGTGGAGAATGGAGAATGGACTCACTGGTGATCAACCCACAACTTTCCACAACTTTTCAAATGCTCTAAACTCACAACTTTTCTTTATGCTTCAGTAATTAAGATTGCATCACAGTTAATAAAATTACAGCTAATAAAATCACAACTTTAGTAAATTAGATTGCATCACAGCTAATATTTTTTTGCCCCACAAATAACTAGCCTCATCATAGCTACTATAATAAGATTGCATCACAGCTAATATAATAAGATTGCAACACATCTAATCTAATTTGCCCCCAAAAAATCGATTGCATCACAGCTAATAAAATAATCAAACACTTAATATCATATTGCATCATAATCGATAAAATTATCAAAATTACATCATCACTCATATAATTATCAAAATTATCAGCATACATCCCCTCAAACCAAATTCCAAGCTTTTACTTTTTTTTTTTAAACCAAGGCAATTTTACTGAATGAATTTCAGAATTTACAAGATACAAATAGCAGAAAAAATCTGTNCCAAATTCCAAGCTTTTACTTTTTTTTTTTAAACCAAGGCAATTTTACTGAATGAATTTCAGAATTTACAAGATACAAATAGCAGAAAAAATCTGTTTACAAGAGAACAGAAAAATTTTGTTTCAAAATAGAACATTTGTTACAAGCCAACAGAAAATTCTGATAGGAGAAGCAAAACAGGAAAATTGTTATAGGGAAAATCTGTTTAGGCCAAACTGCATCAAACAAATACTCATAAAATTATCTAAATTATCATAACTCATATTCTAAAATATAGTAACTGATTACAGTCACTAAACGATAGAAAGAGATAGTAGAACTCTTGCACGATGCTAGTCGACGATGGTTAGTTAGTGGAGGACTCGATGGAAATGCCTATGGAGCTTTGATTTGATGCATGGAGGACTTGATGGAGCTAGCTAGACTAGTGGAGGACTTGAGTGACAAANGATGGAAATGCCTATGGAGCTTTGATTTGATGCATGGAGGACTTGATGGAGCTAGCTAGACTGGTGGAGGACTTGAGCGACAGAGCTTGAGAAATTTAGGGCAAAATCGATTTAGGGAAATTTTGGGTTTTGAAATTTAGGGCATTAAGGGCAATTTGAGCTTATGAAATTTTGGGCAAAATGGATGGAAGGCCCTGATGGAAATGCAATTCATTGGTGGAGCTGTGCTCATTCGTTGGAGTTCTGGATCGATTTAGGGCAAAATCGCATCAGGGTGGATCGACTTGATGGAGCTCACTGCTTAGTCGCTAGTGGAAGTGATGCTTACTGCTCAGTCGCTGACTCGCTAGTGGAGATGTGATTTATGGTCCTCCGATAGTCTTCCTCGTCGGAGACAACAATGCTTGAATGGTTGGAGGAGTAGGCCACAGAGATCTTCCTCGTTGGAGAATAGGCTGTGATATAGGAAAGGTGAGAGTGGTCGTTGGAGGAGGAGGAGGAGGAGAGGTGAGAGTGGTTGAAATGTTTGAAAAAGTTTGATCNTGATGCTTACTGCTCAGTCGCTGACTCGCTAGTGGAGATGTGATTTATGGTCCTCTGATAGTCTTCCTCGTCAGAGACAACAATGCTTGAATGGTTGGAGGAGTAGGCCACAGTGATCTTCCTCGTTGGAGAATAGGCTGTGATATAGGAAAGGTGAGAGTGGTCGTTGGAGGAGNTAGGCCACAGAGATCTTCCTCGTTGGAGAATAGGCTGTGATATAGGAAAGGTGAGAGTGGTCGTTGGAGGAGGAGGAGGAGGAGAGGTGAGAGTGGTTGAAATGTTTGAAAAAGTTTGATCTAGACTGTGATATAGGAAAGTTCAAGGGGGCTCAGTTAACGTTTAAATCATCATTTTGAATGACGACTTTAAAGGTGTCATTCTAGATGACGTTTTCTTAACTTTGCCACCCAATTTAACGTCGTTAACAACGTTTGTAAAACGAGTAAGTTTAAAACGTCATTTTGAATGACGTTTTTAGATGCGTCACTTAAAATGTCGTTTTATACCATAATTATTAGAATTCTATTAACTTTAAAATCGTCATTTCAAATGACGATTTTAGAGGAGAAGGCGTCATTTCAAATGACATTTTTTTAAAAAAGACTGGGTTTGAGAATTAAGTTTAAAAGTGACTAGATTTTGAAATTAAGATTTCATGGGGGCTAGGTTTGGGGAAAACCTCTTTAAATTATGTTGGGTAAATTTGACATTTTATTACACAGACAGACATCCCTTCTTATTTAAAAAATTACATTTATATTTCAATAAATAATCAAAATTAATGATATTTATAAAAATGCTATTTTGCCCTCTATTTGACTGGACAGACCTAAATAAACAAATATATTATGTCTGGATCAAATCTTTAAGCTCAACCCTAGGGGTTGCAATCATGTCGGGTCAAATCATTTTTGTGTTATATTTTGGGTTTGTGTCAAACACTAACCAATTCTAATCCAATCCATGTAATTAATCATGTCAATGTTCTGTCGATTTATTTATTTTTATGTCATGCTCGTGTTGATCCATATAACCTGTGAATAAAAAATTTAACGCTCAATTTTATATCTAAAATTTCATTATCAGTTAATCAAATCTATGTTCATATTTTTTTCTATAAACTAAAAATTAACTTAATAAATATAATAATAAAAATGAGTAAAAATATTTTTTTATACAAGAATCAAGTCACTAGACAAAATATAATAAAAAATTAACATTTTATTCTTATAGTACTACTTAAATGTGTAAATCGTGTCAATTTCGTATTGTTCGTGTTTGAGACTAACCCAACCCATTTATTACTCGTGTTAATGAGTCCTGTCAAAGTTTGTAAAATAGTCAACCCTAACCCACTAACCACCCCAATCACCTTAACTGTACACTCCACAAGCAAATAGGAATGGACTAGTGGTTAGTGTCTTTCCCGCCTTGGGTCTTGTTGCAAGGTTCAAGTCTCACCTAGTTCTTGTCCCCTGTATGAATAGTGATCTAAAAAAAACTATATAGTCCATGACTACACATCTTCCTCCCTCCCCTACTCTCTCTTTCTCTCTCTTTCACACACACACATACACGCGCGCGCACGATTTACAATTTGCTAAAGGTTTGAACAAAGGATCTGATGATGCACAAAAGTGGATTCACAATCAACAATCGAGTATACAATGTAGAGTAATTAATGAAGCAATCAATGATAAAAGACAGAGATTGGTTCAACATAGGCAACACACAGATATATAATGGTTTGGTCAGAGTGACCTACTCTACTTTGAAGGCGGCAACAGTGGCCGTAGGACTTTTTTGATAAAGTAGTAGGTGGGAGAGAGAGCAAGGGTATGCTTTAGGTATGGTGAGGTAGCTATGAGAGAGATAGTTATATAAAATGTGTGTAGAGATGTCCCTCTCATGTGTAGAGAGCTTACAATTTATAGGTACAGAGTCTTAATTGAGATGGTGGCATGAGGGTTAGGTTACTAGCTTTCTGAGGAGGATAACTACAACTATGAATATGTATAATTAGAGATAGTCTTGATCTTTGAGAGTGGCTATCCCGATAATTACTTCCCACGTGTGATAATCTTACTAGATTCCTTAAACTTTGGACTGGGCCGAACCCATGAGCTAGGCTTGACCTACTTTGTAGCCGATTTAAGCTTACCCAAGAATTGGGCTTGGACCCCGCTAGATCTGGGCTCATCATTTGCTCCCCATGCCCCAAGCCCTTGTGATGACAAGAGATTGAGGGCATGAGTGAGCTTCCTCATTTGGATAGACAAGGTCTCTTGCTTTGCACAATGGTACCTCCCAAGCTTCTTACTCCATTCAGTTGGTCTAGGTATCTNTTTGAATGACGTTTTTAGATGCGTCACTTAAAATGTCGTTTTATACCATAATTATCAAAATTCTATTAACTTTAAAATCGTCATTTCAAATGACGATTTTAGAGGAGAAGGCGTCATTTCAAATGACGTTTTTTTAAAAAAGACTGGGTTTGAGAATTAAGTTTAAAAGTGGCTAGATTTTGAAATTAAGATTTCATGGGGGCTGGGTTTGGGGAAAACCTCTTTAAATTATGTTGGGTAAATTTGACATTTTATTACACAGACAGACATCCCTTCTTATTTAAAAAATTACATTTATATTTCAATAAAAAATCAAAATTAATGATATTTGTAAAACTGCTATTTTGCCCTCTATTTGACTGGACAGACCTAAATAAACAAATATATTATGTCTGGATCAAATCTTTAAGCTCAACCCTAGGGGTTGCAATCATGTCGGGTCAAATCATTTTTGTGTTATATTATTTTGGGTTTGTGTCAAACACTAACCAATTCTAATCCAATCCATGTAATTAATTGTGTCAATGTTGTGTCGATTTATTTATTTTTATGTCATACTCGTGTTGATCCATATAACCTGTGAATAAAAAATTTAACGCTCAATTTTATATCTAAAATTTCATTATCAGTTAATCAAATCTATGTTCATATTTTTTTCTATAAACTAAAAATTAACTTAATAAATATAATAATAAAAATGAGTAAAAATATTTTTTTATACAAGAATCAAGTCACTAGACAAAATATAATAAAAAATTAACATTTTATTCTTATAGTACTACTTAAATGTGTAAATCGTGTCAATTTCGTATTGTTCGTGTTTGAGACTAACCCAACTCATTTATTACTCGTGTTAATGAGTCCTGTCAAAGTTTGTAAAATAGTCAACCCTAACCCACTAACCACCCCCCAATCACCTTAATTGTACACTCCACAAGCAAATAGGAATGGACTAGTGGTTAGTGTCTTTCCCGCCTTGGGTCTTGTTGCAAGGTTCAAGTCTCACCTAGTTCTTGTCCCCTGTATGAATAGTGATCTAAAAAAAACTATATAGTCCATGACTACACATCTTCCTCCCTCCCCTACTCTCTCTTTCTCTCTCTTTCACACACACACATACACGCGCGCGCGATTTACAATTTGCTAAAGGTTTGAACAAAGGATCTGATGACGCACAAAAGTGGATTCACAATCAACAATCGAGTATACAATGTAGAGTAATTAATGAAGCAATCAATGATAAAAGACAGAGATTGGGTCAACATAGGCAACACACAGATATATAATGGTTCGGTCAGAGTGACCTACTCTACTTTGAAGGCGGCAACAGTGGCCGTAGGACTTTTTTGATAAAGTAGTAGGTGGGAGAGAGAGCAAGGGTATGCTTTAGGTATGGTGAGGTAGCTATGAGAGAGATAGTTATATAAAATGTGTGTAGAGATGTCCCTCTCATGTGTAGAGAGCTTACAATTTATAGGTATAGAGTCTTAATTGAGATGGTGGCATGAGGGTTAGGTTACTAGCTTTTTGAGGAGGATAACTACAACTATGAATATGTATAATTAGAGATAGTCTTGATCTTTGAGAGTGGCTATCCCGATAATTACTTCCCACGTGTGATAATCTTACTAGATTCCTTAAACTTTGGACTAGGCCGAACCCATGAGCTAGGCTTGACCTACTTTGTAGCCGATTTAAGCTTACCCAAGAATTGGGCTTGCACCCCGCTAGATCTGGGCTCATCATTTGCTCCCCATGCCCCAAGCCCTTGTGATGACAAAAGATTGAGGGCATGAGTGAGCTTCCTCATGTGGATAGACAAGGTCTCTTACTTTGCACAATGGTACCTCCCAAGCTTCTTACTCCATTCAGTTGGTCTAGGTATCTTACTCCCCCAACTCATCCTTCTATATTTACGAAGCCTCTTTTCCCCATTTGATTGACACTGTGATATCAGAAGCTCTTCACCACTCCCCTTTTTCTCACCCCCATAGATTGTAGAGAGATTAGCTTTTGGAGAAGGTGAGACATAGAGATGAGAAGGGGGTTGCCGAAGGAGACCGAGAACATGGTGGTGACGCTAGAGTCCATCATCACCTCGATAGGAGAAGCCTTGCCATAGGTGATGCTAGTAGACTCTCAAGGTGGTGCCAATAGCTTAGATGACACCTCGAATAATGCAGGTGTCTGAGGCAGCAATGAGAGTGCAAGTGACACTGAGGGCAAGCAAGGTGGCCTAAAAGGCCATCTGATCGACGCCGGTGCAGAGGAGAAAGGGAAAGACGCTAGGGACTTGTTGGGGTATGCTAGGGACACATAGTTGAGAGGCTAGGGACATTATGGGTGACGCCAATGACGTCCTTGGCATGAGAGGCGACACTGAAGCAGAGGAAAGAGAGGCAGGTTCGAGAGGCTACGGAGGAGTAGTTGAGACTAGAAAGACAAACACAAGAGGCTACCGAGGAGTAGTTGAGACTAGAGAGACAAGCACGAGAGGTTGCCAAGTAGTGGTTGAGGCTAGCTCACGAGAGTGTTGCACCTCTTGATGCTGATATTTTAGTGTCTTATAAGAGGGTCATGAAGCTGGAGGCTAATAAGGAGACTGTCTGCACTAGAGCAGAGTCAAAGCTACTAGCGTCTCTCGATAGGGCCGCAAGAGCTGAGGCCGAGCTATGTATAACTCGGGAGAGGGATGCCATAGTAGAGGCTGACCTGCAAGTAGCTCGTAAGAAAGATACCACTGTAGAGGCTCATTCCATGAAAGGGCTGTAGGAGTTGAGACTGAGCTACGTATAACTTGGGAAAGGGCTGCAGTGGTGAAGGCTGACTTGCGAGTAGCTATTGAAAGCCACATGAGTAGAAGCTCATTCCATGAGATGGAGATGAGGAGGGAGGCTATTGAGAGGGCCATTATAGGCTCTTTTATTGATGGTTATGAAGAGTTTCAGGAAAAAGATTCAATAGCTTTCTCTGCTATTGATTTCTTTTGCATCGTCCCATATGAGGCCACAAGGACGAATGGTGATGGCGAGAGCTTTGATAAGAGCGGACCAGGGGCATTGAATGATTGTTGGGAGTATGACGAATTTTATCTTTTTGTCTACCTTGTTATTCAGTCATGTTTTGATTTTTGTAAGCTATTTACAATCTTTATGAAATGAAAGCAAGATAATTCTTGACACAATAATATTTGCAAAGTTTTATTTCATAAAAAATAGATAACAAAATAAATCTACTAAAACAATAAATGACAAATAAAATGAGAGCCACTGGCTTATGCCCTAATAGTATCTTTTCAGGTGTTCGGCGTCCCATGGATGGGCCAAGGTGATTAGTAGTTAAAATTAGCATCATACTTTGCTTTTATAAGACTAATTATGCTTTGATAGAGTTTCAATGATGACATTTCAAGAAAAAAAATTGTACAAGGGCCTAAAGTCAATAAACATTCATGCAACACCCACATGTTTTGGAAGAAAATTGGAGAAGTTTGAAGCAAGGCATCAAAGTTCGAACGCCCATCTTGAAATAATTGAGGGCCCCTAGAAGAGTGCTAGGGTGATAGCATATGATTTGTTGCAGTTATTTTCACAGAAGAAAAAGAACTACTTGAGTACAACGTTCGAATGCCAATCCACGTTCGAACTCTCTCTTGACTTATTTAAAGACCTACAAAAGACTGCTAGGGTGATGACACATAGCTTGTTGAATACTATCTATTGTGGATGAAAAAATCCACTTGAGTTCCACTTTCAAACTCCATTCAACATTCGAACACCCATTACAGAAGACAAGAGTCAACGTTTGAACGCCATTTAACGTTCGAGCGTACTCCCCAGACAGAATGCAAAGTGGTTGATTTTCTATCCGGATCTTGGGGCATTTATTTGGACTTTGAGGACTTTGAACTATTCTTTTACTCTTTCTTACCTGCTCCTCCTTACCTATAAATACCTCCTCTTTGGAGAGTCTAAGGGGCATATGCAGATATAGAGATAGATAGACATACATAAAGAGGGATAGAGGGAGATAGATCATCTTTTGGCTGAGGAGAAAACCCTCCAAAAGTAACTACCTTTCTTCTACTTTCATTATTAGTTTCATTAGCTTCCATTATTTAATCTTTTCTTTTCCATTAAAGGAGTGAAACTCTTCCACTTTTCTAGCTTTACCAAAATCATGAAGGGTGGAGCTACAAATATGGGGAGAGTAGTGTTGATCCAACATGTTTTGAGTGTTGTACCTATACACTTGATGGCTTGTTTGGATTTGCCTAAAGGCATTATTGGCAAACTTAATGATTTTATGGCTGGATTTGATTGGCCTAACAAGCTAGATGGTAAGAAAAGGCATTAGGTGGCTTGGCATAAGATTTCAAGGCCAAAGGATGAAGGTGGATTAGGAGTTAGAAGTTTAACAGATGTGTAGATAACTTTTAGTCTTAAGCAGGTATGGGGGTTGTTGCAGGGCCATTCTTTGTGGGCTCAAGTGTTTTTTGCCAAATTCTTAAGGGGCAAGCATTTGTTAAGATGTTTAGGGAAGGGACATGCAAAGTGTTTTGAGTCCTTAAGACCTTACTTACTGGGGATGGATCCCAAACTGATTTTTGGTGTAATAATTGGATGGGGAGGGACCCTTATTAAAGAAAATTGAAGGTTTTCTTTTTAAGTTTCCAAAAGTGTCTGAGATGATGACTTGCTCTCAATGGAATTTAAGTCAGGTTGAGGGTTTATTGAGTAGTCAGTTGAGGGATGAGGTTTTGAGTTCAGGGGTTTGTTTGAGTATGGCTCCAGATAGGCTTGTGTGGCAAATGAATTGTTCTAGTTCATTCTCTGTTAAAATAGTTTGGCATATGGTTAGGCATCAGGTGGAGAAGGATAGGGATGCTTCTGTGGTCTGGGGATCCAGGACTGCACCTAGTGCTCAGCTTGTAGGGTGGAAGATACTAAGATATGCTTTACCTCTTGATGCTAATGTGGCAAGGTTGGGAATTCCCTTGGTTAGTAGGTGTAGACTATGTTATTAGGCTTGTGAGACTGCTAAGCATCTGTTTGTGGGTTGTGCATATGCCCAGGCTGTCAAGTGTAGATTGGCTTCCATAATGGGATTCCAAATTATTCATGGAGAGGCTCCTATGGTGAGGTTAAGGAGGTTGTGTAGAGTTTTGAAGAAGTGGTCTCTAAATCATGGGCTAGTGAGGAGTGTTGGTTTGGTGGTATATTGGTTACTCTGGAAGGAGAGGTGTAGAAGGGTTGCTAGGGAAGGTTGTTTGAATTCTTTCTCTGTGTATTCCAAGGTGTGTAGTGTTTTGAGGTATCAAGCACATAATTTAAAAGTCAAGGTGCAGGATGATGAGATGGGTAGGGTCTTGCTTCAGACTCTTAGGATCTCTATTCCTTTCCATGCTTGTAAGAGAAGTTTATGGGTTTGCTGGTCATTTCCTCCATCTGGTTCTCTTAAGCTGAATACAAATGGTGCCTCTAAAGGGAACCCTGAGATTTTTGGTGGTGGTGTTGTGCTCAGAATTGAATGGGGTAGAGTAGTTTTGGTAGCTTCTTTCTTTTATGAGGAGAGTACTAATATAGCTGTAGAGTTTAGAGCTCTTTTGGATGGTTTGAATTTGATTGTAGGCTATGACTTGCAGGCCTAAAAAACCTTGGTGGAATCTAACTCTAAGGTGCTGGTGGATACTGTATTTGGGACTGTGTGATTGTGCATGGCCTTTTTTTAGGATATTTGAGTCACATCAGAGGCTTGTTAAGGTTGTTGAATTTTGAGATTCAGCATGTCTACAGAGAAGCAAACATGGTGCAGATAAGCTTGCTAATTAGACAGTTCAAGGCAGAAGGTCTATGGATTACTTTGTACATTTGCAGTTGCCCTGTGCTGTGAAATTGACTTTACTCTAGGATATGGAATAGTTACCTGTGCTCAGGTGCAAGAAGGCAATGGTGTTTGATGCCAAGGGCTGACTGGCTTCTAGGAGCTGTGAAGCCTGCTCTGTTTTTTGTTACTGTGAAGAGGTGGGCTGTTTTAGCAGGCTTGCCTTGTTTTTTTTGAAGTGTTTGAGATCCTTGGTAGTAATGAAGGCGCCTTAAATGTATTTTGAAGTATTAAAGCCTAGTTTGTGAAATTTTGGATTTTTCTCATGTACTTCTTTGATTCTTGCAATTTCTTGGTTTCAATCAATAAATTCTCCCTCTTTTCTTAAAAAAATAAAAATAAAATCTAACATCTATTTACATACCTAAGACACCTAAGCACTTAATTTAAACAAATATGTTAGTTAAAAGATAAATTATTCAACAAAGCTACAAATTACCTACGAATTCAATTAAAGATACTAAATAAAACCTAAAGCCATTTTGATAGGGTACACGACTATATTTAGTGAATTCAACATGCCTTTAAACCCCTAGGTCACTCCTAGTGGGCGAGTGGTGTCTTGTAAAGGTTTTCAATGAATGTATCTACAAACTTCTTTATTATATTCTAGACTTAGAACATATTATAATATACTAATTAACAATGAGATTTAATAAAAATTCCTCTACCCACTCAAGATATTTACACAAGCTACACCACAAATTTAAATGTTTTGCAACAATATTCACATACACATTTCCATTAGAGGCTCGTGTGTGTGTGTGTGAAATGATAGTTCAATTTGGGAAATTTATCAAATACAACCCACCTCTATATTAGTTATCCAAAATTAGCTTTGATGCAAATCTCACCAAAGATTTTTTGTCTACACATAAAACACTTTGATTTTACTGATGTTTAACTCATTATTAATATGTGAGACAGGTTCTTATAATTCAAAGCAAATCATAACTCACATATAATTTAGAAATAACGAACAATCATGCAAATGAAATGACTTTGGCACAATCTCATGAAAGGATGTTAGGCAAAATGAAAGTAGTACAATTAATCTACCTCTATATGATTTAGAACATACACTTTCATAATTCCCAAGATCAAATAGGACTTTATCCGGTTGTAACGTGGCCTAGGGTGAAAATTTAACCTAAAGAGGAATTCAAAAAGGAGTAATATGGAGAATATGACTTTTCTAATCGCATCTCTTCTTTTGGAAATCAATTGGTTTACTACCTTCATTTGTCTTTCTTTCCCCTCTTTTCATTCTTCATAACTTTTTATTTTATTTTCTTTATCTATTTTCTTTTCACCTCCTTTCTTTCTTGTTATCTTTGCTTTGCTTTTGAATGTCAACAATTCATGTACTCATCATCCCTTTTTCCTCACTTTTCTTTTCTTTTCTTTTCTTTTCTTTATCAATCTTGGGACAACCAAAGTTAGATAAACACATTTATACATGGCGTGGTAAAACATGTGGCTAAGAAACTAGATTTTTATTCAAGCTCAATCACGGTTTCTAGGGATGATGTAAAGAAAGAATAGGCTAATGCTCAAATTAATCCAAAGATGGCCTAAGATTATTTCTCAAAAAATGTATGACAAGGTACTTCTCATGTTGAGATAAAATCAAGTAACTAACTCATTTACATTAACCAAAACAAGAATAATGAGATTATTGAAAGAGATTGAATTTCAAAGGATCATCTTTTGAGTAAATATATTTCAACCCTCCAACAAAGAATGACACAAAAGCTCACAAGGGCAATACATTCATCTCCACTATGTTTGTCAAATTTTTTAAGATGTGAATATCATTCAATAAATTACAAAAATTAGTATTGTAAAACCCGGGAAAAATTTAAACTTTATCGGAAAAAGGGCCAAATGGTAATTTGCCACTATAATGCGGATTTAAAATTTATATTTTTCTAGAGCTCAGATGAGGTAATGGACCTCACCGTTGGATTCGTATTGCGAAATCGAGCTGCCCTGTTAATTTTCGTCGAATTTTGAGATAGTCGGACTTTACACATTTTACGAGACAATTGGGTGACGAATGATCTTTCAAAAGTCTCCAAAAATAAATTTATAAAATTTCTTTATAATTGAATAAAATTTTAAATAAAATTAATTTGAACTTAAACTGAGATGAAATGAATCATTTCAGGACGAAAAATAGACCCGAAAGTAGGAAATATGCAGTGCGACATGAACCGCACATTTGAGACTATAAATATTAACTAATTTGATTTTTTGGAGAGATATTTCGGCTGAAACCAGTGGGTTTGCTGGTCTTAATGTTGGAGAGAAAACAAAAAAGAAAAAAGTGAGGTTTTAAAGTTTTTCCCTTCGATTCACGGAGTTCCGTTGGTTGAAATCCTTCGGACCAAGAGTTAAAATCAATCTCCTCGATGAGAGCTACGCCTACGTACCAAAAAGAGCTGATTTCACCGAAGTTCCAAAGACAGAATTTTGGAAAAATCAAATCTTTGGGCTTGAATCGTGTTCTTGAAACTTCCCACGAGTGTTTTACGCCTCAAGAGATAGGGTTCCCTCCTACTTTGATTTATTTCCATCCTATGGTGTCCATAGGAAATGGGTGGGCTATTTTGAGTGTTTTTAACACTTGCCTATTATAGTTGGTTTAATGGAAATGAGTAAGCTCAATTCTAGTGTGAATTGTTAGAAATTGCTAGTTTGTGATTTCTTGGAAGTTTTGATAATTGAGTATGTGGAGATCATTGAATCTGATTTTTTTTTTTTTTTGAGTTAGGTGATAAATTTGGGAATTTTATGTGATTACATGATTTGGTGCCTTGAAAGTGTTTGATAAAATGCCTATGTGAAATAAATTGTGTTATATTGACATAGATTATGTAATAACATGCTTATGTTTGGTTGTTAAGTATAAAATGTTGATATATGTTCATTGATATATTGACATTGTGTTGGATAAAGGTAATTATATGCACATGATATAATTGGCCTTGGTATATTGATATACAGTTAAATTGCTCATTTGACATTCACTGCATCTTGGGCATGATAATGGCATCACATTCAGAAAAGTTGGATTGAAGATCTGACTAAGTTGCATAGTTATATGCATAGAAAACTTGTGTCGGGTATAACAAGAAGGGCTAAATTCTCCCTCGGGTGCAATACTCGACTACTTGGTTCACACACTCTCCTAAGGTGAAATTCTGGAAAACTGTGATGGTGTACAGAACCAGCGATTGTGATACCAAAATTTGTTGTCTAACAAAGACACAAGATTTTGTTTTATAAAAATATCCATTCAATGGGTAACATCCACAATGATTTGGTTTTATAAATACATCACTTTTATTTCAAACAATCATTGGGTGTATTTTCCTTCAATTGACGAATTCATTACACGTGTCCATTACATTGTGTTGTGGGAGTCGGTGAAGACTCGGGTTGAAGTTGCATGAGTGAGTATCATCTCATATCATGACATGACATGATAGAATATCAATCTTGAATTACATGTTCTTGTTTGGAATGGATAATGGTTGTTGATTGTTGCATGTTCACATTTCATATGCATCTAGATTGAGGAGTAGCCTCTATAAGAGATACTCTATTGAGCGTAGCTCATCATATACGGAAAAACATTTCAGGTGGGGGATACATGCCGTTGGATGGTGCTCTACAACAATAGTTACCAGCCGAGTATATAGATGGCACCCTATGAAGCATTATATGGGAGACAGTGTCGATCTCCGATTTGTTGGACAGAGGTGGGAGAGAGATCCTCTACGGGTCCAGACTTGGTTAGAGACACCTCGGAGAAGGTGGACCTTATGGCGGTGACCTCTAGAGTTTGATGAGGGTGATCATTTCTTTTTGAAAGTGATGCCTAAGAGAGGAGTGGTCAGGTTTGGTAAGTAGGGAAAACTGTCACCGACATATATCTTGCCCTTCGAAGTACTTTAGAGGATTGGTACAGTGGCTTACCGGTTGGCATTACTGCTAATTCTATCAGCTGTTCATATGGTATTCCATGTTTCTATGCTCCGAAAATACACCCCGGATCCGACTCATGTGGTGGATTGGGGAGAGCTTGTGGTTGATGCTGATGGGACCTTTGAGGAGGGAACGGTGCACATCATGGATAGCCGAGAACAAGTTTTGTGAGGCAAGACTGTGCGGCTAGTGAAGGTGCTGTGGCAGCACCGAAGAGTGGAGGAGTCAACATGAAAGTGCAAGGACACTATCCATACCAATTATCCCTTCTTATTTGAGGATGGAGGTATACTTTTATAGTCTTGTAGTATTGCATGACTGTTGCATATGCATGTGTTTGAATGTATATGTGTATTTTAATTTCGGGGACGAAATTCTTTTAAGGGGGGAAGGATGTAAAAATCCGGGTAAATTTGAACTTTTTCAAAAAAAGGGCATAATGGTAATTTACCACTATTATGTGGGTTTAAAATACATATTTCTAAAGAGCTCGGATAGAGCAATGGACTTCACCGTTGGATTCGCATCGCAAAATTGAGTTATCACGTCAATTTTTATCGAATTCTGAGATAATCGAATTTTATACATTTTTCGAGACAATTGTGTGACAAATGAACTTTTAAACGTCCCCAAAAATGAAAATTTTAAAATTTCCTTATAATTAAATAAAAATTCAAATAAAATTAATTTGAACTGAAACCAGAATTTAATTAAGTCGTTTCGGGTTAAAAACGGACCCGAAAGTGATAAACGAGTGAGGCAATGTGGACCACAAAATTAAAAGTACAAATAGGGCGAAATATCTAAAAAAAAAATCAAATATTTCTCACCCATTTGGCCGGCTGCTTCAGGCGTTACAGAGAGAAAAGAGAGAGAGAGTGGGAAAAATTGACTTTTCTACCTTTCTTTAGCGATCCAAGGAGTTTCGTCGGTTGGAATCCGTCGAACCAAGAATCAAAGTTGATCTACGTGATGAGGGCTACGCGTACATACCAAAAACGAAGGATTTTACCAAAAATCCAAGAGGCGAATTTTGGGGAAATCAAAGGTTTTGGGGCTAGGGAGTGTTCTTGAAACTTTCTCCCTTTCTTTTATGCTCCAAGAGATAGGATTTCTCCTACTTTGGTTCACTTTCTTACCTAGGATGTATTTGGAATGGGGTAAGGGTATGGAATAACCTAGGTCATTGATTATGGTTATGAAAATGAGGAAATGGGTATGAATTAAGTTGTTATGACATGATAATGTATAACATGCTTAGAAAATGTATTGAAAAGAAATGTTAATATGTGCTTATTGATATATTGACATTATAATGATTCATGGAATTTATATGCTTATGATATGAATTGTAATGGGATACGTGTATATATGGTTAAATTGCTTATTAGGCATCCATTGCATCTTGGGCATAGTATAACATCGCATTTATGGGCTTAGGCATGAGTGTGGGTATGTGTGGTGCATAGTTTAATCAAACACCACATATGGTGGTTGATGGTGAACTTGGGAAAGTGGAATTGAAGATTCCACTGTGTTACATGGATGCATGCATGGAAAATTGAGTCGGGGTAGCAAGAAGGGCTACACTATCCCTCGGGTGAGAGGCCTGGTGATTGGATACGCACTCGGTATAAGAGCCCAAGAAGTGTGTCGATGTACGCGAAACCGTTGGTGGAAGTCCATAAATTTCATATCGGTTGGGTGCCGTTGGTGTAAGTCCATAAATATCCACCCCAAATAAAGACCCAGAGATTTTAAATAGTCATTTAGAGGATAATATAAATGGCGGGTGCTAGAAGGGCTGAATTTTATATGCATTGACATTTGCATGTGTTGAGGAGCCAGGAAAACCTCAGGGTTAAAATGCGGGAGTGAATCTCATTTCATTCATGGTATGACATGGTAAATTCCAACATAAATTACATATTCTTGCATTGAAATGGATTTTGGTTGTGTTTTATTGCATAATACATTCATATGCACTTAGGTGGGGAGTAGCCCTTGTAGGAAATATTCTACTGGGCGTTGGCTCACCCTATAAGGGAACACATTTCAGGTACAGGGCATATTCTGGTGGATGACACACAATTGGGGCCTCGAGAGTGAAGAAAAGCCGGCTTGTGGCTTTTGAAAATGAGTTTTGTATAAAAACTTAGGTTTAATTCCATTTTGACATGTAAATGTATGGAATGGGTTGTAATAAACTTGTATGGATCATGTATAATGTAGAAAATATCTTTATACATGTTTGGGATGAGTTTGAAAAGGTTTGGATTGGATCGAAAATAGGTGAAACAAGGAAAAATGGACTCATCGTACCGGTACGGCGAGGTCCAGAGAGTTTAGCGTACCGGTACGGTGAGGTCTAGTGAACCAGGCGTACTGGTACGCTTTGACAGATTTTGATATTTTTTTTATTTTCTTCAAGGGTCTTGGGTTATACATCCTTTGGTTCTAATGATACAAATAGACCTTAAATGAGATATATTGGGGTACATTAACCCTCAATAGGATTAAATGACTAATGAAACACGGGTGTTACGTGTGAGTTTAAAATTTTGGAAATGGGATAATATTAGTGTGATGTCGGATCCAACGGCACTCACGGGCATATTCGCGGGTTGACGGATGGTCGACGAAACCCTCGATTTTAGGGGCGTCACGGCTTGGTATCAGAGCATAGGTATACGAATTACCTAGGACTTGATGGGCATTGGGTTTAGACCATTGCATGCATTGTACATTTCATCTTATGTGCTTACATTGTGTTACATAATTACATGCTATGTAATTATGTGAATGATATACATGGTAAAATGTATATGGAAAGGGACACTAGGGTTAAAAAACATAACCTTGGGGGTCGAAAAAGAAATGAACGAGATAGTTCAAGGGATAAATGTTTACTAGTGGGTGGTATAAACTCTACCAGGGAAACAAGGAGAAAAATCTCAATGTTTCAAGTTTGTCCCTATCATGGGATACAAAATAAATTCTCTATTGCTATTTGACATGTGGGTAGATGGCAACTAGAGGGAGGAGACGTCGGGGTGGACGGAACAACCAACCACGATCGACTTTTGACCAACAAGCCTTTGTGGAGGCTGCTATGATTGCACAAGCCAGTGCTACAGCCGCTACTATTGCATAGACTGGTGCAAGTGGAGGACAAGGAGGCTTAAGTAACCTCTAGAAGTTCAAGGCACACAATCCTCCGATCTTCATGGGAGGGGCGGATCCTATGGTGGCTGACCATTGGTTCTGGCAAGTCGATAAGGTATTGAGTGCTTTGGAGATCACCTCCGACACCACGAAAATAACCCTAGCAATGTTTCAGCTAGAGGGAGAATCCCAATTGTGGTGGGATTGGGTGAAGGACTCCAAGAACTTGGAGGCTATGACTTGGGTAGAGGTCAAGGAGCTCTTCATGGGAAAGTATTTTCCGGCGGCCGCAAGACATGCAAAGGCCCATGAATTCTTGGATTTGCGACAAGGGACAATGTCGGTGATGGAATACGTGGCTAAGTTCACAGAATTAACACATTTCACTGATGATTATGTGGCCACAGACTTGGCTAAGGTGAGGAAGTTTGAGGATGGTTTAAATTTGTCCATCCGGGGCAAAATTGTGGGCTTCTTTTGCAAGACTTAGACTCGGTGGTCACCATAGCTATGACCATTGAGAGGGAGGTAGAGGATGCAAGGAACATCCGGGATGCAGGTGTAAAAGATAAGAAAAAGGAGGGTCAATGCTCTTCTTCTAGCTCAAGAAAGAGGCAGAGAACTTCTACTCCTCAGAGACAGGGCCGTGGTTATCGAGGCCAAGCCAGGGTCAATCCTCCCAAGGCGGGAGAAATCAGCGGACTACATATCAGGNTGTAATAAACTTGTATGGATCATGTATAATGTAGAAAATATCTTTATACATGTTTGAGATGAGTTTGAAAAGGTTTGGATTGGATCGAAAATAGGTGAAACAAGGAAAAATGGACTCAGTGTACCGGTACGGCGAGGTCCAGAGAGTTTAGCGTACCGGTACGGTGAGGTCTAGTGAACCAGGCGTACTGGTACGCTTTGACAGATTTTGATATTTTTTTTATTTTCTTCAAGGGTCTTGGGTTATACATCCTTTGGTTCTAATGATACAAATAGACCTTAAATGAGATATATTGGGGTACATTAACCCTCAATAGGATTAAATGACTAATGAAACACGGGTGTTACGTGTGAGTTTAAAATTTTGGAAATGGGATAATATTAGTGTGATGTCGGATCCAACGGCACTCACGGGCATATTCGCGGGTTGACGGATGGTCGACGAAACCCTCGATTTTAGGGGCGTCACGGCTTGGTATCAGAGCATAGGTATACGAATTACCTAGGACTTGATGGGCATTGGGTTTAGACCATTGCATGCATTGTACATTTCATCTTATGTGCTTACATTGTGTTACATAATTACATGCTATGTAATTATGTGAATGATATACATGGTAAAATGTATATGGAAAGGGACACTAGGGTTNTGTTGAAACCTTGGGAAAGCCAATGCATGTGAGTTCTCCCCGTAGGAGCTACGGTGAGGGTAGACCGGATATGTCGAGATTGTGAGCTAGAGATCTCGGGAATTCCACTCACTGTGGACCTTAGGGTCATGGACATGTTCGAGTTTGATGTTATTCTCGGGATGGATTGGTTGGCAACACACTAGATCGTCATCGATTGTGATCGGAAGAGGGTCACTGCTTGTACGCCTGATGGTGTTTGTTTCAAGTTCCAGGGGGAAAAGCAAGATACTCCCCAAGTTGTGTATGATTACCATTGGCACGGGCAGATGATGGGTTGGCTAGCAAGCCTTACCCTAGAGGACGAAGTGAGACAGGAGTTGGGTCTACCTCGGGTGGTGTGTGAATATGAGGATATTTTTTTGGATGAACTATCAGGATTACCTCCATATAGAGATGTAGACTTTACCATTGAGTTTTATCCGGATACATCTCCCATTTCTATGACTCCACATAGGATGGCACCGGTTGAGTTGCAAGAACTAAAAGTCCAATTGCAAGAATTGCTGGACAGGGGCATCATTAGACCGAGCACTTCATCTTGGGGGTGCTCCAGTGCTATTTGCCAAGAAAAAAGATAAGACTCTTCGGTTGTGTATCAATAATCGGCAGTTGAACCGGGTTACTATCGAGAATAGATACATTTTACCGAGGATTGATGACTTGTTTGATTAACTAAGAGAGGCAAGGGTCTACTCCAAAATAGATATTCGCACAGGTTTCCAGTTGAGGTTTAGGGAGGAGGATATCCCTAAGACGACGTTCAAAATGCGGTACGGGCATTTCGAGTTCACAGTGATGCCATTCGGATTGATGAATGCCCCAACGGCATTTACGAATCTCATGCATAGGGTGTTTCAACCCTACCTTGATCAGTTCGTGTATCGGCTTGGGCCATGTGGTATCGGCTTCGGGTGTATCCGTAGACCCGAAGAAGGTGGAAGCAGTTATGAATTGAGGGAGACCGAAGTCAGTCTTTGAGATACACAGTTTCTTGGGATTGGTGGGCTACTATAGGAGGTTCATTGAGGATTTCTCTCGATTAGCTGCTCCTATGACCAAGTTGACCCGGAAAGAGGTCAAGTTTAAGTGTAATGATGCATATGAGAAGGCATTCTAGGAGTTGAAGAGGAGACTTACTTCAGCTCCTATCTTGATAGTCCAAGAAAGGAGACAGAGATACATGGTGTATTGTGATGCCTTAAAGGACGGACTTGGATGCATTTTGATGCAGTCCGGGAGGGTGGTAGCTTATGGTTCTCGATAGTTAAAGAATCATGAGCAGAGTTAACCTACGCACGACATAGAGTTGGCAGCCATTGTCTTTGTCTTGAAGGCTTGGTGCCACTACCTATATGGTGAGCAATTTGAGGTATTTTTAGACCACAAAAGTTTGAAGTACATCTTCACACAGCGGGATCTCAATATGAAACAACGCAGGTGGATGGAGTTCCTAGAGGACTATGATTTCACTTTGCATTACCATCCTGGTAAGGCAAATGTGGTGGCTGATGCACTCAGTTGGAAGTCACGAGGAGTCTTGGCTAGTATGGCTTCTAAGGAGTAGTAGATGCTCAAGACTGTGGGACAGTTCGGGCTACGATACATGGGTCAGGTTCAGGGTGTTTTAGGGAGCTTAGTGGCTACACCTTCCCTACTGAACAGGGTGACNAGGGTGAGGGTAGACCGGATATGTCGAGATTATGAGCTAGAGATCTCGGGAATTCTACTCACTGTGGACCTTAGGGTCATGGACATGTTCGAGTTTGATGTTATTCTCGGGATGGATTGGTTGGCAGCACACCAGATCGTCATCGATTGTGATCGGAAGAGGGTCACTACTTGTACGCCTGATGGTGTTTGTTTCAAGTTCCAGGGGGAAAAGCAAGATACTCCCCNCATTCATTCGGATGGTGGTCTTCGGTTTAGGGGGAGGACTGTGGTTCCCTAGTTGGCGGATCTCAGAGAGGAGATTCTTAGGGAGTTATATTGTTCCCAATTTGTTATACATTCAGGTGGCACGAAGTGTACCATAATCTTCGTCGCCAGTATTATTGGAGAGGGACGAAGAAATATGTTGGGAATTTTGTTAGTCGATGTCTCACGTGTCAGCAAGTTAAGGCTGAGCACCAGAGACCAGCGGGATTACTCCACTCTTTGGAGGTAGCTGAGTGGGAGTGGGAGCATGTTACGATGGATTTTTTAACTCACTTGCCACGGACATCGCGGGGACATGACGCAATGTGGGTGATAGTCGACCGACTTTCAAAGTCGGCACATTTTTTGGCTGTGTGGATGGCCTTCACACTGGAGGAATTCTACAGGGTATACATACGAGAGATTGTTCGGTTGCATGGGGTGCCCATGTCTATAGTGTCGGATCGGGATCCCAGATTCACGGCTCATTTTTGGGAAGGTTTCCAGCGAGCCATGAGGACACAGTTGATGATGAGCACTGCTTTGCATCCCCAGACGGACGGTAAGTCTAAGAGGACTATCCAGACGTTAAAGGACATGCTACGGGCATGCATCCTAGATCTCAAGGGTAGCTGGGAACATCATTTGCCCATGGTAGAATTCGCCTACAACACAGTTACGAGGCGAGTATACAGATGGCACCCTATGAGGCATTATATGGGAGGCTGTGTCAATCTCTGGTTTGTTGGATGGAGGTGAGAGAGAGACTCTCTACGAGTCCAGACTTGGTCAGAGACACCTCGAAGAAGGTGGACCTTATATGGAAGTGTCTCCTCACAGCTTAGAGCCGATAGAAGAGCTACGCTGACAGACGACGACAACCTCTAGAGTTTGAGGTGGGTGATCATGTCTTCTTGAAGGTGATGCCTAAAAGAGGNATGTGGGTGATAGTCGACCGACTTTCAAAGTCGGCACATTTTTTGGCTGTGTGGATGACCTTCACACTGGAGGAATTCTACAGGGTATACATACGAGAGATTGTCCGATTGCATGGGGTGCCCATGTCTATAGTGTCGGATCGGGATCCCAGATTCACAGCTCATTTTTGGGAGGGTTTCCAGCGAGCCATGAGGACACAGTTGATGATGAGCACTACTTTGCATCCCCAGACGGACGATAAGTCTAAGAGGACTATCCAGACGTTAAAGGACATGCTACGAGCATGCATCCTAGATCTCAAGGGTAGTTGGGAACATCACTTGCCCATGGTAGAATTCGCCTACAACACAGTTACGAGGTGAGTATACAGATGGCACCCTATGAGACATTATATGGGAGGCTGTGTCAATCTCTGGTTTGTTGGATGGAGGTGAAAGAGAGACTCTCTACGAGTCCAGACTTGGTCAGAGACACCTCGAAGAAGGTGGACCTTATATGGAAGTGTCTCCTCACGGCTCAGAGCCGATAGAAGAGCTACGCTGACAGACGACGGCAACCTGTAGAGTTTGAGGTGGGTGATCATATTTTCTTGAAGGTGATGCCTAAAAGAGGAGTGATCAGGTTTGGTAAGTGGAGAAAGCTATCATCGAGGTATATCGGGCCCTTCGAGGTACTTGAGAGGGTTGGTACAGTGGCTTACCGGTTGGCATTACCGCTAAATCTATCTGGTGTTCATGCGGTATTCCATGTCTCTNATCAGGTTTGGTAAGCGGAGAAAGCTATCACCGAGGTATATCGGGCCCTTCGAGGTACTTGAGAGGGTTGGTACAGTGGCTTACCGGTTGGCATTACCGCTAAATCTATCTGGTGTTCATGCGGTATTCCATGTCTCTATGCTCTGAAAATACACCCCGGATCTGACTCATGTGGTGGATTGGGGAGAGCTTGTGGTTGATGGTGATGAGACCTTTGAGGAGGGACGGGTGCGCATCATGGATAGCCGAAAGTAGGTTTTACGAGGCAATACCATGCGGCTAGTGAAGGTGCTNTATGCGGTATTCCATGTCTCTACGCTCTGAAAATACACCCCGGATCTGACTCATGTGGTGGATTGGGGAGAGCTTGTGGTTGATGGTGATGAGACCTTTGAGGAGGGACGGGTGCGCATCATGGATAGCCGAAAGTAGGTTTTACGAGGCAATACCATGCGGCTAGTGAAGGTGCTGTGGCAGCACCGAGGAGTGGAGGAGNAAGACCTTTGAGGAGGGATGGGTGCGCATCATGGATAGCCGAAAGTAAGTTTTACGAGGCAATACCATGCGGCTAGTGAAGGTGCTGTGGCAGCACCGAGGAGTAGAGGAGGCGACATGGGAGCGCGAGGACACTATCCGTACCAATTATCCTTTGTTATATGAGGATGGAGGTACACTTTTATAGTCTTGTAGTATTGCATGACTGTTACATATGCATGTGCTTGAATGCATATGTGTATGTGAATTTCGGGGACGAAATTCTTTTAAGGGGAAAGGATGTAAAAACCCTAGTAAATTTGAACTTTTTTGGAAAAAAGNATCCGTACCAATTATCCTTTGTTATTTGAGGATGGAGGTACACTTTTATAGTCTTGTAGTATTGCATGACTGTTACATATGCATGTGCTTGAATGCATATGTGTATGTGAATTTCGGGGAGGAAATTCTTTTAAGGGGAAAGGATGTAAAAACCCTAGTAAATTTGAACTTTTTTGGAAAAAAGGGCAAAATAGTAATTTACCACTATTATGTGGGTTTAAAATACATATTTCTAAAGAGCTTGGATGGAGCAATGGACTTCACCGTTGGATTCGTATCGTGAAATTGAGTTACCACGTCAATTTTCATCGAATTCTGAGATAGTTAGATTTTATACGTTTTTCGATACAATTGTGTGACAAATGAACTTTTGAACGTCCCCCAAATGGAAATTTTAAAATTTTCTTATAATTGAATAAAAGTTCAAATACAATTAATTTGAACTAAAATCGAAATTTAATTAAGTCGTTTTGGGTTAAAAACGGACCCAAAAGTGATAAACGAGCAAGGCAATGTGGACCATGAAATTAAAAGTATAGATAGGGTAAAATATCTGAAAAAAATCAGATATTTCTCACCCATTTGGCCGGCTGCTTCAGGTGTTAAAGAGAGAAAAAACAGAGAGAGAGAGGGAAAATCGACTTTTCTACCTTTCTTTAGCGATCCAAGGAGTTCCGTCGGTCGGAATCCGTCGGACCAAGAATCAAAGTTGATCTACGCGGCGAGGGCTATGCATACATACCAAGAGCGAATGATTTCACCGAAGATCCAAGAGGCGGATTTTGGAAAAATCAAAGGTTTGGGGCTAGGGAGTGTTCTTGAAACTTTCTCCCTTTCTTTTACGCTCCAAGAGGTAGGATTTCTCCTACTTTGATTCACTTTCTTACTTAGGGTGTATTTGGAATGGGGTAAGGGTATGGAATAAACTAGGTCATTGACTATGGTTATGAAAATGAGGAAATGAATATCTAATTTGGCCTAAACCAATTCCTATTTATGTTGGCATAGGAAATTACTTGTGTGATTTCCTTGAAATTTGATATTTTGGGTATGCTATAGATTTTATATTATGATTTGTGGATGAGGTGAAAATTCTTGTGTGATAACATGAAATATCGCCTTGAAGGTGTTTGCCAAAATACCTATGTGTGAATTAAGTTGTTATGACATCATGATGTATAACATGCTTAGAAAATGTGTTGGAAAGAAATGTTAATATGTGCTCATTGATAAATTGACATTGTAATGATTAATGAGATTTATATGCTTATGATATGAATTGCCATGGGATACGTGGATATATGGTTAAATTGCTCATTAGGCATCCATTGCATCTTGGACATACTATAACATAGCATTCATGGGC
The DNA here is from genome assembly GCA_963454935.2 of Ilex paraguariensis. Classification (NCBI taxonomy): domain Eukaryota; kingdom Viridiplantae; phylum Streptophyta; class Magnoliopsida; order Aquifoliales; family Aquifoliaceae; genus Ilex; species Ilex paraguariensis. The sequence goes on from CAUOFW020003902.1 coordinate 461,547, forward strand.
TTAGGCATGAGTGTGGCTATGTGTGGTGCATAGTTTAATCAAGCACCACATATGATGGTTGATGGTGGACTCGGGAAAGTGGAATTGAAGATTCCACTGAGTCGCACAGATGCATACGTGGAAAATTAGGTCGGGGTAGCAAGAAGGGCTAAACTATCCCTCGGTTGAGAGGCCTGGTGATTCGATACACGATCTGTTGGTAAAAAAACCCAAGAAGTGTGTCGGTGTACGCGAAACCGTTGGTGGAAGTTTATAAATTTCGTGTCGGTTGGGTGCCGTTGGTGTAAGTCTATAAATATCCACCCCAAATAAAGACTCAGAGATTTTAAATAGTCATTTAGAGGATAATATAAATGGCGGGAGCTAGAAGGGCTGAATTTTATATGCATTGACATTTATATGTGTTGAGGAGCCAGGAAAGGCTCGAGGTTGAAATACGGGAGTGAATCTCATTTCATTCATGGCATGACATGATAAGTTCCGACATGAATTATATATTCTTGCATTGGAATGGATTTTGATTGTGTTTTGTTGCATAATACATTCATATGCACTTAGGTGGGGAATAGCCCTTGTAGAAATATTCTATTGGGCGTTAGCTCACCCTATACGGGAACACATTTCAAGTGCGGGGCATATTCTGGTGGATGACACACATTCGGGGCCTCGAGAGTGAAGAAAAACCAGCTTGTGGCTTTTGAAAATGAGTTTTGTATAAAAACTTAGGTTTAATTCCATTTTGACATGTAAATGTATGAAGTGGGTTGTAATAAACTTGTATGGATCATGTATATGAAGAAAATATTTTTATACATGTTTGGGATGAGTTTGAAAAGGTTTGGATTGGATTGGAAATCGAAAACAAGTGAAACAGGAAAAAATGGACTCAGCGTACTAGTACGACGAGGTCCAGAGAGTTCAGCGTACCGGTACGGTGAGGTCTAGTGAACCATGCGTACCGATACGCGTACCGGTACACATTGGTAGATTTTGATACTTTTTTTATTTTCTTCAAGGGTCTTGGGCTATACATCCTTTGGTTCCAATGATATAAATGAACCTCAATAGGATTAAATGACTAATGAAACGCAGGTGTCATGTGTGAGTTTGAAATTCCGGTAATGGGATAATTTTAGCCTGATGTCAAATCCAACGGCACTCACGGGCATTTTTGCGGGTTGACGGATGGTCAACGGGACACCCGATTTTAGGGGCGTCACAAAGATTATGCATGGTGAAATGTATATGGAAGGAGAAATACTAGAGTTAGAAAATATAACCTTGGGGGGTTGGAAAGAGAATGAACGAGATGGTTCAGGGTGTAAATGTCTACTAGTGGTGGCACACGCTCTATTAGTGAGACAAGGAGAGAAATCTCAAAGTTTATACTTGATTCCTATCTTGGGATACTAAGTAAATGCTCTATTGCTATTTGACATGTGTGTAGATAGAAAATAGAAGAAGGGGAAGAGGACGCGGCCGAGGCAGAGGCGGTGGGCAGAACAACAACCAACCACCACTGGCCTTTGACTAACAGGCCTTTGTGGAGGCTATTGGTGCGGCTGTTGCCACCATTGCACACGCTAGTGCTATGATTAACCCTAATTAATGCATAATTTAATTAAGTTAATAGGTCAATTGTATTATTTGAACAAAGTTAAACTAGTCAAAATAAGTCAAATTAGGGTTAGTGTGTGAATAAATGATAATGCATTAATTGTTGTTTTTTTCAGGATTTTATGCGTTAAAACTACAAACTAGTAGGGAGCCAATTGCATTAAAACTACAAACTACTGGGGTGCCAATTATCAAAGCTCANATTTTATGCGTCAAAACTACAAACTAGTAGGGAGCCAATTGCATTAAAGCTACAAACTACTGGGGTGCCAATTATCAAAGCTCAAAATAAAGAGGGATCAAAGAATTCAAGGCCACCAAATAAGACTTTCATGTAATTCAAAGCCACCAAATAAGGCTTTCACCCTCCCTTGTTGCCTATAAATATCACCTCTTAGGACTTGTAAAACATTTATCTATTGGTAGTAGAAAACCCTCCAAAAGTATTATTGCTTTCATTATTGCTTATTTCTTTCTTTAATTTTTTTTCTTTTATTGTATTATTGCTTCCTTTTAATTTATTGCTTTCTTTTACTTTAAGTATTGCTTTCTTTTNGGAAAACCCTCCAAAAGTATTATTGCTTTCATTATTGCTTATTTCTTTCTTTAATTTTTTTTTCTTTTATTGTATTATTGCTTCCTTTTAATTTATTGCTTTCTTTTACTTTAAGTATTGCTTTCTTTTATTGTGTTATTGCTTTTTTTTTTACTTCAATTTCTTGAGCTTCCTTTTTCCCTTAGAGGAGTGAAACTCTTCCACTTTTCTAGAGCTTTANTTTTACTTCAATTGCTTGAGCTTCTTTTTTCCCTTAGAGGAGTGAAACTCTTCCACTTTTCTAGAGCTTTACCAAAGCCGTGAAGGGTGGAACGTGATTCACTCATTCTTTGTCGAAGATCGGCTCCTTGTGTAAAATGTGTTACCTTGTAACTCCTCTACTTAGAAGGATGAGCATCACTCACTTTTCTAGTTTTAACAAAGCCATGAAGAGTGAGTAGTTTCTCATCCAATCTTTAATAAAAGGTGATTATCCGGAAGTTATATTTATGCATTCGTTTATGCTTAGCTCTAGTCTTTATTTCTTCATAATGTCTTCTTNCCATGAAGAGTGAGTAGTTTCTCATCCAATCTTTAATAAAAGGTGATTATCCGGAAGTTATATTTATGCATTCGTTTATGCTTAGCTCTAGTCTTTATTTCTTCATAATGTATTCTTATCATATTGTCGTCATTATTTTAAGCATGAGTAGCTAAATCTCTTAGTTGGCAAAACCAAGGGAAACCTCCACTNCTTCTGATCATATTGTCGTCATTATTTTAAGCATGAATAGCTAAATCTCTTAGTTGGCAAAACCAAAGGAAACCTCCACTTGGGTATACCATTTTCAACTCATTCTCCTCCCTTCTTTCAGATTCAATGGTTCGGTTTGACTGGGTTGAGGGTGGATAACTTGGTGAGTCTTTGATATTCTGTGGGCCAAGTCACGGTTTATGCTTAGATACTCACGAATCTTATCCCTAGCTTCCCACGAATCAATCATTCATTCATGCTCTATTGGAGGAGGGTTTTGAGTTGAGACG
>CAUOFW020003902.1:482700-496735 GCA_963454935.2 Ilex paraguariensis
GTGGGGGATACACGTCGTTGGACGGTGCTCATTCAGGGCCCCAGTGACGAAGAAAGGCCGACTTATGGCTTTTAGTTCTTTTTCTTTTTTTTTTTTTAAAACTTTTGCAAAGTTAGTTTTTGGGCATGGAATATATGTAAAAGAATTATAATTTTGAATTTGTATTAACTATGTTTAATGCATCAATTCATGATGTGGGAGTATGTATTGATGTATATTGGACCTCAAATGGGTCATGTGATTAAATGTTGTTATAAGAATATGTATAAATGGACCCGGTGTGGTCAATGATGTATATTAGACCTCGGATGGGTCATGTGATTGTATAGTGCACAGGTTGTGTTTTGGGTAGAGCTCTTCGTACAAAGGAGACTCTGCCCAAAATTTGTTAAATTAAGGACCCTGATTTTTGGGGGTGTCACATATTCTGCGGTTTGATGAGTGATCAACGGGGTGACAAAGGACCCCCCAGTTTTTGGGGCGTCACAAGCATTCTCATGCATAGGTTTAGTTCCAAATGAAAACATTTACATGATACTTAAACATAGAATAAACTTTTACAGTGTGCTACATGTGAATAACTCAAGATTCATGTCAAATAATCACAAATCTCATGTTGATTAAAAGAGAATAATACAGTCCAAATTGGATGTTTTGTTTTCTTTTTCTTATCTTTTTCATTTTTTCAAAATTTTTTAATTTTTCTCAATTTTCGTATATAACATGCTATTGTAGCATAGTAATCATTCACCCTTTACCCACTCCCCCTCCCAAGTTAAACTATGCATTATCCTCAATGCAAAAACTATCATGCAATCAGAAAAATGAATAAATTAGGGGTAAGAAGACACCTGGCACTAAGCTTCAAAAAGAAAACCCACCAGCTGTAAATCAAAAAAAAAAAAACTATAAAAAAAAGTAAGTACAACAAAATAAACTATACAACAAATGTAAAAACAAACACTAAGATGGGAAATGTATATATGTACTCTTTGATCGGGCTCAAAGGTCTTTCGCCAAATAGCATTATCATGAAAAATATTGACCTTTCCTTTATTAATTCAAGTAATTTTATATGCATCCCTTTGTATTCCTTCCAACTCATTTAGCTGCAATTTCTTGCATTTGCCGGCCGGACCCAAACTAAAATTTAATGATTTAATGGCCTAGTATGCATGGTGCTCAATCTATTGGAAAATGATAGGCTTTGCCATAGACTAACCTATAGGGAGACTTAAATTTGTTTGAATGTTGTATGGTATGCCCACAAGGCATTGGTCAATCGAAGTGACTAATCCTTATGGTTAGGGTTTACCGTCTTCTCCAACATGTGCTTAATCTCCCTATTGGCCAATTTGCTTGGTCGTTAGTTTGTGGGTGATAAGTAGTGGACATTTGGTGTGTGATACTATATTTGTGCATTTGAGCACCAAATGACCTATTACAAAAATGTGAACCACTATCACTGATGATTGGATTATGCATTCCAAACCTAAATAAAATGTTTTCCTTCAAAAATTTTATGACAACTTTATGATCATTTGTCCTAGTTGAAATTGTCTCCACCCACTTAGAAACATAATCAACTACTTGCAAAATGTATAAATAACCAAAAGATAAAGGAAATGGACCCATGAAAATAATACCCTAGCAATCAAAAACTTCAAATGACATGGATAAAGTTTAGAGGCATTATATTCCATCAAGTTACACCACCTAGCCTCTGAAACCTATCACAGTTCTTGTAGAACTAGAAGTAATCCTTGAACAAGTTAGGCCAGTAGAATCTACACTACAGAATTTTTGCTGTAGTTTTCTTAGATGAAAAATGACCTTCACACGCCTCTGAATGGCAAAAAGAGATAATGTCATGATGTTCTTCGTTGGGTACACACATTCTCATCACCTGAATATAACAGTACTTAAACAAATAAGGATCATCAAAAGAAAAACTTCTTCAATTCAACCATGAGCTTTCTTCTTTCCTGTGGACTCTAATTTGGTGGAATTTGTCCTATAAAAAAATATTTACAATATTAGTATACCAATGACAAAATATATTAAAAGAAAACAAATGCTCATTAGGGAGAGAATCATGAATAGGCATGTGCTCTTGTTTGTCCTGAAATATAAGTCTGGATAAGTGATCAGCCACTACAACCTCAACACTTTTTTTTATCTTTCATGATTAGAAGGAGTTCTTGTAGGAGGAGGATCCACCTAATGAGTCTCAGTTTCGCATCCTGCTTAGACAATAAATATTTTAAAGCGGAGTGATCAAAATAGATTACAATAGGCGAATCAATGATATATGGTCTAAACTTATCCAAACCAAAGACTACAACTAGCAATTTTTTTTAGGGGTAGTATAATTAATGTGTGCCTCATTTAAATTTTTGTTAGCATAATAAATGACATGTAATTTCTTGTCCTGCCTTTGGCCCAAATGGCATTATACATTAGCTCAAATGGAAGTTCCCAACTTGGTGGTTGCATTATTGGAGGTGAAACACACATATTTTTTAGTTTTTCAAAAGCTACGTCACAATCGGTCAACCACACAAATTGGACATAACTGGCCAAGAGATTACATAAAGAATGAGATATGGCACTAAAATCCTTTATGAATCTTGTATAAAATCTGGTATGTCCAAGAAACGACCATATATCTTTTACAGTTTTAGGGGTAGGCAAATTGGAAATTTAATTCAACCTTTGACTTATCAACCTCAATCCCCTTTTCAGACACTATGTGCCCTAACACATTACCTTGTGTAACCATGAAATGACATTTTTTCCAGTTAAGCACCAATTTTTTCTCCTCACACCTTGCCAATACCTTTTCCAAGTTCTCCAAACATCCTTCAAATGAATCCCCAAATATTGAAAAGTCATCCATAAATACTTCTACAATCTTTTCCATCATGTCACTAAAAAATCCCATCATACATCTTTGGAACATGCACGAGACATTGCATAATCCAAATGACATAAGTTGTTAGGCAAATTTTTCAAAGTAGCAAGTGAAAATGGTCTTCTCTTGGTCTTCCAGAGCAATTTCAATTTGATTATATTCAATCCATCCAAGAAGTAGTAGAATAGATGGCCTATAATCCTCTCTAGAACTTGATCAATGAAGGGAAAAGGAAATGATCCTTGCGGGTGCAGGAGTTTAGTTTTCTATACTCAATTCAAACTCTCATCCTGGTGACCATCCGAGTTGGAATCAACTTCTGATTCTCATTAGCTACAACCGTGACCCCTAAATTCTTTGCCACCACTTGGATTGGGCTCAAACATTTGTTGTCGGCAATAGGGTAGATGATACCCACATCAAGTAGCTTTAGAATCTTGGCCCAAAATGACATTCTTCATTATTGGATTCAGTCTCCTTTGTGAATTGTCAAGATGATTTAGCATCATCATCAATAAATATGTGGTGTGTACAAATAAGCGAGCTGATCCCCTTAAGGTCTATTATGGCCACCCAAGGGCTCTATAAGACCCCGCATTAAAAATTAAATAAGGATACTATTATCTTAAGAGTTCTCCTAAGAGGAATAAAATGATAGTAGAAACTTAAAATTATTGTTGAAATATTTATCATGAAGTTTAAGTTTTGGATGAATTGACTTTTGAGTCAAACTTAGTTTTGAATATGTTTAATCTTGATAATAGTGATTAGGTAAGTTTTTAAATATTTTTAGGTCAAGAAACCTTGGGAGAGGTAATATGGGGTATATTTGAAGTTAGGAAGTATTCCCAAGTTAAATCACATTGTAGATAGAATTTGGGTAGGAAAGAATTTGACACTTTTTTAGTATTTGGACCATAAATTTTTACCTTGATATCTCTTTGCTCTAAAATTTTTATAGTAGATAACAGATTTCTAGGGCTACAAAAGTGTATTTCACAAATATTTTTCAAATCGACCTCTAAATAGGCCAAAATTGCACTGAAAGTTTCAGTAGAAACAGGGAGTCCGTTCGAACATGAAAGTCTGTTCGAACAACCTATGTTTGAACATGAAATTCTGTTTGAACGACAATTCATTCTAGTACTTTGTCTCTGATGGAAAAACAAAAGTACTGGGAGCAACTAACGTTCGAACACAAATGACGTTTGAACGTGAGCGACGAATCAGAGTATCAGATTTACGTCGGTGAAACTCTTTTCTTCCCCTATAAATACATAAGAGTGCCTCCTTTAGCATCATTTCAACAATTCTAACCCTAGAAAATCTTAGAGAGGAAGAAAGAAGGAGAATAACACAAGATCAAGGAAGATTTTCACATTAAAGTGGATCAAAATCTCAAGTTCTTCACACAAAACTAAGGAAGAAGGTAGGGGTTTCTTCCACTCTTGTTCATTGAGGCTATGACTTATATATACATATGTTTTAACTCTTAATCATATATATTTGTTATGGAATCATTGTTTCTTAATGTTCTTGCAAACCTTACCATATTTTGAAGGAAGTTAGNAACACAAGATCAAGGAAGATTTTCACATTAAAGTGGATCAAAATCTCAAGTTCTTCATACAAAACTAAGGAAGAAGGTAGGGGTTTCTTCCACTCTTGTTCATTGAGGCTATGGCTTATATATACATATGTTTTAACTCTTAATCATATATATTTGTTATGGAATCATTGTTTCTTAATGTTCTTGCAAACCTTACCATATTTTGAAGGAAGTTAGGGTTTGATAGCTATGAAAATTCATGTTCTTGATGTCAAAACCTAGTTTTTGAGAAAGATGAATTTTTCTTCTTGATATTCTTTTGTTCTTGATTCAAAAACTCTAGTGCTTTATTTGGAACAATAAAATTATATATTTTGATGATCTCTTGCTTATTTTTCTNTAGTGCTTTATTTGGAACAATAAAATTATATCTTTTGATGATCTCTTGCTTATTTTTTTTGAGAGGTTACATTAAAAAAATACCTATGAAATTGGGGATTTTTGAATTTACTTGTGAATTGAGAAAATTGTTGGTATTGTATATCTTGTGTGGTTGTTTGGATGAACATGGGTGACTATTGACCAGATATCGTAGAGTGGATAGATGTATTTCTTACTCCGTGCGAGTTTGAATTTTTTCCACCACTCGTAGTGGGGTTGGTGCTTTGCGAGGACCAAACTACTATTCTCTCATGTGGTACCAAGGTTGAGGGTTAGTATACTATTTCTGGATTGGATTCGTCATTGCCAATACGTTGGTATACGCCCTTCCTAAAGTNAGTGGGGTTGGTGCTTTGCGAGGACCAAACTACTATTCTCTCATGTGGTACCAAGGCTGAGGGTTAGTATACTATTTCTGGATTGGATTCGTCATTGCCAATACGTTGGTATACGCCCTTCCTAAAGTTGGATATCCTTGTGAGGATTGAGTTCATGTGTGTGGGCTAGGATATTCTTGATGTGTTTATTCATGCGATATCATACATCATACCTGAGATACATTGTGGGCTATTGTTTATTGTGCAAATGGTTGGTTATGGTTTATTGTGGAAAATATTTTATAGTAGAATTGGTTTTTTTTAAAATTGGTTATTGNCTTGTGAGGATTGAGTTCATGTGTGTGGGCTAGGATATTCTTGATGTGTTTATTCATGCGATATCATACATCATACCTGAGATACATTGTGGGCTATTGTTTATTGTGCAAATGGTTGGTTATGGTTTATTGTGGAAAATATTTTATAGTAGAATTGGTTTTTTGTAAAATTGGTTATTGTGGAAATGGTAACTTGTTGGAATTGTTATTTTTGGGAATTGGTTTTACTTTTTCATTTAATTATTTATGTTGTGTAAACTTGAGATCCATTGAAATGTCCCTTTTTTCCTTCAAAAGCTATATATGATATTTGTGAAATGAGACTGACTGTTTTATATGCTTTTAAAACATTGTTCAAGTTTGAGNGTTGGTTATGGTTTATTGTGGAAAATATTTTATAGTAGAATTGGTTTTTTGTAAAATTGGTTATTGTGGAAATGGTAACTTGTTGGAATTGTTATTTTTGGGAATTGGTTTTACTTTTTCATTTAATTATTTATGTTGTGTAAACTTGAGATCCATTGAAATGTCCCTTTTTTCCTTCAAAAGCTATATATGCTATTTGTGAAATGAGACTGACTGTTTTATATGCTTGTAAAACATTGTTCAAGTTTGGGNTGAAATGTCCCTTTTTTCCTTCAAAAGCTATATATGATATTTGTGAAATGAGACTGACTGTTTTATATGCTTTTAAAACATTGTTCAAGTTTGAGAGGATTTTCCTATAGAGCTTAGTGCTCACCCCCTACAATCAACATTCTTTTCAGATTTTGGTTTAGAGGGAGAGCTCGAAGTGGACGAGCAGGTACTTTGGGAAGCTCAAGTGGATGAGCATGTGGATTCAGAATGGGATGTCTAGAATTGTTCTTTTTATGTTCTAGACTAGGAGATTCATTTTGAGATAATGTTCATGTTAATATTTTTCTTATTCCGCTGCGAGATAATAGTTTGGCATATTCTTTTGGATGTAATGGCCATGGTTTGACATATTCTTTTGGATGATGTAGCAGATATTATGGATGAAGAATGAAATCTTCTTTACTTACGGATCTTATTAGTTTCTCTCATGATGTGAATGGTTGTAAATAGTAATGTCGTCCAAGGGGGATTTTGGGGCGTTACAGGCTCCTTTTTGTACTCTCAAGACAGTCAATAGTCTATCTTCTTGCTCTAGTGTCAATATTGAATTAACTACCACTAGGAATGTCTCATTACTATCCAAGAATGCATACTTCTGTGTGGAGGATAGTAGTTTCATCTCCAAAATTGGTGGTTGAATGGAGGAAGGAACAATCTTCTTTTCAATTAGTGGTAACTCTTCAAATTTAGGCATCCAAGTGCCTATCTGACAAACAGTTTCCAAATCTAGCCTTTCCCAACTTTAGCCTCATCCATATCATTATCATCCAACTACTCCAGGTGTTGTTCAATGAGATTCTCAATTATATTGACTTCATGTAGTTCTTTGTCATCAACTGGCTCCTTACTAATATTGAAGACATTCAATTACAGTGTCCTATTTCTGAATGCAAGCTTCATGACACCATTCCTACGATTAATAATGACATTAGATATTGTAAGAACTAGTCTTCCTAGAAAAACTAGAATTTGTACTATAGTATTAGCAATAGGATGAGTATCTAAAACAATGAACTTAATAGGAAAGTAAAATCAATCCACTTGGACTAGCACATCCTCTACTATTCCTCTCGGCATCTTTATACTATGATCCTCTAGTTGGAGGGTAATTGATATTGATTTTAGTTCCCCCAATCCTAATTGCTGGTACATCAAGTAAGGTAGTAGATTAACACTTGCACCCAAATCTAGCAATGCTGACTCCATACGACAATCTCCAATAATTATAGAAATAGTTGGACAGCCTGGATCCTTGAAATTGAGCGGCGTATTGGTTTTCAAAATAGAACCTACCTGTTCTTCAGAAAGGCTTTCTTTTGAATATATTATTTTCCTCTTTACTGTTCATAAATTCTTCAAAAATTTAGCATACAGCGNTGGACAGCCTGGATCCTTGAAATTGAGCGGCGTATTGGTTTTCAAAATAGAACCTACCTGTTCTTCAAAATGGCTTTCTTTTGAATATATTATTTTCCTCTTTACTGTTCATAAATTCTTCAAAAATTTAGCATACAGTGGTACTTGCCTTACGGCATCAAGCAATGGGATATTAATTTTCACCTACTTAAAAAAATCAAGAATGCATTATTAGTAATTCTCCAATATCCTGGCAAAAAGAGCAATTTGGGATTATTTTAAATTAATATATACAAACCTANTTTCACCTACTTAAAAAAATCAAGAATGCATTATTAGTAATTCTCCAATATCCTGGAAAAAAGAGCAATTTGGGATTATTTTAAATTAATATATACAAACCTAACATGCTTTCAATGCCCAAACGAGCAATATATTGAAAAGATAAGAGACATGCTCAATAAAATTACCATAGAAGTTAATAATTTGGTCCAAGAACAAGAAATTGAACATGGACAATGTAGTGAAATTGATTCTTCGTCAATGTAACTGAGGATGAATCCATTAATACTCCTGATAATGAACAATTAAGTGACATTATTATTTTNAAAAGATAAGAGACATGCTCAATAAAATTACCATAGAAGTTAATAATTTGGTCCAACAACAAGAAATTGAACATGGACAATGTAGTGAAACTGATTCTTCGTCAATGTAACTGAGGATGAATCTATTAATACTCCTGATAATGAACAATTAAGTGACATTATTATTCTACAAGAGGCTAATGAGTCCAAGGACCTTTCATTATCAAATAGTAGTAATGAGATTCACATATCTAAGCTTGGTGGGGAAGTGAAAGTTAAGTTGAGTGCCATAATTCATAGATTTATTTTATATCTCATTGTTGAATTTACATAAAAAAGNTTTACAAGAGGCTAATGAGTCCAAGGACCTTTCATTATCAAATAGTAGTAATGAGATTCACATATCTAAGCTTGGTGGGGAAGTGAAAGTTGAGTTGAGTGCCATTATTCATAGATTTATTTTATATCTCATTGTTGAATTTACATAAAAAAGTATATATCTCCTTTTTTTTGAATATTCCAAGGATATGTTGGGTGTATGGGTGGATAATTCGATTGAAGGAGTTGCTTCGACATCACGTTTTTAAATCATTAATTAAAAATAAAATGGCAGCAATTCAAATTTGACCTTAGCCGGATTGAGTGTGAATTTTTTTCTTTTTCTAGTACATAGTCATTAGATTTATTTATTTTATTATTATTTCTTTTATCTTATTTGATTTTTATTTTTTTAGATTGCACACACCCTTTTTATTGTGCATTCTTTATTTATTAGAGTTTCATGTTAATGTCTTTCGTTTAGCATAGTGTTGGGTCTATGTTGGGGGGTGTGCACACATTTTTTTTTGGGTGCTTTACTTTTTCTGTTGTTTTTTATTTTCTTGGTGAGTTAGTAGTTTTTTATGCTTATTTCTTTTTGTGTAGTTTATTTTTTTATTTTGTAGCTAGTGATTTTATTATTGGAGCTCAAAGTCAGGTGTTTTCCTTCCCTTATTTTTTTTAATTTTCTCATTGTGCTACTATTTTTGCATTGAGGANATGACATGGATAAAGTTTAGAGGCATTATATTCCATCAAGTTACACCACCTAGCCTCTGAAACCTATCACAGTTCTTGTAGAACTAGAAGTAATCCTTGAACAAGTTAGGCCAGTAGAATCTACACTACAGAATTTTTGCTGTAGTTTTCTTAGATGAAAAATGACCTTCACACGCCTCTGAATGGCAAAAAGAGATAATGTCATGATGTTCTTCGTTGGGTACACACATTCTCATCACCTGAATATAATAGTACTTAAACAAATAAGCATCATCAAAAGAAAAACTTCTTCAATTCAACCATGAGCTTTCTTCTTTCCTGTGGACTCTAATTTGGTGGAATTTGTCCTATAAAAAAATATTTACAATATTAGTATACCAATGACAAAATATATTAAAAGAAAACAAATGCTCATTAGGGAGAGAATCATGAATAGGCATGTGCTCTTGTGTGTCCTGAAATATAAGTCTGGATAAGTGATCAGCCACTACAACCTCAACACTTTTTTTTATCTTTCATGATTAGAAGGAGTTCTTGTAGGAGGAGGATCCACCTAATGAGTCTCAGTTTCGCATCCTGCTTAGACAATAAATATTTTAAAGCGGAGTGATCAAAATAGATTACAATAGGCGAATCAATGATATATGGTCTAAACTTATCCAAACCAAAGACTACAACTAGCAATTTTTTTTAGGGGTAGTATAATTAATGTGTGCCTCATTTAAATTTTTGTTAGCATAATAAATGACATGTAATTTCTTGTCCTGCCTTTGGCCCAAATGGTATTATACATTAGCTCAAATGGAAGTTCCCAACTTGGTGGTTGCATTGTTGGAGGTGAAACACACATATTTTTTAGTTTTTCAAAATCTACGTCACAATCGGTCAACCACACAAATTGGACATAATTGGCCAAGAGATTACATAAAGAATGAGATATGGCACTAAAATCCTTTATGAATCTTGTATAAAATCTGGTATGTCCAAGAAACGACCATATATCTTTTACAGTTTTCGGGGGTAGGCAAATTGGAAATTTAATTCAACCTTTGACTTATCAACCTCAATCCCCTTTTCAGACACTATGTGCCCTAACACATTACCTTGTGTAACCATGAAATGACATTTTTTCCAGTTAAGCACCAATTTTTTCTCCTCACACCTTGCCAATACCTTTTCCAAGTTCTCCAAATATCCTTCAAATGAATCCCCAAATATTGAAAAGTCATCCATAAATACTTCTACAATCTTTTCCATCATGTCACTAAAAAATCCCATCATACATCTTTGGAACATGCACGAGACATTGCATAATCCAAATGACATAAGTTGTTAGGCAAATTTTTCAAAGTAGCAAGTGAAAATGGTCTTCTCTTGGTCTTCCAAAGCAATTTCAATTTGATTATATTCTATCCATCCAAGAAGTAGTAGAATAGATGGCCTGCAATCCTCTCTAGAACTTGATCAATGAAGGGAAAAGGAAATGATCCTTGCAGGTGCAGGAGTTTAGTTTTCTATTCTCAATTCAAACTCTCATCCTGGTGACCATCCGAGTTGGAATCAACTTCTGATTCTCATTAGCTACAACCGTGACCCTAAATTCTTTGCCACCACTTGGATAGGGCTCAAACATTTGTTGTCGGCAATAGGGTAGATAATACCCACATCAAGTAGCTTTAGAATCTTGGCCCAAAATGACATTCTTCATTATTGGATTCAGTCTCCTTTGTGAATTGTCAAGATGATTTAGCATCATCATCAATAAATATGTGGTGTGTACAAATAAGCGAGCTGATCCCCTTAAGGTCTATTATGGCCACCCAAGGGCTTTATAAGACCCCGCATTAAAAATTAAATAAGGATACTATTATCTTAAGAGTTCTCCTAAGAGGAATAAAATGATAGTAGAAACTTAAAATTATTGTTGAAATATTTATCATGAAGTTTAAGTTTCGGATGAATTGACTTTTGAGTCAAACTTAGTTTTGAATATGTTTAATCTTGATAATAGTGATTAGGTAAGTTTTTAAATATTTTTAGGTCAAGAAACCTTGGGAGAGGTAATATGGGGTATATTTGAAGTTAGGAAGTATTCCCAAGTTAAATCACATTGTAGATAGAATTTGGGTAGGAAAGAATTTGACACTTTTTTAGTATTTGGACCATAAATTTTTACCTTGATATCTCTTTGCTCTAAAATTTTTATAGTAGATAACAGATTTCTAGGGCTACAAAAGTGTATTTCACAAATATTTTTCAAATCGACCTCTAAATAGGCCAAAATTGCACTGAAATTTTCAGTAGAAATAGGGAGTCCGTTCGAACATGAAAGTCTGTTCGAACAACCTATGTTTGAACATGAAATTCTGTTTGAACGACAATTCATTCTAGTACTTTGTCTCTGATGGAAAAACAAAAGTACTGGGAGCAACTAACGTTCGAACACAAATGACGTTTGAACGTGAGCGACGAATCAGAGTATCAGATTTACGTCGGTGAAACTCTTTTCTTCCCCTATAAATACATAAGAGTGCCTCCTTTAGCATCATTTCAACAATTCTAACCCTAGAAAATCTTAGAGAGGAAGAAAGAAGTTGAATAACACAAGATCAAGGAAGATTTTCACATTAAAGTGGATCAAAATCTCAAGTTCTTCATACAAAACTAAGGAAGAAGGTAGGGGTTTCTTCCACTCTTGTTCATTGAGGCTATGGCTTATATATACATATGTTTTAACTCTTAATCATATATATTTGTTATGGAATCATTGTTTCTTGATGTTCTTGCAAACCTTACCATATTTTGAAGGAAGTTAGGGTTTGATAGCTATGAAAATTCATGTTCTTGATGTCAAAACCTAGTTTTTGAGAAAGATGAATTTTTCTTCTTGATATTCTTTTGTTCTTGATTCAAAAACTCTAGTGCTTTATTTGGAACAATAAAATTATATCTTTTGATGATCTCTTGCTTATTTTTTTTGAGAGGTTACATTAAAAAAATACCTATGAAATTGGGGATTTTTGAATTTACTTGTGAATTGAGAAAATTGTTGGTATTGTATATCTTGTGTGGTTGTTTGGATGAACATGGGTGACTATTGACCAGATATCGTAGAGTGGATAGATGTATTTCTTACTCCGTGCGAGTTTGAATTTTTTCCACCACTCGTAGTGGGGTTGGTGCTTTGCGAGGACCAAACTACTATTCTCTCATGTGGTACCAAGGTTGAGGGTTAGTATACTATTTCTGGATTGGATTCGTCATTGCCAATACGTTGGTATACGCCCTTCCTAAAGTTGGATATCCTTGTGAGGATTGAGTTCATGTGTGTGGGCTAGGATATTCTTGATGTGTTTATTCATGCGATATCATACATCATACCTGAGATACATTGTGGGCTATTGTTTATTGTGCAAATGGTTGGTTATGGTTTATTGTGGAAAATATTTTATAGTAGAATTGGTTTTTTTTAAAATTGGTTATTGTGGAAATGGTAACTTGTTGGAATTGTTATTTTTGGGAATTGGTTTTACTTTTTCATTTAATTATTTATGTTGTGTAAACTTGAGATCCATTGAAATGTCCCTTTNAATGCACCGACAATAATGAATTCGACCCAGACATAGTATACTAATCCTTTGACACGGCACCCGTGAGCTAATAATGGTTTGGTTCTCGCAAGGCACCAATCCCACTACGAGTGGTAGGAAAAGTTCAAACCCATACGGAGTAAGAACCACACACATCTACCACTCTACGATACCCGGTCAACGGCCACCCATGGTCATTCAAACACCTCTATGAGATACAATCACCAAAAATTTCTCAATAAAAGTTCATAATTTTCAAAACCCCCAAATTTCATAGGTATTTCTCAAATCACATTAAATCTCAAAAATCTCTAATTTTCTTCCATACGATTCCAATAAAATAATTTAAGAAAAATATGCAAGAGATCATCAAACATATGTTTTTATTGTTCAAACAAAACACTAGAGTTTTGAAATCACGAATTAAAGAATATCAAGAAGAAAAATCTCTATTTCTTAAAAGAAACAAGGGTTTTTGAGATTTCAAGGATTTCATGGCTATCAAACCATAACTTCATTCCAAACATGATAATACTTGCAAGAGTATCAAGAAATAATGATTTCATAATATATATCTAAGATTTAGAAGCAAAATATACATAGATATAAACCCTACCCTCAATGTAGGAGAATGAGAAGAAATTCCTGCCTAGAATCAAGAATTACAAGTGAAAGCCCAAGCCCTATAGACCTCCTTTCTCCTTTCCTTCTTTTCCTTTACCTTCTCCTAGGGTTCCAAGAGGTGTGGGGTGAGAGTGGAGTGAAAGAAATGAGGGTAAAGGGGCTGAAATCAGTGTTTTAAATATAGCCAACCCCGAAAAATACTGTTCACAGTCTGTTTTTATTTTCTCAAAAATTACAGTTTTGCCACTAAGAATATCTAATTTGATCCATATGACTACCCTAAGGTTTTCCGACATTTTGGATTCATTTTTAATGTTATTTTAACCTAAAAATATTTATTTTTATGATTTATTTCAAAACTAAAATAAATTTATATTCGAAACATTAAAATTATTATTTTCTTCCTCCCTAGTATTTATTCTTACGGTTTCTATATATATAGTTTGTTCTTACATCATTACATATATAAGAATCACTAAACAAGTACATTACTATATTAAGATAAATATGTGGGGGTTTACACCTTCAAAGTCTAAGAAGAAAACACAACACTTTACTACCCAAGGAACACCACAATGCAGATTTTTTTATTAACTTCGTAGAATAAACTGATTTGACTCAGGTAGTTCTAGTATGTGTGAC
>CAUOFW020003902.1:502882-586194 GCA_963454935.2 Ilex paraguariensis
AACACCTCCACATGCAAAGCATCGACGTGGGTTGGTGCCTACTGTCTCTAGTACTCCTCCCACTCCTCGAGCTGTCTGTGGTCTCTGTCCAACTGCCTGATCTAGGCGACGGTAGGGTGCCGCTTTCTGTGCTCTACTGCTACTAGCACCGGTCCTGATCAGACCTCCCCTCATAAGGTTCAATCGCCGCTGATTATCTTCCATGTCTCTCTCCACCAACATAGCCCTATCCACAAGATCCCTATAGTCACGGATCCTAAGAGTCACAAGCTTCTCTCTAATGGCTGGCCTCAAGCCCTGCTCAAAATGTTTGGCCCTCCTGGTCTCTGTGGATATGAATTTTATGGCATATTGGGACAATTCCTCAAACTTTCTCTCATACTCCCCCACCGTCAAACTACCTTATCGAAGAGCGAGGAAATCGACACTCATCTTGTCTCTAACTGACTCAGAAAAATATTTGTCTTGGAAGACTTGATCGAACTCCTCCTAAGTAAGTGCATCTGTGTTCCTTCATCTTTTTACCGAATCCCACCAATGGTGAGCCTCCCCCTTGAACAAATAGGTATAAGCCAACCCTCAAGTCTTCAGTAACTCCCATGCCGTCACAAATCTTCTTCACCTGGTGGATCCATCTATCCGCATCCAAACGATTGGAGTTCCCTTGGAAGGTAGGCGGTTGTTGCCTTAGAAATTCCCGAAGAGTTACCATCCTCCAGTTATCGTCCCCATTGCCCGGCAGTTGTGCTAGGGGGTGCGCTCCACCATTATGGTTGTTGTTTCCATTTTGATTTTGTATCAAAGTGGTGAATTCCCTCAAACATTGATATGTGACGCTTATGGCATCGACAGGTGGGGGTGGTGGATTTTCTTGTCCACCCCGACCACGTCCACGCCCACGCCCACGTCCACGTCCACGTCCACGTCCTCTGTCCATCCTGCACATCAATTCATAATTTAGTTCCTTCATGTACAAGACATCCTAAGTATCGCTTTAGTCTAAAGCATAAAGTTTAGATAAAATTTCATCCAACAAGATCGTTCAACCTAGTCCTATTTCCCTAGCGGTGATTCATAACTTACAGCTCCCATGTAAGACCTAAAGCCTATGCTCTGATACCAAACTTGTAACACCCCAAAAACCACCCTGAATGGCATTACCATTTAAAAAAATTCTTGTCATGAGAGCAACTAAATAAATCCATCATTAAAGAACATCCTTAATTTAACAAAATTTGGGCNCATTACCATTTAAAAACATTCATGTCATGAGAGCAACTAAATAAATCCATCATTAAAGAACATCCTTAATTTAACAAAATTTGGGCAGAGTCTCCTTTGTACGGGGAGCTCTACCCAAATCATAACCTGTGCAATTATACTACATTGATCACACCGGGTTCATTTACCCATCAAATAATAAACTGTCACTCACCACATATAATATCCACAATATTATTCCAAAAGAATAGGCCAAGCTATGACACTTACATTCCAAAAGAATTATACTCAAACTTAACAGCGGAATAAATAAAATACTAGACTATACATGATCGTAACTGAATTCCCTAGTCTAGCACAAAAATAAACTATAGCTCTAGATGTCCACCTCGGGATCTAGGTTCCCCTCCAGTGGAACCTCCCTATTTTTTTTGGCTTTGTCAACGCCGGGATCTTCCTCTAACGCGAAATCTGAAAAGAAAACATTATTGGTAGGGGGTGAGCACTAAGCTCTGTAGGAAAATCCTCCCAAACTCTAACAAAGTTTGGAAAACGTAAAAAAATGGTCGGTCTCATTTCACAAATAGCATACGTAAATTTTGAAAGAAAACATGACATTTTCAAAGATCTCAAGTTTATACATTAACAATAATTAAGTGGAAGAGTAAGCCAATCCCACCATAAATAGCCATTCCAAAGAGTAATTATTAAGTGCAAGAGTAAAGCCAATCCCACCATAAATAACCATTCCAAAGAGTAATTATTCCCACAACAATTTTCAAGATAATTATATCCAAAAGATAACACAATAAACAATAACCACAATGTATCTCAAGTCTGATGTAAGATAATCGCATGAATAAACCCATCGAGAATATCCTGGCCCACACACACACACAAATCCTCGCAAGGATATAAAACTTTGGGAAGGGCGCCTACCGATACATTGTCCCATACCAATGCACCGGCAATAACGAATCCGACCCAGACATAGTATACTAATCCTCTGACATGGCACCCGTGAGCTAATAATAGTTTGGTTCTCGCAAGGCACCAATCCCACTACGACTGGTAGGAAAAGTTCAAACCCACACGGAGTAAGAACTACACACATCTATCCACTCTACGATACCCGGTCAACGGCCACCTATGGTCATTCAAACACCTCTATGAGATACAATCTCCAACAATTTTTCAATAAAAGTTCATAATTTTCAAAACTCCCAAATTTCATAGGTATTTATCAAATCACATTAAATCTCAAAAATTCCCAATTTTCTACCATATGATTCCAATAAAACAATTTAAGAAAAATATGCAAGAGATCATCAAACATATATTTTTATTGTTCAAACAAAACACTAGAGTTTTGAAATCAAGAATTAAGGAATATCAAGAAGAAAAATCTCTATTTCTTAAAAGATACAAGGGTTTTTGAGATTTCAAAAATTTCATGGCTATCAAACCATAACTTCATTCCAAACATGATAATATTTACAAGAGTATCAAGAAATAATGATTGCATAATATATATCTAAGATTTAGAAGCAAAATATACATAGATATAAACCCTACCCTCAATGTAGGAGAATGAGAAGAAATTCCTACCTAGAATCAAGAATTCCAAGTGAAAGCTCAAGCCCTATGGACCTCCTTTCTCCTTTCCTTCTTTTTCTTTACCTTCTCCTAGGGTTCCAAGAGGTGTGGGGTGAGAGTGGAGTGAAATAAATGAGGGTAAAGGGGCTGAAATCAGTGTTTTAAACACAGCCAACCCCAAAAAATACTGTTCACAGTCTGTTTTTGTTTTCTCAAAAATTACAGTTTTGCCACTAAGAATCTCCAATTTGATCCATATGACTATCTTAAGGTTTTCCGACATTCTGGATTCATTTTTAATGTTATTTTAACCTAAAAATATTTATTTTTATGATTTATTTCAAAACTAAAATAAATTTATACTTGAAACATTAAAATTATTATTTTCTTCCTCCCTAGTATTTATTCTTACGGTTTCTATATATATGGTTTATTCTTACATCATTACATATATAAGAATCACTAAACAAGTACATTACTATATTAAGATAAATATGTGGGGGTTTACACCTTCAGAGTCTAAGAAGAAAACACAACACTTTACTACCCAAGGAACACCACAATGCAGATTTTTTTATCAACTTCGGAGAATAAACTGATTTGACTCAGGTAGTTCTAGTATGTGTGACTATATGGTTTGAAATATATACGAGTTAGGGGTTCTAACAAAAATAACGGTGCACAATTTGGACTTTCCAACAAAGAGTTATGATCAAATTGGTGAAATGTAGTTTGTCGGACTGCTTGGTTCTTCTATACTTGTTTGGAGTCTAAATATACTTATTATTCTTATATTTTGATTTAGGATGTAAATGGAGACGTTAAATACAAAATGAAGCTAGTTGGACAATTGTTGATAGTTTTAACATGTGGGGGTTTACAGTACTGAAATCCAAAAAAAAAAAACAAGGAATTAAAGAAATAGAAAAGTGTTTGGAATTTGGAAGTTGGAATATGTGAAAAAAATGGAAAAGCCCAAGGTGCTGAAGAAAAAAAAATGAGTGAAGCGATAGCAAAAGAGAAGAGAAAAACCATGGAAAAGTCCTTCGATTTTATAACCCATTCACCCAAGGCCACATTACAACCGTGGAAAAGTCCTATTTGATCTTGAGAATCGTGGCAGGTGTTTGTACACAATAATGAAATATGAAATATATTAGCTATATTACTTTCATTTGCTTTAACATTCTTTCATGAGATTATGTCAATGTCATTTCATTTGAATGTTGTTCTTTATTTCAAAAATATATGTTTCAAAAATATATGTCAGTTATATTTTGTTTTGACTATTAATTTCTCTTCTCACATATAACATACGAGTGAAACAGTCACTAAAATCAAAGGTTTTTAGTTCTGAGAGTGAATACTTGGTGAGATTTGCGTCGAAGCTAAAATTGGATAGCTAATAGAGTTGTGGATGTTATTTGATAAATATCTTAAATTTTACAATTATTTCATACACATGAGTTTTTAATCTTGATGTAAATGTGAATACTTTTACATAGCATTTAAATCTATAATTTAGCCTTTATTTTAATAATTTGAGTGGATGGTGAATTTTTCATAAATTTTATTATTAATTAGGAGTTAATAATATGTTCTAGATTTTTGGATGAATAAAAGGAAGTTTGTAGGTACCTTATCTAGAAACCTTCAAAAGACAACACTTGTCCACTAGAGGTAACCTAGGGTTTTAATAGCTTGTTGCATATGCTAAATGTAATTGTAATTGCCTATGAAAGTGGCTTTGTAATTTAGATTTTATATTGATTTTTGTTTATTTTTAGTTTGCTAGGGACTAGCAAAGCTTAAGTTGGAGGGTGTGATGAGTACATAATATTGCATAATTTTATATCTCAAACCATTTATCATTTCTTTGTTTATTATTTATATTTTTAGTTTCCTTTATTTTTGTGTTTTATATGGAATTTGGGTCTTTGCAGGAAAATCAATGCAATGATGAGGTTATATATTCATTTTGATGCCTTGGAGAATTTTGCAAGTAAGCTTGGCGAATCAAGGATGGAGCTGGAATCCTTAGAGCAACAATTCAAGAAAAGACAGCTTTTATCGGTAGGAAACCTGCCGGTAGGTTTGTGCCAGAATGATGTTCTACTGGGTGGACTTGTGCTCTACAGGTAGAAAAGGCCATTGGAATTTGACAAAATAAGGTTCTACCAGTAGGTCGTTCAATGTGAGGTTCTACCGATAGGTATTCAATGTTCCACCGGTAGGTCAACTTCAAATTTTGACAAGGACTCCTCAATTTAAATATGATTTTCCATATCTTTTGAAGATTTTTTACACATATAATGAAGAGATATTTTAGGAAGATAATGATCAGAATATTGGGAGAATCAAGGCTTTTCCATATACAAGAGAGAGAAACAAAAGTGATGTTTAAGGGATTTTGATTGGTCATATCTTTGGAGATATTTTTTGAGATTTTCTAGGAAAATAGGAAATAGACATAGAAGGAAAGAGAATCTCTAAAAAATAAAAAATATCTCTATTCCCTTTTCCAATAAATACCATCCCATAGGGGACTTTTAGATGGACATTTTCCCTCTAGGGCGGTTTTACCTAGGGAGGTTGCTGCTCCTTCTGCTTCTTCTTCATTTATTTAGTTTTTATTTTGCAAGCACAAGGTTCTTGATTAATTAAGGTATTTTTCTTATTGTAATTGCTTTTAAATTCCAATTTTCAATACAAGTTTTATTTATTTGCTTTTACTTACATGTCTTCTTTAATTGATTTAATTTACTTCATGTTCGAGTAGATTGCCTTAAGGATAATTGGAGGAGGAATTCCTAACCTATGAACTAGGGTTTATGCTCTAACCTAGGGTTTTCATGGTGTATGTGATTTAATGATTGAATAATTGATTTTGAAAAACAAATTGATTGGCCATGTCCTTTATTATTCGTAGACAATTGACTTTGGTATGAAAAATAATTGGAGTCACTGCAATCAATTAAGCACACACCCTTCAATCAATTTATTTGTCACCATACTCACTATTTTTTTCTAATTAAGATTTTTAATGAATATCATCCCTCAGAGGGACTTTGATTATGAACTTGGAAGGGTTATAGATTTAGAGTGTAAATTTATGTTCATAGGTGGGATAAAATCCAAAGATTATCTAGTTCTTGCTTTTATTTTTAATTTAGTTAGTTACCAAAATTCTCAACCTTCAAGGAACTCTTTATTTTTATTTTTATTTCATCACCTTTTGAGTTTGTCCTTCGTTGAGACCTTGGTAATTGAAAATCCCTCCCATAACAAAGAGTCGTAGAACAATATTGGGAACAACAGTTAAGAGAGATCCATAATGAGCTAGGCAATGTGAAAAAGGTGTTAAAAACAGAGTACTGATTAGTTAACCCTAAAAAGTGCATAAATGAATTAGGGTTTAGGGTTAATTATGTGTGTTAATTGATTTAAAGTGCTTAATTGAGATTATATTATGATTAATGTTTGAATTATATATTTTTTGGGGTTTCATACATAATTAAGGAAACATGAAGGTTTAAAGCGCAAAGGAAGAATAAAAGGAGGGAGGCAAAAAGAATTTCAGCAAGAAGCTCACCATCCGAATGGTGAAACCACCATCCTAATGGTGTCCAAAATCAAAGAAGTCAACAAAGGAGGTTGAACGGAAAAATCCAGAGGATGAGGACCGTCCGGATGGTGGTGGTGGTGGCTTCTGGACTGTGGTCTTAACCATCTCAACTTCAAGCTCCTCTCTTATGAGTCCGTTGATGCAACAAAGCTCCTGAATGGTTGTCTTGGGTGTCTACTGCCTTGAGCCTTCATCAGAGCCTATAAATAGGCATGTTTGAAGTCATTTTGAGAAAGATCCTCCAGCCTTTGGAGAGAAAAATTCCTAGAGAAGAATACCCTACCCTAACCACTCCTAGCCAAAAATTCTATTCTTCTACATTTCTTTGAATTTCTTTTTACTTGGAGGGTTAAACCTCTCTCACTTTTTCTCCCTAGTTGGTAATAAGAGTAAGGGTGTTTCAACTATTCCTCGGGGTAGGAGTCTTTGTGTTTTATTGTAATAGGATTATCTTTCCCTCCTTGCTTGTTTGTAGCAATGGAGTGTGAGTAGTCCATTTATACTCTTTAGTAAAGGGTGAAGACATGTGTAATATTATATGAGTAATGGAAATGCCGATGTTTTATTCATATTTTAATGTTATACCTCCCTTAAATGATGGATGGTTTTCATTTCTGTTTGGTATTGTATTACTATATGTTCATGGTTACCAATACCGAGCTAAGCTTATTGCTATATAACATTTCATCTATACATTATTATGTACTTCATGCATGGTACAATGATGCATGTATTTGGGATTTATATGATAATTGGGAGATTGGTTATAGATGAGTTGAGTCTTGAGATAGCCAATGTTTTTGATTCAACGCATAAATCGGAACTCCGTCTTTATTGAATCATGAACCTGCCAATCGATTAGCTATAGTAAACCTTTTGAATGGTTCACCTTTGGGTTTACTATGGTTATTTGGTTTTTGCAAGGTGCATAGACCTTCAAGCTAACTTAACAGTTGCTATGATATGGTTCAACCTACGCGTCAAACCTACCAGTTAACTTTCTGTTGACGCAGGAGTTAATTGTTGTAAGGTGGCATTTTCATAATCTCAAACAATAGAATACATGTTGAATCCCCGAACTAAAGAGTAGCCTTTTTCAAGTGTTGAAATCAAAAGTTTAGTTTTTGTATTTACTTATCAATTCTAAGTTCACATCATAAGCTATTGCAATGCACATTACGCGCATGAAAATCTTACCTTTTCTATTTTGAGTTCCAATAGATAACTCCCTGTAGATTCGACCTCAAACTAAATTGAGTAACATTATAACTTGACCACTTATACTTTGGTGTACAATTAAGATCAAGTCAAGCTTTTGGCGCCGTTGTCAGGGAGTTATGATTGTTTGAAAAAGAATAGGGAAGTTGTCTAGTTTGTGTTACATGTATATATACTGTTTGTTTCATTGCTTTTGTTTATGTCTGCTAAATCATCAGTAGGGTCTGTAAATCAGTCTAGTCCTTCATCTTCTCCTTCTTTACCTTCTTCATCATCATAAGCATCATTAGACTCCTTTGAATTAAGCATGGCTAATAATAACAAGAGGTAGTTTAGAATGCTAGACCGTTGAGAGAATATTTGCATCCTACACGCACTAATGTCCCCTCATGTTTTGTTTTTCCTATAAATGCTACAAATTTTAATATCAAAGTAGGGACAATACAACTTTTACCACAGTTTCATGGTCTTGAGTCTGAAAATCCTTATTTGCATATCAAAGAATTCGAGGAAGTATGTGATGCATTACAAGATAATTCTGAAATGGCCCAATTGAAACTTTTTTCCGATAAAGCTAAACAAATGGCTAAATTCTTTGAAAGCTCAATCCATTATGAGTTGATAAGTTTTATAAACTGAATTTTTCAAGAAATTTTTTCCTACACATCGCACTAATGCATTGAGACGTCAAATCTTGAATTTTTGTGTAAAAGAGGGATAAACTTTGTATCAATGTTGGGAGAGATTTAAGGATCTTCTCCAAGCTTGCCCACATCAAGCATTCCAGAGTTAGACCCTAGTTAGCTTCTTTTATGCTGCGCTTCTCCTTACAATTGCATTAGTTCGTAGAAATTATGGCTTAGGGAGAATTCATGGGAAAGAATCCCGAAGAGGCATTCGAGTTCTTTGATACCATTTCTGAGAGTTTTCAAATGTGGGACTCAGCCTCACCAAATATTGTTGAAGCTAAGCCATCCACATCCTAGGGAGGGAAATATGTTTTAATGATGACCTGAGGGCCATAATGGCTACTCTGTCTCAAAAACTAGATGCTCTGGATATGAAAAAGGTCAATCAAGTTTATGTTATGTCTTTTATTGACCAGTTGTGTGGAATTTGTGCTTTTGTTAGGACATCTCATGGCGGAGTGTCCCACCATCCCCACATTTAAGGAAGTATTGAAGGAACAATCCAATGTCATTTCCATATTTAACAAGCCCTATTCCAATCCATATTCTAAAACTTAAAATCTAGGATGGAGGAATCACCCAAATTTTAATTGGAGAAATACACAGCCTGTGAGACAACAACTAGGTCTACTCCCACCATAAACTTAGACTTAGCAGCCTTACCAACCTGCACATAAAAGAATTTTGGAAGAAACCATGAATTAGTTCATTCAAAGTCAAATGAATTTCAATACACAATCTATTCATGCATTCAATGATTTCAAGGCTCAAATGTCACAAAACATTGAGAATATTAAGAGTCAATTAGCAAAGTTGACCGAATCTTTAAGCACAACGAAGAAGTGAAAATTCTCATCTTAACCTAAACCTCCACAGAGTCAAAAACAGGGTAATATTGTGTCCTCTGAAACTTCTCCAAGCCAAGTTCGAGAAATTACCACATTGAGGAATGGTAAAGTGATTGATAAGACCATCACAGCCAAAATCCTTGACCCAGTAGTCAAGTCAATCCCTATTAATGAACCTGTTGAGTTTGAACCAATAGTTCAAAAGGAAACAGAGTTACCTCATGAAAAAGACAAATCAAATCTTGTTCCTTTACCTTTTTCTCAAAGATTTAAGGAACCTCAACTATTGAACAATTATGTTGAATTTTTGAGTTGTTTAAGCAAGTGAAGATTAACATTCCCCTATTGGATGCAATCAAGCAAGTCCCTCGTATGCCAAGTTTTTAAAAGACCTTTACATGGTAAAAAGAAAGATAAATGTACATAAAAGAACATTTTTGAGTAAACAGGCCAGTGCTATCATTCAGCACAAGTCCACACTAAAGTACAAAGATCCTGAGAGTCCTATGGTTTCATGCATAATTGGAATCTTCAAAATTGAGCAAGCCTTACTTGATCTTGTAGCCAGTGTCAATTTACTCTCGTATATGGTCTAAGAGCAGTTAGGATTGGAAAAGTTGAAGCCAACAAATGTCAAATTGCAGTTGGCTGACCGATCTGTGAAAATTCCATGAGGAATTATTGAGGATGTGCTTGTTCAAGTTTATAAGTTTTATTTTTTGGTGGATTTTATTATTTTGAATACTTAGCCAGTTTTGTATGTCTCTACACAAATTTCTGTCATTTTGGGACGTCCATTCCTACCAACACCAATTGCATTAATTAATTGTAGGAATGGAATCATGAAACTTTCATTTGAAAACATGACATTGGAATTGAATGTATTTGATATTGCTAAGCAATCCAGGGAGGAAGAAAAGTTGTAAGAAGTTAATTGCATTGAGTCCTTAACTCAGAATTTATTTGAAAATGCTTATAATAAAAAGAAGTCACATGAATTGTTCCAGTCTGTAAATAATGTTGAGTCTATTGTAGATATTTCCAATGTTGGGAGATGGGTTCCAAAATTTGAAGAGTTATTACCCAACGAGACAAAGTCTATTGAGTCTAGTGTCGTAGCTCCCAAGCTAGAGTTGTATGTCTCTACACAAATTTCTGTCATTTTGGGACGTCCATTCCTACCAACACCAATTGCATTAATTAATTGTAGGAATGGAATCATGAAACTTTCATTTGAAAACATGACATTGGAATTGAATGTATTTGATATTGCTAAGCAATCCAGGGAGGAAGAAAAGTTGTAAGAAGTTAATTGCATTGAGTCCTTAACTCAGAATTTATTTGAAAATGCTTATAATAAAAAGAAGTCACATGAATTGTTCCAGTCTGTAAATAATGTTGAGTCTATTGTAGATATTTCCAATGTTGGGAGATGGGTTCCAAAATTTGAAGAGTTATTACCCAACGAGACAAAGTCTATTGAGTCTAGTGTCGTAGCTCCCAAGCTAGAGTTGTATGTCTCTACACAAATTTCTGTCATTTTGGGACGTCCATTCCTACCAACACCAATTGCATTAATTAATTGTAGGAATGGAATCATGAAACTTTCATTTGAAAACATGACATTGGAATTGAATGTATTTGATATTGCTAAGCAATCCAGGGAGGAAGAAAAGTTGTAAGAAGTTAATTGCATTGAGTCCTTAACTCAGAATTTATTTGAAAATGCTTATAATAAAAAGAAGTCACATGAATTGTTCCAGTCTGTAAATAATGTTGAGTCTATTGTAGATATTTCCAATGTTGGGAGATGGGTTCCAAAATTTGAAGAGTTATTACCCAACGAGACAAAGTCTATTGAGTCTAGTGTCGTAGCTCCCAAGCTAGAGTTGTATGTCTCTACACAAATTTCTGTCATTTTGGGACGTCCATTCCTACCAACACCAATTGCATTAATTAATTGTAGGAATGGAATCATGAAACTTTCATTTGAAAACATGACATTGGAATTGAATGTATTTGATATTGCTAAGCAATCCAGGGAGGAAGAAAAGTTGTAAGAAGTTAATTGCATTGAGTCCTTAACTCAGAATTTATTTGAAAATGCTTATAATAAAAAGAAGTCACATGAATTGTTCCAGTCTGTAAATAATGTTGAGTCTATTGTAGATATTTCCAATGTTGGGAGATGGGTTCCAAAATTTGAAGAGTTATTACCCAACGAGACAAAGTCTATTGAGTCTAGTGTCGTAGCTCCCAAGCTAGAGTTGTATGTCTCTACACAAATTTCTGTCATTTTGGGACGTCCATTCCTACCAACACCAATTGCATTAATTAATTGTAGGAATGGAATCATGAAACTTTCATTTGAAAACATGACATTGGAATTGAATGTATTTGATATTGCTAAGCAATCCAGGGAGGAAGAAAAGTTGTAAGAAGTTAATTGCATTGAGTCCTTAACTCAGAATTTATTTGAAAATGCTTATAATAAAAAGAAGTCACATGAATTGTTCCAGTCTGTAAATAATGTTGAGTCTATTGTAGATATTTCCAATGTTGGGAGATGGGTTCCAAAATTTGAAGAGTTATTACCCAACGAGACAAAGTCTATTGAGTCTAGTGTCGTAGCTCCCAAGCTAGAGTTGTATGTCTCTACACAAATTTCTGTCATTTTGGGACGTCCATTCCTACCAACACCAATTGCATTAATTAATTGTAGGAATGGAATCATGAAACTTTCATTTGAAAACATGACATTGGAATTGAATGTATTTGATATTGCTAAGCAATCCAGGGAGGAAGAAAAGTTGTAAGAAGTTAATTGCATTGAGTCCTTAACTCAGAATTTATTTGAAAATGCTTATAATAAAAAGAAGTCACATGAATTGTTCCAGTCTGTAAATAATGTTGAGTCTATTGTAGATATTTCCAATGTTGGGAGATGGGTTCCAAAATTTGAAGAGTTATTACCCAACGAGACAAAGTCTATTGAGTCTAGTGTCGTAGCTCCCAAGCTAGAGTTGTATGTCTCTACACAAATTTCTGTCATTTTGGGACGTCCATTCCTACCAACACCAATTGCATTAATTAATTGTAGGAATGGAATCATGAAACTTTCATTTGAAAACATGACATTGGAATTGAATGTATTTGATATTGCTAAGCAATCCAGGGAGGAAGAAAAGTTGTAAGAAGTTAATTGCATTGAGTCCTTAACTCAGAATTTATTTGAAAATGCTTATAATAAAAAGAAGTCACATGAATTGTTCCAGTCTGTAAATAATGTTGAGTCTATTGTAGATATTTCCAATGTTGGGAGATGGGTTCCAAAATTTGAAGAGTTATTACCCAACGAGACAAAGTCTATTGAGTCTAGTGTCGTAGCTCCCAAGCTAGAGTTGTATGTCTCTACACAAATTTCTGTCATTTTGGGACGTCCATTCCTACCAACACCAATTGCATTAATTAATTGTAGGAATGGAATCATGAAACTTTCATTTGAAAACATGACATTGGAATTGAATGTATTTGATATTGCTAAGCAATCCAGGGAGGAAGAAAAGTTGTAAGAAGTTAATTGCATTGAGTCCTTAACTCAGAATTTATTTGAAAATGCTTATAATAAAAAGAAGTCACATGAATTGTTCCAGTCTGTAAATAATGTTGAGTCTATTGTAGATATTTCCAATGTTGGGAGATGGGTTCCAAAATTTGAAGAGTTATTACCCAACGAGACAAAGTCTATTGAGTCTAGTGTCGTAGCTCCCAAGCTAGAGTTGTATGTCTCTACACAAATTTCTGTCATTTTGGGACGTCCATTCCTACCAACACCAATTGCATTAATTAATTGTAGGAATGGAATCATGAAACTTTCATTTGAAAACATGACATTGGAATTGAATGTATTTGATATTGCTAAGCAATCCAGGGAGGAAGAAAAGTTGTAAGAAGTTAATTGCATTGAGTCCTTAACTCAGAATTTATTTGAAAATGCTTATAATAAAAAGAAGTCACATGAATTGTTCCAGTCTGTAAATAATGTTGAGTCTATTGTAGATATTTCCAATGTTGGGAGATGGGTTCCAAAATTTGAAGAGTTATTACCCAACGAGACAAAGTCTATTGAGTCTAGTGTCGTAGCTCCCAAGCTAGAGTTGTATGTCTCTACACAAATTTCTGTCATTTTGGGACGTCCATTCCTACCAACACCAATTGCATTAATTAATTGTAGGAATGGAATCATGAAACTTTCATTTGAAAACATGACATTGGAATTGAATGTATTTGATATTGCTAAGCAATCCAGGGAGGAAGAAAAGTTGTAAGAAGTTAATTGCATTGAGTCCTTAACTCAGAATTTATTTGAAAATGCTTATAATAAAAAGAAGTCACATGAATTGTTCCAGTCTGTAAATAATGTTGAGTCTATTGTAGATATTTCCAATGTTGGGAGATGGGTTCCAAAATTTGAAGAGTTATTACCCAACGAGACAAAGTCTATTGAGTCTAGTGTCGTAGCTCCCAAGCTAGAGTTGTATGTCTCTACACAAATTTCTGTCATTTTGGGACGTCCATTCCTACCAACACCAATTGCATTAATTAATTGTAGGAATGGAATCATGAAACTTTCATTTGAAAACATGACATTGGAATTGAATGTATTTGATATTGCTAAGCAATCCAGGGAGGAAGAAAAGTTGTAAGAAGTTAATTGCATTGAGTCCTTAACTCAGAATTTATTTGAAAATGCTTATAATAAAAAGAAGTCACATGAATTGTTCCAGTCTGTAAATAATGTTGAGTCTATTGTAGATATTTCCAATGTTGGGAGATGGGTTCCAAAATTTGAAGAGTTATTACCCAACGAGACAAAGTCTATTGAGTCTAGTGTCGTAGCTCCCAAGCTAGAGTTGTATGTCTCTACACAAATTTCTGTCATTTTGGGACGTCCATTCCTACCAACACCAATTGCATTAATTAATTGTAGGAATGGAATCATGAAACTTTCATTTGAAAACATGACATTGGAATTGAATGTATTTGATATTGCTAAGCAATCCAGGGAGGAAGAAAAGTTGTAAGAAGTTAATTGCATTGAGTCCTTAACTCAGAATTTATTTGAAAATGCTTATAATAAAAAGAAGTCACATGAATTGTTCCAGTCTGTAAATAATGTTGAGTCTATTGTAGATATTTCCAATGTTGGGAGATGGGTTCCAAAATTTGAAGAGTTATTACCCAACGAGACAAAGTCTATTGAGTCTAGTGTCGTAGCTCCCAAGCTAGAGTTGTATGTCTCTACACAAATTTCTGTCATTTTGGGACGTCCATTCCTACCAACACCAATTGCATTAATTAATTGTAGGAATGGAATCATGAAACTTTCATTTGAAAACATGACATTGGAATTGAATGTATTTGATATTGCTAAGCAATCCAGGGAGGAAGAAAAGTTGTAAGAAGTTAATTGCATTGAGTCCTTAACTCAGAATTTATTTGAAAATGCTTATAATAAAAAGAAGTCACATGAATTGTTCCAGTCTGTAAATAATGTTGAGTCTATTGTAGATATTTCCAATGTTGGGAGATGGGTTCCAAAATTTGAAGAGTTATTACCCAACGAGACAAAGTCTATTGAGTCTAGTGTCGTAGCTCCCAAGCTAGAGTTGAAATCTCCTCCGATTGGCTTGAAATATGTCTTCTTGTGAGAGTCATCAAAGTTACTAGAATTTTAGGAAAAAAATTGATAAGAGTCATTAAATATCACCAATGTGCAATTGGTTGGATAGTAGTCGATATTAAGGGATTAAGTCCTCTTTGTTTGGGTGGATAATGTTAGTTGGATAGCTATTTTAATTATATCTTGGGTTTCGCAAATAAAAGTCAAGTTTCTGGAATTTTAATCGCATATCACCCTATCACGTATTTTACCTCGTAATACATGAAAATTCTGACTATCTCAAAATTTAATGAAATTTGTACGTTCAACTCATTTTCGTGAGACTAGTCCAACGACGAGGTCTATTTTGTCATCTGAGTTATACAAAATTGCAGATTTTAAACCTTGTTTAAACGACCTAATTATTGTATTAAACATTTAATTGATTGTATTAAATTTTTTGGATTTTACATTATTCCCCCCTTAAGAAAATTTCATCCTCGAAATTCCGAACATACACAACACATGAAATGAATGCACATGTAATCATGTCACATGCAAGTAACATGAAAATTAAATTGTATCTCTATCTTCGAATAAAAATGGATAGGTAGCTCGTATGGTATCCTCGTCTTCTGATGTAGCCTCTTCGACACCCCGATGTTGCCACAGTACCTTAACCAGCCTCACAATCTTTTCCCACAAAATCTGATCTTGACTATCCAAAATATGAACTAGTCCCTCATCAAAGGTCTCATCCGTATCAACCACCAGTTTACCCCAATCCACCACATGGATAGGATCCGGAGTGTACTTCCAAAGCATGAAAACATGGAATATGCTATAAACACTTGATATATTTGGCGGTAACTCCAATCGATAAGAAAATACCTCAATCCTCTTAAGTACCTCACAATGGAAATGGATACCCCATTCAACTAGACAATGTCCTGAATGTATAGTCTACAGAATTTCTTCAGTGTGAAGGTCATTCGTACATCTATGAAATAAGCCAGCTTGGTAAACCGATCCACTATAACCCAAACTACATCATGTCCCCATGTAAATTGTGGCAAAGGAGTAACAAAGTCCATTGTGATAGGCTCCCATTTCCACTTGGCTACCTCTAGTGGCTGGAGTAACCCTACCGATCACTAGTGCTCAATCTTGTCTTGTTGACAAGTCAAACACCTACTCACAAAATCCCCAACGTGCATCTTCATCCCACTCCCATATTATTGGTGACAAAGATTGACATACATCTTTGTGCCGCTAGGATGCACGTAAAATGAGAGCAATGAAACTCCCAGTGTATGTCCTCCCACAAGTCATTGGAATGAGGAAGAATAACTCTGCCTTTATACTATAGACTACCATCAACTAGGATAGCCCAACTCACGTCACCCAATCTTGACTATACATTATCCCTGATGGACAATACTTCAAAACCCTAACCTTAAGTCTCTATCACTCTGTTGAGTACAGACGACGTAGCAATCAAATTGTCCATAATACCTTGAGGCTAATCCTAATAGTGCAGTCCAAACTATTTCATAGTCTTAAGCATCTGCAACTTTCAGGAAGCTATGCTAGCTAGGACCCCTCATAANGGTCTATTTTGTCATCTGAGTTATACAAAATTGCAGATTTTAAACCTTGTTTAAACGACCTAATTATTGTATTAAACATTTAATTGATTGTATTAAATTTTTTGGATTTTACATTATTCCCCCCTTAAGAAAATTTCATCCTCGAAATTCCGAACATACACAACACATGAAATGAATGCACATGTA
The DNA here is from genome assembly GCA_963454935.2 of Ilex paraguariensis. Classification (NCBI taxonomy): domain Eukaryota; kingdom Viridiplantae; phylum Streptophyta; class Magnoliopsida; order Aquifoliales; family Aquifoliaceae; genus Ilex; species Ilex paraguariensis. Next base: position 519,538 of record CAUOFW020003902.1, read on the forward strand.
ATCATGTCACATGCAAGTAACATGAAAATTAAATTGTATCTCTATCTTCGAATAAAAATGGATAGGTAGCTCGTATGGTATCCTCGTCTTCTGATGTAGCCTCTTCGACACCCCGATGTTGCCACAGTACCTTAACCAGCCTCACAATCTTTTCCCACAAAATCTGATCTTGACTATCCAAAATATGAACTAGTCCCTCATCAAAGGTCTCATCCGTATCAACCACCAGTTTACCCCAATCCACCACATGGATAGGATCCGGAGTGTACTTCCAAAGCATGAAAACATGGAATATGCTATAAACACTTGATATATTTGGCGGTAACTCCAATCGATAAGAAAATACCTCAATCCTCTTAAGTACCTCACAATGGAAATGGATACCCCATTCAACTAGACAATGTCCTGAATGTATAGTCTACAGAATTTCTTCAGTGTGAAGGTCATTCGTACATCTATGAAATAAGCCAGCTTGGTAAACCGATCCACTATAACCCAAACTACATCATGTCCCCATGTAAATTGTGGCAAAGGAGTAACAAAGTCCATTGTGATAGGCTCCCATTTCCACTTGGCTACCTCTAGTGGCTGGAGTAACCCTACCGATCACTAGTGCTCAATCTTGTCTTGTTGACAAGTCAAACACCTACTCACAAAATCCCCAACGTGCATCTTCATCCCACTCCCATATTATTGGTGACAAAGATTGACATACATCTTTGTGCCGCTAGGATGCACGTAAAATGAGAGCAATGAAACTCCCAGTGTATGTCCTCCCACAAGTCATTGGAATGAGGAAGAATAACTCTGCCTTTATACTATAGACTACCATCAACTAGGATAGCCCAACCCACGTCACCCAATCTTGACTATACATTATCCCTGATGGACAATACTTCAAAACCCTAACCTTAAGTCTCTATCACTCTGTTGAGTACAGACGACGTAGCAATCAAATTGTCCATAATACCCTGAGGCTAATCCTAATAGTGCAGTCCAAACTATCTCATAGTCTTAAGCATCTGCAACTTTCAGGAAGCTATGCTAGCTAGGACCCCTCATGAATTTCGTCTAAGAGCATCAACCACCACATTTGCCTTACTTGGACGGTAGTGCAAACTGAAGTCATAATCCTCTAAATACTTTATCCATTAGTGTTGTCTCATGTTAAGGTCTAGTTGTGTGAAAATGTACTTTAGACGCTTGTGTTTTGAGTGTACTTCAAACTGCTCTCCGTAGAGATAGTGGAGTCATGCCTTCAATGCAAAGACAATAGCCACCAACTCCATGTCCTGTGTCGGATGGTTATTCTCATGGTTCTCAAGCTAACAGGAACCATAAGTAACTACCCTACCAGACTGTATCAAGACATATCCAAGCCCCTCTTTTGATGCATCATAGTAAAATTTGTATCTCTGTCCCTTCTTCAAAACAATCAAAATAGGAGATGAATTCAACCCCCTCTTCAACTCCTAGAATGCCCTTTCATAAGTGTCATCCCATTGAAACACCCTGTCAATGTCAAGAAACTACATATCTCAAAGACTAAATTTGGCCTCTCCCAATTCATTATTGTCTCAACCTTTTTTGGGTCAACTAAAACACCCGTAGCGGACCACAACGTGACCCAAAAATTTGACCTCCTTCAGCCATAACACACGCTTGTTGAATTTGGCAAACATTTGATGATTTCTCAAGGCTTACAAGAATAATCCTCAAGTGTTGTTTGTGCTCCTCCTAGGACATGGAGTATGCAAGAATTTCTTTTACAAACTCAATGACAAGCTGATCAAGATAGGGTTTGAACACCCTATGCATTAGGTCCATGAACACTGTTGCAGNGGAGAATTCATGGGAAAGAATCCCGAAGAGGCATTCGAGTTCTTTGATACCATTTCTGAGAGTTTTCAAATGTGGGACTCAGCCTCACCAAATATTGTTGAAGCTAAGCCATCCACATCCTAGGGAGGGAAATATGTTTTAATGATGACCTGAGGGCCATAATGGCTACTCTGTCTCAAAAACTAGATGCTCTGGATATGAAAAAGGTCAATCAAGTTTATGTTATGTCTTTTATTGACCAGTTGTGTGGAATTTGTGCTTTTGTTAGGACATCTCATGGCGGAGTGTCCCACCATCCCCACATTTAAGGAAGTATTGAAGGAACAATCCAATGTCATTTCCATATTTAACAAGCCCTATTCCAATCCATATTCTAAAACTTAAAATCTAGGATGGAGGAATCACCCAAATTTTAATTGGAGAAATACACAGCCTGTGAGACAACAACTAGGTCTACTCCCACCATAAACTTAGACTTAGCAGCCTTACCAACCTGCACATAAAAGAATTTTGGAAGAAACCATGAATTAGTTCATTCAAAGTCAAATGAATTTCAATACACAATCTATTCATGCATTCAATGATTTCAAGGCTCAAATGTCACAAAACATTGAGAATATTAAGAGTCAATTAGCAAAGTTGACCGAATCTTTAAGCACAACGAAGAAGTGAAAATTCTCATCTTAACCTAAACCTCCACAGAGTCAAAAACAGGGTAATATTGTGTCCTCTGAAACTTCTCCAAGCCAAGTTCGAGAAATTACCACATTGAGGAATGGTAAAGTGATTGATAAGACCATCACAGCCAAAATCCTTGACCCAGTAGTCAAGTCAATCCCTATTAATGAACCTGTTGAGTTTGAACCAATAGTTCAAAAGGAAACAGAGTTACCTCATGAAAAAGACAAATCAAATCTTGTTCCTTTACCTTTTTCTCAAAGATTTAAGGAACCTCAACTATTGAACAATTATGTTGAATTTTTGAGTTGTTTAAGCAAGTGAAGATTAACATTCCCCTATTGGATGCAATCAAGCAAGTCCCTCGTATGCCAAGTTTTTAAAAGACCTTTACATGGTAAAAAGAAAGATAAATGTACATAAAAGAACATTTTTGAGTAAACAGGCCAGTGCTATCATTCAGCACAAGTCCACACTAAAGTACAAAGATCCTGAGAGTCCTATGGTTTCATGCATAATTGGAATCTTCAAAATTGAGCAAGCCTTACTTGATCTTGTAGCCAGTGTCAATTTACTCTCGTATATGGTCTAAGAGCAGTTAGGATTGGAAAAGTTGAAGCCAACAAATGTCAAATTGCAGTTGGCTGACCGATTTGTGAAAATTCCATGAGGAATTATTGAGGATGTGCTTGTTCAAGTTTATAAGTTTTATTTTTTGGTGGATTTTATTATTTTGAATACTCAGCCAGTTTTGTATGTCTCTACACAAATTTCTGTCATTTTGGGACGTCCATTCCTACCAACACCAAATGCATTAATTAATTGTAGGAATGGAATCATGAAACTTTCATTTGAAAACATGACATTGGAATTGAATGTATTTGATATTGCTAAGCAATCCAGGGAGGAAGAAAAGTTGTAAGAAGTTAATTGCATTGAGTCCTTAACTCAGAATTTATTTGAAAATGCTTATAATAAAAAGAAGTCACATGAATTGTTCCAGTCTGTAAATAATGTTGAGTCTATTGTAGATATTTCCAATGTTGGGAGATGGGTTCCAAAATTTGAAGAGTTATTACCCAACGAGACAAAGTCTATTGAGTCTAGTGTCGTAGCTCCCAAGCTAGAGTTGAAATCTCCTCCGATTGGCTTGAAATATGTCTTCTTGTGAGAGTCATCAAAGTTACTAGAATTTTAGGAAAAAAATTGATAAGAGTCATTAAATATCACCAATGTGCAATTGGTTGGATAGTAGTCGATATTAAGGGATTAAGTCCTCTTTGTTTGTGTGGATAATGTTAGTTGGATAGCTATTTTAATTATATCTTGGGTTTCGCGAATAAAAGTCAAGTTTCTGGAATTTTAATCGCATATCACCCTATCACGTATTTTACCTCGTAATACATGAAAATTCTGACTATCTCAAAATTTAATGAAATTTGTACGTTCAACTCATTTTCGTGAGACTAGTCCAACGACGAGGTCTATTTTGTCATCTGAGTTATACAAAATTGCAGATTTTAAACCTTGTTTAAACGACCTAATTATTGTATTAAACATTTAATTGATTGTATTAAATTTTTTGGATTTTACATTATTCCCCCCTTAAGAAAATTTCATCCTCGAAATTCCGAACATACACAACACATGAAATGAATGCACATGTAATCATGTCACATGCAAGTAACATGAAAATTAAATTGTATCTCTATCTTCGAATAAAAATGGATAGGTAGCTCGTATGGTATCCTCGTCTTCTGATGTAGCCTCTTCGACACCCCGATGTTGCCACAGTACCTTAACCAGCCTCACAATCTTTTCCCACAAAATCTGATCTTGACTATCCAAAATATGAACTAGTCCCTCATCAAAGGTCTCATCCGTATCAACCACCAGTTTACCCCAATCCACCACATGGATAGGATCCGGAGTGTACTTCCAAAGCATGAAAACATGGAATATGCTATAAACACTTGATATATTTGGCGGTAACTCCAATCGATAAGAAAATACCTCAATCCTCTTAAGTACCTCACAATGGAAATGGATACCCCATTCAACTAGACAATGTCCTGAATGTATAGTCTACAGAATTTCTTCAGTGTGAAGGTCATTCGTACATCTATGAAATAAGCCAGCTTGGTAAACCGATCCACTATAACCCAAACTACATCATGTCCCCATGTAAATTGTGGCAAAGGAGTAACAAAGTCCATTGTGATAGGCTCCCATTTCCACTTGGCTACCTCTAGTGGCTGGAGTAACCCTACCGATCACTAGTGCTCAATCTTGTCTTGTTGACAAGTCAAACACCTACTCACAAAATCCCCAACGTGCATCTTCATCCCACTCCCATATTATTGGTGACAAAGATTGACATACATCTTTGTGCCGCTAGGATGCACGTAAAATGAGAGCAATGAAACTCCCAGTGTATGTCCTCCCACAAGTCATTGGAATGAGGAAGAATAACTCTGCCTTTATACTATAGACTACCATCAACTAGGATAGCCCAACCCACGTCACCCAATCTTGACTATACATTATCCCTGATGGACAATACTTCAAAACCCTAACCTTAAGTCTCTATCACTCTGTTGAGTACAGACGACGTAGCAATCAAATTGTCCATAATACCCTGAGGCTAATCCTAATAGTGCAGTCCAAACTATCTCATAGTCTTAAGCATCTGCAACTTTCAGGAAGCTATGCTAGCTAGGACCCCTCATGAATTTCGTCTAAGAGCATCAACCACCACATTTGCCTTACTTGGACGGTAGTGCAAACTGAAGTCATAATCCTCTAAATACTTTATCCATTAGTGTTGTCTCATGTTAAGGTCTAGTTGTGTGAAAATGTACTTTAGACGCTTGTGTTTTGAGTGTACTTCAAACTGCTCTCCGTAGAGATAGTGGAGTCATGCCTTCAATGCAAAGACAATAGCCACCAACTCCATGTCCTGTGTCGGATGGTTATTCTCATGGTTCTCAAGCTAACAGGAACCATAAGTAACTACCCTACCAGACTGTATCAAGACATATCCAAGCCCCTCTTTTGATGCATCATAGTAAAATTTGTATCTCTGTCCCTTCTTCAAAACAATCAAAATAGGAGATGAATTCAACCCCCTCTTCAACTCCTAGAATGCCCTTTCATAAGTGTCATCCCATTGAAACACCCTGTCAATGTCAAGAAACTACATATCTCAAAGACTAAATTTGGCCTCTCCCAATTCATTATTGTCTCAACCTTTTTTGGGTCAACTAAAACACCCGTAGCGGACCACAACGTGACCCAAAAATTTGACCTCCTTCAGCCATAACACACGCTTGTTGAATTTGGCAAACATTTGATGATTTCTCAAGGCTTACAAGAATAATCCTCAAGTGTTGTTTGTGCTCCTCCTAGGACATGGAGTATGCAAGAATTTCTTTTACAAACTCAATGACAAGCTGATCAAGATAGGGTTTGAACACCCTATGCATTAGGTCCATGAACACTGTTGCAGCATTCATCAATTCGAACGACATAACCATGAACTCGAAGTGGCCATATCGAGTCCTGAATGCTATCTTAGGAATTTCAACATCCCTTATGTACAACTGATGATAGCCCTTGTGCAAGTCTATTTTGGAGTAGACCAGAGCCATCCTCAATTGGTAAAACAGGTCATCTATAGGCGGCAATGGGTACTTGTTCTTGATAGTAATCCGATTCAACTATTAGTAGTCTATTCAAATTCTAAGGGTCCCATCTTTTTTCTTCTCAAATAGTACTAGAGAACTCAAAGGTGAGGTACTTGACCTAATAAATCCCTTGTCTAACAATTCTTATAGCTGAGTCTTAAGCTCTTTTAATTTTGCAAGTGCCATCCTATGCAGTGCCATAGAGATAGGGGATACGTCGAGCTATAACTCAATGAAAAATTTGACTTCTCGATGTGGAGAAAATCCTAGTAACTCATCTAGGAAGACATCTACTTACTCACAAAAAACCCAAGGTATACCCCAACCCCTATCTCACCTCGTCCTCAAGGGTAAGACTTGCAAGCCAACCCATCAACTACAATTGACTTGATCTTAATTATTCAACCAAGTATAAGTTGTCAAGTTATAATATTACTCGGTTAAGTCTGAGGTCGAGTCCATAGGGAATTATTTGCTAGACCTCAAAATAGAAAGGTAAGATTGTCGTGTGCGTTGTGTGCATTACAACAGCTTGTAGTGTGAATTTAGAGCTAATAAACAAATACTTAAACTAAATTTTTTTTTTTGTAATTTGAAAACAAGTTACTCTTTAGTTCAGGGATCCAACATGCATTCTATTTTTTGATTATGAAAATGCCACCTTACAAAAATTAATTTTCATATTATTGAAAAGTTAACCAGTAGGTTTGATGTATAGACTAAACTATATCACAACAATTGGATAGGTTAACTGGAAGGTCTATGCACCATATGACAACCAAATAACCCTAGTAAACTCAAAGGTGAACCATTCAAAAGGTTTACTTTAGCTATTCGATCGGCGGATCGATGATTCAATGAAGATGAAGTTCCAATGTATGCATTGAATAAAAAGCATTGGCTATGACAAGATTTAACACGTCTATAACCAATCTCCTGACTATTACATAAATCCCAACTACATGCATCATTGAATCATGCATTAAGTACGTAATAATATATGGATGAAATGGTATATAGCAATAAGTTTAGCTCGATAGTCATAACCCTGAGCATATATTAATACGATACCAAACGGAAATGAAAGTCATCCATCAGTTAAGGAAGGTATCCTTCTTGCTCGTCTATAATAGTGAAGTGTGAGCAGTCCATTTTTACTTTATAGTAAAAGGTGAAGATAATCCCATTACAACACAACCAAATACAAAACCAACACAAGAAATCATTCCCGAGGAATAGTTGAAACAACCTCACTCTTATTACTGACTAGGGCGAAAAAGTGATAGAGGTTCAACCCTCTAAGTAAAAAGGATATAAAAAAAAATGTAGCAGAAGACAATTTTTGGCTCAGGAGTGTTTAAGGTAGGGTATTCTTCTCTCTGACTTTGACTTTCTCTGCTGTGGAAGAATCGCTGTAAAATGTGCTGATCAAGCTTATTTATAGGCTCCGATGGAAGGTCCAAGGCAGTAGACACCGAGGGTAGCCAATCAGAGCCTTTTGTTGCATAAATGGACCAATGTGAGAAGAGAAGGAAGTGAGGTAGTTAAGGACACCATCCAGACGCCACCCCCACCATCTAGACAGTGCTAAGTCTCTAAATTTTGGCCTTGTAGCCTCCTTTATTGACTTGTTGACCTTGCTAGCATTGGGATGGTGTTTCACCATCCGGATGGTGAGTCTTTTTTCTTAAATTTACTCTTGCCACCCCCTTTTGTTCCTCCTTTGCTTTCTAACCCTCAAAGTTTCCTTAATTATGTATGAAACCCTATAAAACATACAATTCTAACATTAGCCATAATATAATTTAAATTAAGCACTTTAATTCAATTAACACACACTATTAACCCTAAACCCTAATTCAATACCGTACTTTCTAGGGTTAATCACACCCCCAACCAAATATTACTAGTCCCTACTAATAAAAAAAACTTCAATAATACAAACTTCAATAGTTAAGATAAAATAATCCATATTTTTCATGTATAGAATTAAATCATCAGTTTATCTTTTTGCCAGAATATTTCCTCTCCTTATCACTGTAAGAGCAACATACACCAATTGTAACACTATTCCTTATATTTTCAGAAAAAATCGTGTGTGTGGAGGGATTTCTTTATTTCAAAAACAGTCAAGAAATATCACAATAGTTTGCTATGTTGTACAAAGATTAGCTTCGACGTCAATCATTTCCTGGAAATCACTTAACAAGGAATACACTCAAGTTTTATTGACTATCACTAAAAAATTACATGTGGTAAGAATATTGAAATCAAAGCAAAGTAATGACACATGTAATATTTCAAAAGAAGCTTATCTGAATAAAACTGGAATTTGGCATAATCTCATAAAAGAATATTAACACTATATGGAATAACATTATCAACACTACCCCTTATAATGAATGATTGAAAATGATACACATGCATCACTTTTGGAATCAAAAATGACTTTATTAAGGTTATAACATGGTAAAGGGTATTCGGCTTAAGAAACGATGTCTAAATGATTCAAAAGCTATCCTTTTCATTTTTGGAAGCACACATCTCTCTTTTCTTTTCTTAATTTTTACATTATTTTTCTCTTCCCTATTTCCATTTTTTCAATCTTAGGCCTATAATTACTTGGCTATTATTTTCTTTTCAACACTCTCTTCCACAATTTTTCATTTTTTTTTCACACATTCTTTTCCTTTCCTTTCTTTTCAACCATATTTTTCCACTTTTCTCCTTTCTTGTATAATGCCTTGTTTAAGAGATGATGCAAGAAAATTAGATAGCAAGGGATGTAAAAATATATTTTCATTGGCTCAGTCAACATATGAGTTTAGGAAAAGAAATTTTACTTAGGCTCAATATAGCTTATTAGGGATATAGTTTTGCAAAAATAAAAATGGTTATGGCTCAAAATAAAATCACAAATGGCCTAAGATCTTTTCTAGAACTCTACACCTGCATGATTTTCATAAAGATTTAAAGGAGAATGCTAACATGGCATTCAATCAGTGTAAATCAAAATAAGATTAATGAGATTATTCAAAGAAATCTTATGCTAAACTGAAATTCTTACTTGAGTGAGTGTTTAAAAATCTCTCCAAGGAAAATTGGTTCAAAAATCTGCACAAGGGTTTCACATCTCCAGTATTTTTCAAAATTTGTCCAAAATAAGAAATCATTACATACTTAAAAAGATTAAATATAAAGATAGTGCACAAATAGAGTATGAAAACCTCTAGTGATTCGATTAGGTTTATATCTGCAAATTAACAAAATGACAATATAATCCTACCATGAATAATATAAACTAATTATCCTAATATAGCAAAATTTATGTGAAATAACTAAATTAAACCATAATCCAAAAAATAAAAACAAACTTCCAAAAACGTCCAAAGTACTTGAAACATAGTGCATAAACTGAAAAGTAAATAAAGAGTTTAAGAAAAATAGGGAATGAAGGTAGAAAATGCAAGAGATTATAGCTAACTAAGCTGATGATGATGGACTACCACCATATCTCCTCCCAAGTAATCTCAGGATTATTTGGTTCTCGTCATACCGGGTAATTCTTTGATCAAATTGAGTCATCCTTGTCTAGAGACCCAACAACATCTGTCTGTCAGTTCGATCATCTACTAGAATGTAGGGCTATTGATCCTGCTGTTGCTATTGTCACTCATTAGGCAGTTGGAAATCTATATTTTCCGGAAACTAATCTACTTGTGGTTCTGGTGACATTTCTTGTTGCAGCTCTGCCTGAATTTCATGGCTCTTTTTCAAAGAATTTTTGTCTAGGGGTGCCAGATGCTCCGAAATAGGCCATGATGGATCTGGTATCACTCCCTTCTGTCTACATAAATAAGATACTAAAACAGTAAAAGGAAGTGAGGGTTTTTTAGTTTGCATGGTCAGTATCATTTGATCCATAATTAGAGTTGGCAGATCAATTGTATGTCCTATTCCAAAAGAGTACACAAAATATGCTTTCTCAATGAATACTTGATTTTTCTGGAATTGGGTAGGCAAATTGTTCATAGTAATCAAGTTCAAAATCCTATATTTATCAATCAAATCTCCATGCTTAATGNTTTCAAAATTTGTCCAAAATAAGAAATCATTACATACTTAAAAAGATTAAATATAAAGATAGTGCACAAATAGAGTATGAAAACCTCTAGTGATTCGATTAGGTTTATATCTGCAAATTAACAAAATGACAATATAATCCTACCGTGAATAATATAAACTAATTATCCTAATATAGCAAAATTTAACTGAAATAACTAAATTAAACCATAATCCAAAAAATAAAAACAAACTTCCAAAAACGTCCAAAGTACTTGAAACATAGTGCATAAACTGAAAAGTAAATAAAGAGTTTAAGAAAAATAGGGAATGAAGGTAGAAAATGCAAGAGATTATAGCTAACTAAGCTGATGATGATGGACTACCACCATATCTCCTCCCAAGTAATCTCAGGATTATTTGGTTCTCGTCATACCGGGTAATTCTTTGATCAAATTGAGTCATCCTTGTCTAGAGACCCAACAACATCTGTCTGTCAGTTCGATCATCTACTAGAATGTAGGGCTATTGATCCTGCTGTTGCTATTGTCACTCATTAGGCAGTTGGAAATCTATATTTTCCGGAAACTAATCTACTTGTGGTTCTGGTGACATTTCTTGTTGCAGCTCTGCCTGAATTTCATGGCTCTTTTTCAAAGAATTTTTGTCTAGGGGTGCCAGATGCTCCGAAATAGGCCATGATGGATCTGGTATCACTCCCTTCTGTCTACATAAATAAGATACTAAAACAGTAAAAGGAAGTGAGGGTTTTTTAGTTTGCATGGTCAGTATCATTTGATCCATAATTAGAGTTGGCAGATCAATTGTATGTCCTATTCCAAAAGAGTACACAAAATATGCTTTCTCAATGAATACTTGATTTTTCTGGAATTGGGTAGGCAAATTGTTCATAGTAATCAAGTTCAAAATCCTATATTTATCAATCAAATCTCCATGCTTAATGTATTTATTCAGCCTACCCCAGACATAATTCGAATTCCTAATCAACTCAATCCCAATAGTAGACATAGCAAGCAGTGTAGTAAGGGGATATTGGGGATTAGGGTGTCTCAGCATAGGGTTTAAATCGTTAGCAATATTAGACACCATAACTTGAAATTTAATCCGCCTAACATATGCAAGCAATTCACTTGGCCCAGTTACTTGAGCATTACTATAAAATTCTCAGACCAAACATTCATAAGAAATACCCACAATTTTTACATAATTCAACCATCCTCGAGCCGGTAAATTTTGCCTAACCCAATATATTCAAAATCTTTATAAATCATAGGTCTTTCCTAAATGGTAGTTTTAGTTAATAAATGAGTATCATACCAAACTTGTTGCTTGATATTCTCAAACTGATTTTGAACTTGGGGTTGCTCCGCTTCCTGTGGCACTACTGGGGGCGGTGGAGATACTCCTCGCCTTGAGTGACTTAATGATGCACCATCCCTACGGGCCCTTGATTTTATTCTTGGGTCCATGAAGATTTTCTTGAATTTCTTGACCAAAGATGGTTTTTACAATATTTTAATTGGTAGAAACCTATATAATAGGATGGGTAAGTGTTTAATCAGAGCAAAATTGAAGAAAAACTAGTGGGTAAAGTAGATCTGAAGAAATAAGGTAGTGGAGGTTGCTAGTTTTTTAAAAACTCCACTGTGAGGGAACTGCAAAATAGGTTGATTCATGAACAGACTATTTTTATAGGAAGCAGTACCATCCAGATACCACCAGCATTGTCCGAATGGTGCTAATCCACTGGTTTTCATGTAGGCTCCTCAATAGCTAACTTTTGATTTCCCTATTTTCCAGCTTTCAGTTACGGATCCTACAGTTACAAAACTTTATTTAAATTCAAATTTCCTTCATTATTTTCCGACTAAACACATGTAACACTCCAAAACACACCCTGGACGACATTACATTCTAAAATCATTCATATCATGAGAGCACTAATATAATCCCTTAAGAAACAAGATTGCATTTGTCATCCACGAATATTTACAACATTATCCAAAAGAATAAGCCCAAGTCATGGCTATTACATCTTAAAAATTAATTAAAGAAGCGCAGCGGAATATACAAAAGAAGCTAGACTACACAATATTCCAAAAGAATGTCCTAGTCTAGTACAAAAGGAAAGGAGGTCGCTTTATGTGTTCACCTCGGGATCCACACTCCCATCCAGTGGAGTCTCCCAAGTAGCGGGCTCCACGACCCTTATGTTCTCCTGCTCAAGCGGGTAATCTGAAAAATGTTAGCGATAGAGGGTGAGCACGAAACTTTGTAGAAAAATTCTTCCAAACCCATACAAGGTTTAGAAAAACATTTAAAACGATTGGTCTCAATTTTAACATAACATAGATACATATATTGAAATAAAGCACTGACATTTAAAAAGGATCTCAAGTTTATTTAAAAACATTACTTAAATGAATAAACGAGCACCACATACAAATAATAATAATTAATTGCCATCACCAATTCCCAACAATTCTTTCGGTAGGTGGCATACTTTGGGGTAACCTCCACCCCCCTTTAGGTCACCTTTGATTCTTAAGAATCCTAACCGGGAACCTCTTGGGAAGGAGTGAGCATCTTTACAAGGAACCTCTCACTCATGTGCATCACAAACAACCCAACAAGCATACAATTCCAACATTCATCTCAATTTACAAGCATCTATCCAAAATCCCCAAAATATATCATGTAAAAATTCCACAACCAACTAAGAAAATACATGAGATCACAATAACATCATTTTTCTATCTAACACAAAGCACTAAGGTTTCAAAATTCATAATAAAGAAAGCATTTAAAAATGAAATACATCACTCTCCAAAAATTAGGGTTTTAAAACTAGAAAGGAGATTTCATGGGTATTAAACCCTACTTTGTTCAAAACATGTAATCCTTGCAAAAAGCCTAAGAGAGGATGATTCCATAGCATATATATACCATTGATAGCCAAAACATACATATATAAATACTCTAGCCTCAATGTAAGTGAATGAGAGAAAATTCCTACCTTGAATCCTTAGCTTCGGTGTGAAGAACAAGAATATTTGATCTTGAATCACCCTTGAATTTCTTGTTTTTCCCTTCCTTTCTTCCTCTCTAATGCTCTCTAGGGTTCCAAGAGGTGTGGGGGTGTGAGGGGAGTGAATGAAATGAGAGAAAATGCGATGAAAATGAGTTTAAAACATAGCAACCCCAAAAAACACTGTTCACAAGCTATTTTGGATTTTTTTAAATTTACGATTTTGCCATTAAGAATCTCTAATTTGATCCATATGACTACCTTAAGGTTTGTCGACGTTCTAGATTCATTTTTAATGTTATTTTAACCTAAAAACATTTATTTTTATGATTTATCTCAAAACCTAAGTCAACGTACACCCGAAACACTAAAGTTTCTATTTTACCCATCAGAATCGGCTATTAATGAAGTTTTGCGATGTTTGCAAATAAAAAGTGATAAAGGGTGTTTCTTAGAGCCTTTTATACATATTTGAAGCTTAAAAGTACTAATTATTCTTATATTTTGATTTAGGATGCAAATGGAGACATTAATGCAAAACAAAGCTAATTGGACTATTTCGACATCGTTTTGTTATCTGAGCGTAACTCTCTCATCTGAGCTTCGATTGAGATGATTCAAGATGTTATGGAATGATAGGAAATAGATCTAAAACTTTCATGTTTTTAGTTTTGAGAGACATTGACTGCATCAAGGTCTAAATTGGGCTTGAAGTTGCAGTCAATGCACTGTTTATGTTCATTGTTCAAGCTACTTGGGCTGTCAAAAGAGCCCATCGTTATCTGAGCATAACTCTCTCATCCGAGCTCCGATTGAGATGATTCAAGATGATATGGAATGATAAGAAATATCTCTAAAACTTTCATGTTTTGAAGTTTGAGAGATATTGGCTGCATCAAGGTATAAATTGGGCTTGAAGTTGTAGCCTGTTCACTGTTCAAGCTAATTGCGCTGTCAAAACAGCCCATCGTTATCTGGGCATAACTCACTCATCCAAGCTCTGATTGAGATGATTCAAGATGATGTGGAAGGATAAGAAAGATCTCTAAAACTTTGATATTTTGAGTTTTGAGAGCTATTGACTGCGTAAAGGTCAAAATCGTGGTTGAAGTTGCAGCTAGTGCACTGTTTACGTGCACTGTTCACAGCCTGTCTTCGTCCCTTCTCTATTTCCAATCCATTCCGAAGCCAATCAAATCCATCCCAAACCTCTCCAACACATATTTCTACACCAAACCTATTTAATACAAGTTCTAGGACCTAAAATTTCATATTTTCACTTATTAAAACCAAATTTCAACTATTATTTTCACTAACATTTTAAATCTCTACTTTTCCAATCTACCAAATTCAAACACACATCACTACATATATCCACATTTTTTTACCACAATTATTTACTATATATCTATATACATATATAAAAGAAAATGCGGGGTGTTACAATCCACCCCCCTTAAAGAAAGTTTCGTCCTCGAAACTTACCTCAAGTAGCGAACAAATATGGATACTTCTCTCGCATTTCTTGCTCCGGTTCCCATGTAGCTTCCTCCACTCCATGGTGTTGCCACAAAACCTTCACCAATCTGATAACTTTGTTGCGAAGCACTTTTTCCTGGGCGTCGAGAATTTCTACCGGTTGTTCTTCGTAGGTTGCTCCGTCTTGAATTTCAATGTCCTCCAAGTTGATGACTGGAGTTGCATCCGAGTGACACCTTCTCAACATGGGCACGTGGAACACATCATGTACTCCAGATAGCTGGGATGGTAGTCGAAGTTGATATGCCACCTTGCCTACCATTTTGATTACCTCAAACGGTTCGGTATATCTTGGCACTAACTTCCCCTTCTTGCTGAATCGAAACACGCCTTTCTTGGGTGACACCTTGAGAAATATGTAGTCTCCCACCTTGAATTCTAAGGGTCTTCGTCTGTGGTCCGCATAGCTCTTCTGTCTATTTTGCGCCATCCGTAGCCTCTCTCAGATGAGTTGAATCTTCTCCGTAGTTTCTCGAACAATGTCTGGTCCAAACAAACTACTCTCGCTGGCTTCTAACCAACACGTCGGTGATTGGCATGGTCTTCCATACAATGCTTAATACGGTGTCATCCCAATTTTTTCTTAATAGCTGTTGTTGTAAGCAAACTCCACTAACGGTAAGTGGTCGCTCCAACTCCCCTTGAAGTCCAACGCGCAAATGCGTAACATATCCTCCACAATTTATATTACCCTCTTGGATTGGCCATCCATTTGGGGATGAAAAGCTGTACTGAAGTGTAACTCCGTCCCCATCGCTTGTTGTAGACTCTACCAGAATCTCGCCACAAACCTACAGTCACGATCTAACACAATCGAGAGCAGAACGCCGTGTAACCTCACTATCTCATGGATATATAGCTGGCTCAAAGTCTTGAATGTATCTGTGGTCTTCATACCCAAAAAGAGAGCGGACTTGGTGAGTCTATCCATAATGACCCACACTCCATTATGCCCACGTGNTCTTCATACCCAAGAAATGAGCGGACTTGGTGAGTCTATCCACAATGACCCACACTGCATTATGCCTGCGCGACGTCCGTGGTAAACCCGACACGAAGTCCATGGTGATGTGATCCCACTTCCACTCTGGAATAGACAAAGACTGTAGGACTCCTCCTGGCCTTTGATGCTCAATCTGCGCTTGCTGGCACACTACACATTTTGCCACATACTTGGCCACATCTTGCTTCATTCTCCTCCACCAGTATTGATGCTTTATGTCCCTATACATCTTTGTGCTACCGGGGTGGATAGCAAACTTGGAGCGATGACACTCTCCTAGTATCTCCTCCTTTAGGGACGAATCATCGGGAACACATAGCTTCTCCCAATATCTAANGACGCTTCATGTCCCTATACATCTTTGTGCTACCGGGGTGGATAGCAAACTTGGAGCGATGACACTCCCCAAGTATCTCCTCCTTTAGGGACGAATCATCGGGAACACATAGCTTCTCCCCATATCTCAACTCTCCATTCTTCCAAGACCATCCTTCAATCGCCTCTCCATTCTCCAATCGGGCTCTAATCTAATTGAGTTCTGAATCCAGGCATTGTAACTCCACTACCAGTCGCCGAAGAATCGGTTGAGCTACAAGGTTGAATAGATATGATTGATACTCCGGTCCATCCACCCATAGATCGTACTCCTCCAATGCATCAATCATTTTCCACCTATTTNAACCCGTTGTCGAAGCGTCGGTTGAGCTACAAGGTTGAATAGATATGGTTGATACTCCGGTCCATCCACCTATAGATCGAACTCCTCCAATAAATCAATCATTTTCCACCTATTTTCCACAAGAAAATTGATTTCACCGTGAGACTTCATGCTAAGAGCATCGGTANATCAATCATTTTCCACCTATTTACCGCAAGAGAATTGATTTCACCCCGAGACTTCCTGCTAAGAGCGTCGGCAACTACATTGGCCTTCCCTGGATGGTAGTTGAGTGTGAACTCATAATCTTCCAAGTACTCAATCCACCTTCTCTGCCGGAGATTCAAGTCTTTCTGTGTGAAGATATACTTGAGGCTTTTATGGTCCGAAAACACTTGAAATTTCTCCCCGTATAAAAAACATCTCCACAACTTAAGAGCAAACACCACCATGGCCAGCTCCAAGTCGTGTGTGGGATAATTCTGCTTATGCACCTTGAGTTGTCTCGAGCCATATGCCACTACTTTCCCTCCTTGCATAAGAATGCATCCCAAGCTTCGTAGTGAAGCATCGGTATAGACATCGTAGCCTTCCCTACTGCTCGAAATAATGAGGATAGGTGCCNTAGAACGCATCCCAATCCTCGTAGTGAAGCATCGGTGTAGACATCGTAGCCTTCCCCACTACTCGGAATAATGAGGATAGGGGCAGTCGTCAACTTCTCCTTCAAGGTGCGAAAAGCTAGTTCACACGCTTGAGTCCACAAAAATTTTTCCCCCTTCTTTGTAAGGCGAGTCATCGACATCGCAAGCATGGAGAACCCTTCCACAAACCTACGATAATCGCCGACTAACCCTAAGAAACTCCGTACTTCTGTCACGTTCCTCGGTGGTTCCCATTTCATCACGGCCTCAATCTTTGCTGGATCAACCGCTACTCCTTGCTCGGACACAACATGGCCAAGGAACTTCACTTCCTTCATCCAAAACTCACACTTGCTCATCTTCGCATATAACTTATGTTCTCTCAATGTTTGTAGCACAATAGAGAGATGACGAGCATGTTCCTCCTGAGTTTATGAGTAAATCAATATGTCATCAATAAACACAATGACAAATTGATCGAGGTAAGGCCGGAAGACTCTGTGCATCAAATCCATGAAGGCTGCGAGGGCATTAGTAAATCCGAACGGCATCACAGTATACTCGAAATGACCATATCGGGTACGAAAAGCAGTGTTAGGAATATCCTCCTCCTTCATCCGCAGTTAATGATACTCTGTGCGAAGATCAATCTTGAAGTAATACTTCGAATCCTCAACTGGTCAAATAAGTCATAAATTCTCAGCAATGGATACTTATTCTTCACGGTAACCCGATTCAACCTCCGGTAATCCATGCACAAGTGTAGAGTCTCATCTGTTTTCTTCACAAAGAGGACCAGGGCTCCACAAGGTGAAGTGCTTAGACGGATAAACCCAATCGCCAACAAGTGATCCAACTACTTCCTTAGCTCCTTCAACTCCAAAGATGCCATCTGGTAGGGAGCAATGGATATGGGTTCGATTCCTGGATAGAGATCGATCTTGAACTCAATTTCCCTGTGTGGCGATAATCCGGGTAATTCCTCAGAAAAAATATCTGAAAACTCTAATACAATGAACACCACATTCGTATGGATTTTATCCCTGTCATCTCCCATCAAGCTAGCTAAGAAACTCAAATGACTTCCCAATTTCACTTTTAAGAATCTACTATCCATAGTAGGAAATGGATGGAAAGAATCTCGGTTATTCACAAAATTGAAAATGACTCATCCCGGTAACTGAAATATAATCCGCTTGGGAAAACAATCCATTTCCACTTGAAAAATGGACAACAAGTTCATCCCAAAAATCACATCATACCCCTTTATCTCTAAAGCAATCAAATCCACAATCAATTCATGCTCCCCAATGCGAAGCATGCAACCCTTGCAAACTCGGCTAGTATTTAACCATTCTCCCGTGGGTAAGCTAATGTTCATAACATGCTCTAGCTTCATGAAACTCAATCCCAAATCAAGTGCATATATCATGCGTACAAATGAGTGTGTTGCACCAGGGTCAAATAGTATTTGGGCCCAAGAATTATAAATAAGGACGATACCTTCCATAATGGCATTGACAATGTCCTCCTCCAGTTGAGTCAAAGCAAATACTCACCCTTGGTTGGTGCCACTAGGGGCTTGAGCTTGTATCGATCACTATGGTGCAGGCCTCGTTGGTGGTGGTTGGGCTGCTGGTACCTGTCTGGCGGTCTAGATAGGCCCCTGAGGTGGAAAAACTGGGCAATGCATCCAAATATGTCCCACACGTCCGCATGCAAAGCAGGATCGTGGGGTAATACCGGCTCTGGTCTGAATATCTCCCTCTCCTCGGGCTGTCAAAAGTCGCTATCCACTTGTCTGGTTTGGGCGACGGTATGGTGTCGGTCTTTGTGCCCCACTAGTGCTAGCACCCGTCCAGATCGAACCTCCTCTCGAGAAGCCCTGTCGTCGCTGGCTATCGTCTATGTCTCTCTCTACCAGTGCAGTTCTATCCACCAAGTCCCCAAATGATTGGCCTCAGACCTTGTTCGAAGCACTTGGCCCTGTCGGCCTCAATAGATATAAATCCCGTAGCGTAACGGGAGAGCTCATCGAACCATCGCTCATACTCAGCCACGGTCATGCTAACCGATTTAGGGGAGTACTTATCTTGAAAAAGTTGATGGAACTCTTCCCAAGTGAGTGTGTCGGTGTCCCTTCTCCTCTTTATGGCATCCCACCAATAGTCGCCTCCCCCTCAAACAGGTAGGTCACCAAACCAACTCTTAACTCCTCGGCAACTCCCATGCCATCACAGATCTTCTTCACTCGACAGATCCATCTATCTGCCTCCAAAGGATTGGAGCTCCCTTGGAAATTGGGTGGTTATTGTCTTAAGAATTCCCGAAGAGCTATCATCCTTCGGTCTCCAGTCCCATTGCCCGGTACTTGAGCGAGAGGATAAGCTCCACCATTGTGGTTGTTGTTACCATTTTGGGTTTGTACCAAAGTGGTGAGCTCCCTCAAGCATTGGTAAATGCCTTGCATGGCATTCGGAGGTGGTGGTGGTGGTGGATTCGCTTGACCTCCACGACCACGCCCACGTCCGCGTCCCCGTCCTTGTTCGCCGTTCATCCTGCACATCAATTCACAACTTAGTTCATGGATGTACAAGACATCCTAAATATTAGGTTAAGCTAAGGCATAGAACGTGTATAAAATTTCACTCAAGGATTTGATTCACCCTAATCCTAAAGCTCTAGAGGTGATTCCATAACCTACAGCTCCCATGTAAGACCTAAAGCCTAAGCTCTGATACCAACTTTGTAACACCCCAAAACACACCCTGGACGACATTACATTCTAAAACCATTCATATCATGAGAGCACTAATATAATCCCTTAAGAAACAAGACTTCATTTGTCATCCACGAATATTTACAACATTATCCAAAAGAATAAGCCCAAGTCATGACTATTACATCTCAAAAATTAATTAAAGAAGCGCAGCGGAATAAACAAAAGAAGCTAGACTACACAATATTCCAAAAGAATGTCCTAGTCTAGTACAAAAGGAAAGGAGGTCGCTCTATGCGTCCACCTCGGGATCCACACTCCCGTCCAGTGGAGTCTCCCAAGTAGCGGGCTCCTCGACCCTTACGTCCTCCTCCTCAAGCGGGTAATCTGAAAAATGTTAGCGATAGGGGGTGAGCACGAAGCTCTGTAGAAAAATTCTCCCAAACCCATACAAGGTTTAGAAAAGCATTTAAAACGGTCGGTCTCAATTTTAACATAACATAGATACATAATTTGAAATAAAGCAGTGACATTTAAAAAGGATCTCAAGTTTATTTAAAAACATTACTTAAATGAATAAACGAGCACCACATACAAATAATAACTATTAATTGTCATAACCAATTCCCAACAATTCTTTCGGTAAGTGGCATACTTTGTGGTAACCTCCCCCCCCCTTTAGGTCGCCTTTGATTCTCAAGCATCCTTACTGGGAACCTCTTGAAAATGGATGAGCATCTTTACATGGAATCTCTCACCAATCACTACATTATTTCCCAAGCATCCTTACCAGGAACCTCTTGGGAAGGGGTGAACATCCTTACAAGGAACCTCTCACTCATGTGCATCACAAACAACCCAACCAAGCATACNGGGGTGAGCATCCTTAAAAGTAACCTCTCACTCATGTGCATCACAAACAACCCAACCAAGCATACAATTCCAACATTTATCTCAATTTACAAGCATTTATCCAAAATCCACAAAATATATCATGTAATAATTCCACAACCAACTAAGAAAATACATGAGATCACAATAACATCATTTTTCTATCCAACACAAAGCACTAAGGTTTCCAAATTCATAATAAAGAAAGCATTTAGGAAGGAAATACATCACTCTCCAAAAATTAGGGTTTTAAAACTAGAAAGGAGATTTCATGGGTATTAAACCCTACTTTGTTCAAAACATGTAATCCTTGCAAAAAGCCTAAGAGAGGATGATTTAATAGTATATATATACATATATATATATCATTGATAGCCAAAACATACATATATAAATACCCTAGCCTCAATGTAAGTGAATGAGAGAANCAAAACATACATATATAAATACCCTAGCCTCAATGTAAGTGAATGAGAGAAAACCCCTACCTTGAATCCTTAGGTTTGGTGTGAAGAACAAGAATATATGATCTTGAATCATCCTTGAATCTCTTATTTTTCCCTTCCTTTCTTCCTCTCTAATGCTCTCTAGGGTTCCAAGAGGTGTGGGGGTGTGAGGGGAGTGAAGGAAATGAGATCAAATGTGATGAAAATGAGTTTAAAACATAGCAGCCCCGAAAAACACTATTCACAAGCTGTTTTGGGATTCTTCAAATTTACGATTTTACCACTAAGAATCTCTAATTTGATCCATATGACTACCCTAAGGTTTGTCAANAAATTTACAGTTTTGCCACTAAGAATCTCCAATTTGATTCATATGACTACCCTAAGGTTTGTCGACGTTCCAGATTCATTTTAAATGTTATTTTAACCTAAAAATATTTATTTTTATGATTTATCTCAAAATCCAAGTCAACGTACACCCGAAACACTAAAGTTTCTATTTTACCCATCAGAATCGGCTATCAATGAAGTTTTGCGATATTTGCAATTAAAAGGTGATAAAGGGTGCTTCTTAGAGCCTTTTATACTTATTTGAAGTCTAAAATTACTCATTATTCTTATATTTTGATTTAGGATGCAAATGGAGACATTAAATGGAAAAACAAGCTAATTGGACTATTTCGATATCGTTTCGTTATCTGAGCGTAACTCTCTCATCCGAGCTCCGATTGAGATGATTCAAGATGTTATGGAATGATAGAAAATATCTCTAAAACTTTCATGTTTGAGTTTTGAGATATATTGACTGCATCAAGGTCTAAATCGGGCTTGAAGTAGCAGCTAGTGCACTGTTCACGTGCACTGTTCAAGCTAATTGGGCTGTCAAAATAGTCCATCGTTATCTGGGCATAACTCTCTCATCCGAGCTCCGATTGAGATGATTCAAGATGTTATGGAAGGATAATAAAGAGCTCTAAAACTTTCATGTATTGAGAGCGATTGACTGCATCAAGGTCAAAATCGCACTTGAAGTTGCAGTCAGTGCACTGTTCATGTGCATTGTTCATAGCCTGTCTTCGTCCCTTCTCCATTTCCAATCCATTCCTAAGCCAACCAAATTCATCCCAAACCTCTGCAACACATATTTCTACACCAAACCTATTTAATACAAGTTCTAGGACCTAAACTTTCATATTTTCACTTATTAAAACCAAATTTCAACTATTATTTTACTAACATTTTAAATCTCTACTTTTTCAATCTACCAAATTCAAACACACATCACTACATATATCCACAATTTTTTACCACAATTATTTACTATATATCTATATACATATATGAAAGAAAATGTGGGGTGTTACAACACAAATAATTATAATACTAATAAAAATAAAATCTTCTAACATTAAAGACCCCAAATAACATATTAAACTATATACGTTGCACAAAAAATCCTACAACTACACATTCTTGATCATGGTTAGTTATTAATCTGTCCTCTAAATTGAGAACATTAGTGAACCGATTAATCTCACATTGCACATATTTTGTGAGCATTGCAGTCGAATAAGATGGCATCTTAGGGTAATCCTTACTCTGCGCATACTTAATCTAGTCCAGACGATCTAATGCATGGCCTAAAATTGGTTCAGAACATTTATTGAATTTTATCATATGCATTAATCCAGCACACTTTATGCAACTACTAAGTCGATTTGCTCGCTAACGTTTAGTGAATGAACTTTTTTCATACAACAGTTTTGCTTGAATACTAAAGATTTCTACTTTTCTTACTACTTTTGCTTTTGTTATGATCAGAGAGTGTATTTCTTGTGAAAAAAGTATGTAATACACCTAGAATAAACCAAAAAGAGTTTTTCATCTACTTTTTGAAAAAAGAAATTGTTAAAATTTTCTTAAATTTATTAAAAAAGACTCACTATCCGGTTCTTTAACGTCTAACAGTCAAACAGATGATTATGGATTGTTCCCTCCCACCTAAATTTAACATTGTCCTCAACATATAACATCATAAAGCAAAATTTAAAGACAATTGCTAATAAGGTCTAGAAATGGAACGAATCCATAGTGCAAAACCTTAATCTGCAAAACAACAAAACAATTAGTACTACTATTTACAATCAAATGCACATAATAACTTTTCAAGACACATATTCGGGTTCCATTAATTGAATGTAATCAACATTTTGAACAAATCCATCATAATATGACCTAATTCTTTGACCATTTACTTTAAAAATATTTTCACTTAATGGATTTTCAATTTCAATTGTCCCATGTTCAAAAATTTGTTTAAGAATGCATAGACCCATCCACCTAGACCTTAAGTTTCTAGGATATAGACAGAGCCTTGAACTATATAACAGGACTTTTGAGATGGTACAAAGGACTTCTGCACATCATGAAAAATCTTAACTCTAGCCTTGGCAAATTTTGCACTTTCATATGCTTCATTTCTCAATTCTGCCAATTTACTAATTTGAAGTTTGCAAGATGCACTTACTTTAAGTGACACAGTTTTCTATAAACCAGCCGATAAAAAGACATTTCCATAATGGTTTTATATACAGTGTAGTAAGCTCAAAGCATATCAGTCAATCTCAAGGACCAATCTTTGCGATCTAGGTTAACTGTTGTTTCCAAAATAATGCTTATTTAGTTTGTCCACTTGTCTGAGGATGATAAGGGGCATATACTTTATGTGAAATCAAAATAGTGTTAAAAGGCATCATGCTTCTTTTTGAAATATTCCCTAACCTTTGACATCAGGCACAATTTAGACAAAAAGCATGTACATCCTTAAAAAAATGGGCAAATAAAATCCACACTACAAAATTTTAGCAGTAGTTTTCTTTGAAAAGAAATGCCCACCACAAGCTTCAAAATGACAAAAAGAAATAGTCAGGCCTATTTCATGATTGGGTAAACAAGGCCTTATTGATCTTTATAGTATTTGAACACATAGGGATCTTCCCAAAAGAAATTATGTACCTCTCTTAAAAATTTATGCTTATCGGGCAAAGTATAATAAAAATGAATGGTATCTATGACCAAATAGTTTGCTATATTCGCATACCATGGTACCTCTATTATTGCAAAAAAATTGTGCATCAAGAAATGTTTCCTTGATTGGTATTGACTCCTTTTTTGTATCATAATTCAACCTTGATAGATGATCAACTACCATGTTTTCAAATCCTTTCTTGTCTTTAATAATAAGATCAAATTCTTGAAGTAGCAATATCTATCGTACGAGGCGTGGCTTAGCATCATTCTTTGTAAGTATGTATTTCAATACATGATCAGTAAACACAATAATTGAGGATCCAACCAAATATGATCTAAATGAATTTAAAGCAAATACTACATCAAGAAATTCTTTGTCTATGGTAGAATAAGTCAGTCGTGCGTCATTCAAAATTTTGCTTGCATAGTAAATCACATAAGGCCGCTTATCTTTTATTTGACCTAAGATAGCTCCTATAGTATCATCAATAGCATCACACATCAATTCAATAGATAAGGACCAATCAAGTGGTTGCATAATTGGTGCAGAAATAAGCATGCTCTTAAGTATATCAAATGCTAATTGACATGCTTTATTCCAATCAAATGGTACATCCTAACATAGAAGATTACACATTGGTCTGGATGTCAAACTAAAAACTTTAATGAATCTTCCATAGAATCTTGCATGACCTAGAAAGGATCGAACATCTTTTGCAGTCTTTGGTGGAGGGAGATTAGCAATTAAATCAATCGTTGACTTATTAACTTCAATTCCTTCAGTAGAAACAACATGACCTAGAACAATGTCTTGTGTGATAATGAAATGACATTTTTTTCAATTGAAAACAAGATTTGTCTCTCACACCGAGTAAGGACTTTTTTAAGATTCTCTAGACACAATTCAAATGAATCACCATATACAGAAAAATCATTCATAAAGACTTCTAAAAATCGCTCCACCATATCACTAAAAATACTAAGCATACAACGCTGAAAAGTGGCTGGAGAATTACACAACCCAAATGACATTCTTTTATAAGAGAAAGTGCCAAAAGGACATGTAAAAGTGGTTTTCTCTTGGTCATCAATTGCTATTTCAATTTGGTTGTAACCAGACTACCCATCTAAAAAGCAATAAAATGCATGTCTAGCTTTTCTTCCCAGAACTTAGTTTAGGAAAGGTAGAGGAAAATGGTCTTTTCTAGTAAAATAAATTTAGTTTCCTATAGTAAATACATATACGCCAACCAGTGACTGTACACATAGTAACCAAATCATTTTCTTTATTTCTCAGTACCGTGACACCAGCCTTGTTTGGTACTATTTGTGAAGGACTGACCCATTTACTATCAAATATAAGGCATATAATATCAACATCTAAATGTTTAAGCACTTTAGCTTGAACGATTTCCTTAAGATGTGAATTTAACCTATATTGCATCTGTTAGGAAGGTTTAGAGTGTTCTTCCATGTATATACAATGAGTAGAGAGAAGAGGACTTATTCCCTTAATGTCGGTTATTGTTAGGCCCCAAAATCCCCATTGCACGGCATTACATCTAAAACCATTCACATCATGAGAACAACTACTAGAATCCATCAATAAAGAGAATTTCCATTCATCATATATACTATCTACTACATCATCCCAAAGGAATATGCCAAACAATGGCCATAGTATCAAAAGAATATGCCAAACTATGTCAATTACATCCAAAAGAATTAAACGTAACTTTGCAGCGGAATAACAAAAGATTAACATGAACATTATCTCGAAAGGAATTTCCTAGTCTAGGACATAGATGTAACAACCTAGATATCCCACTCCGGATCCACATGCCCATCCACTTGAGCTTCCCAAGGTACCTGCTCATCGACTCCAAGTTCTTCCTCTAAGCTATAATTTGAAAAACATGATATTTGTAGGGGTGAGCACTAAGCTGTGTAGGAAAATCCTCCTAAACTCGAACAAGATTTAGAAAACATGTAAAATCAGTCGGTCTCATTTCACAAATATCATAGACATAGCTTTTGAGAGAAAACAGAGACATTTCAATGGATCTCAAGTTTACACAATAGCAATTAATTAAGTGAAGTAATAACACCAAATTACAAATAACAAATCATTTCCAACCATAAACCATTTTCCACAAGTTCTTGTAGAATCTCATACTTCCATAAGCTCTTGTAGAAAACTGTTTCTGATACAATAAACCATAAACCCACAACTTGCATTCGTATCTATGGTATGATACATGATTCGCATGAATAAACACATCGAGAATATCCTGGCCCACACACACACACCCAAATCCTTGCAAGGATATCCAACCTTTAGGAAGGGCATATACCAACTCAGGGCAGTGACGAATCCAATCCAGGAATAGTATACTACCCCTTTTCCTCGGCACTCGTGAGCGAATAGTGGTTTTGTCCTCACAAGGCACCAACCCCACTACGAGTGGAAGGAAAAAATTCAAATCCACACGAAGAAAGAAATGCATCTACCCACCCTATGTACTTGTTCAATGGCCACCCATGGTCATCCAAACACCCACAATAGATACCATAACCAACCAATTTCTTCAAATCACAAGCCAATCCAAAATTTCCAAATCTCACATGTAATATTACAATAGAACCATTTAAGAAAATATGCAAGCGATCATCACAAATACCATTTCATGGATCAATATAAAGCACTAAAGTTTTGAAATCAAGAACAAAGGAAAAATTAAGAGAAAAATCTATTTCTGTTGAAAACTAGGGTTTTGAGTCAAGAAGATGAAATTTCATGGCTACGCAACCATAACTTTGTTTAAACCATGATAGTGTTTGCAAGAATATCAAGAATCAATGATTTACTAACAAATAAATAGGATTTCTAGTCAAAACATACATCTATATAAACCCTAACCTCAATGTAAGAGAATAGGAAGAAACCCCCACCTTGAATCCTTAGTTTTGAGTGAAGAAGATGAAGATTTGATCTTTCCCACTTGAATCAATACTTTAAATCTCTTGTTTTTCTCCTCCTTTCTTCCTCTCTAGGTTATAAGTGTTGAAATGGGGCTCAAAAGGGTGTCCTTAAGTATTTATAGGAGGCCAAATAGATCCCTGTACGTGAATCTGAAAGCCAAAATCCGTAAGTCACGTTCGAACGTCTTTTGGCGTTCGAACGTCACTAGTGCAAATTAGTGATCAACGTCCGAACGTCACTTGGGCTTTTGAATGTTGGTTGCTCCCAGTACTTTTGCATTTCCATCAGAGATCTAAAGAGACCAAAGTACTGGGACTCACTGCCGTTCGAACGTCCATTCACGTCTGAACGTCCTCCCAGTTTATGCTATAACTTCCAGTGAAGTTTTGACCTACTTAGAGGTCGATTTGGAAAATGTTCATGAAATACACTTTTGTAACCCTTGACGTCTACAATCTACTGGAAACATTTCAGATCAAATAGACATAAGGATAAAAAGTTATGGTCCAAATAATAGGGCAATGTCTAATTTCTTCCTACCCAAATTCTTTCTAGAATGTGTCTTAATTCTGGGATACTTCCTAACTTTATTACACCCCATATTACATTTCCCAATGTTTCTCGATCTTCCGGATTCAATGAAAATCTTATTTTGACCTAAAAGTATTTAGAAACTCACCTACAACCTCTTCCAAGTTTAAACACCTTCGAAACTTAAACTTAACAATCAATTTGTCTCCCAAATATTTATTTCTAATGTTATAGTCTATGTAGTTCATTCTTACATCATTATATATATTAGAATTGCTAAACAATTATATCATTATATTAATATAAACTTATGGGGGTTTACAATCCACCCCCCTTAAAGAAAGTTTCGTCTTCGAAATTTAATCGTCGAGTTAGTCTATCTAATTGTCATTTGGCTATGATATCTCCAGTTCTATTCATCCTTTAAACATCAAAGCCAAGGTTAAAATAGAATATCATATCATAAATTTTATATCCATCTTTTCCACTTATAACATCATTGCATCTACTTAAAGTCCTAAAGATTACATTCCTTTACTAGAAACCATTTATCACCTCTATTGACCATAATTGTTTACGATTTTTCCATCTAATTTCTTATTATGCATAATACTAAATCACAATACTTAATTGTGTACTCACAAATATCATTTTTCTTTTGAATTTCACTAATCATTTCAATAAACCTTATACATGGAGCTTATTGATAAGCATATCAAAATAACCAAAATACAATTCCGCTATTAGGATTACTCATCTTTCATATACTAACATCATGGTGTAACAAAAAATTTATTAATGACATCACGGTAAGATTTATCTCAATCCCTTAAATAGATACAACATTCTTGATGACTGTGTCTCTCACTAACCAAATGGAATTCACAATCTTTGAAATCTACAATAATTTCAATTCAGAACTACGCACTCCCACATAAGTCAATATTCTAAAATCAGCCCTTACGTTACACATCAATTTGTAATTTCTCACGATACTCCTTCCCTTCACCATTGTAGTCATTAATCAAATAGCTAGCTGCGCTCTCTGATATAAATTATAATCCACCAATTCACAAATCAAAAACAACCAGAAGATAAGAATTTTCATGGGTTTNATCAGCCCTTACGTTACACATCAATTTGTAATTTCTCACGATACTCCTTCCCTTCACCATTGTAGTCATTAATCAAATAGCTAGCTGCGCTCTCTGATATAAATTATAATCCACCAATTCACAAATCAAAAACAACCAGAAGATAAGAATTTTCATGGGTTTGAAAGTTTTGAGAAGATATGCCNGCTGCGCTCTCTGATATAAATTATAATCCACCAATTCACAAATCAAAAACAACCAGAAGATAAGAATTTTCATGGGTTTGAAAGTTTTGAGAAGATATGCCAAATTCCGCCAAAGTGTACAACTGAAACCTAACCACATTTATCCTCCAATTATAGCTTCTTAAATGTGTACACTAATGATCCATCTAATCCATTCAAAGGAAATTTTTGTAATTAACTAACTATAATACTTAGGCAAAGTGTCAAGTTATATCTCCAAGATATTTGCTCTCAGTCCCCAATCTCAAGCTCAAATCAATAAGCCTTACAATCCCCTTCATAATTTATTTGTATCCAAATTCAGACTTTTAGATCAATCTTAATATCTCTACATGCTCACCAACTCAATTAAGGCCAATTATCTTCTATCACCCAAGTATTCATTTTCAATCTCTAACCTGGATCTAAAACTAATAACCATGTAATCAATTCTTAGTGGCTTTCATTAACATCACAACTCTTTTCACGATACCTATACTTTCGAATCTCTATGATACAATCCATTACAATATAAATCTTGTAACATACCGACATGTGAAGATAGACTGTCAAGGATCCCAAAATATCTCTCAATTCCCTATCACCAAACTTCATATGATATAATCAAAACTAAAACAAGACTCCCAATGATTCATTGAATGTTCTTCAATTTAATTACATTAGTCATCATAGCCTTAGTAATTATTCACAATCCTCATGATAATAACGATAAGCTAATTAGTAGGATAACCATAGTCATTTATAAAAAAAAAATTACATAAATTTTCTACAACAATGTCAAAGCCAATCTCCATGGGTATCATCATGAATTCCTCAAATTACATCCCTCCAATTATCACCACTAATTATAATGTTTGAATCTTTAATACTCGCACCAACAATCCTTAAGTATAATTTAATCAAACCTATATCTTAATAATGTATTAAAGAGACATGAAAAATAACTTCATATTCCTCAAACACAACTTCAATAACATTAAAAGATCCTACAGAACAATAGAAGTTCATATCAAACTTTGGATATCTTCCTTATTTCCATAATTGTCTGTTATATATGACCTCGAGCTTTTAAACCCCTATAATCTTTAATCCAACAATATTGAGAGTCCAATGAAACTCCTATAAATTTGCTTCCATAAATTGACCTCAATTTCTACTTAAGGGGTGCAATACAAGTCAACTATTAACTTAACATTCAACTAAGAGATTCTCGATTGTTAGTACTTTAGAGAGTCTAAGAGTATTCAACTAAGCCCTTAAGGAAATAAGATAAACTAAGTATAACACTCTCAATGAGTATCCTATGCATGACCCTTCTAAAATTTCAAAGTAAATTTAATCAACTCTCCATAATATTTTCAAAACAATATTGGTAACCTCAAGTTTGTGGTTATGAAAACAAACTCCTATCCATTTAAGAACCATAATCACAATTCCTATCGTTCATCCAAAATAGGCTCTCATGCAATGTAACTTTGCCATATTCCATCAATTGATCATATTTGAGAATTACACAATCTCATAACATTATATTCACCATTGCAGAAAACATAACACTCCCATGGTTTCCATCATAAAACCAAAACTACATTCATTCCTTAATTTCTTTGACTTTTAAGTAACACACATCAATTTCCATAACCTTATAATTGAAAACTTAGTTCATCTTAAAAATATCTAAGTTGACCTTACCTCCACACATAAAAATTGGGTTATCACATCTCCTTGACTTCCAAAAATATAAGCAACACTATTAGTAGAATGGAATACTTAGAGTCGACAAAGCACCAAATCATAGGCAAATTTTATATTGTTATCCATCCGAAAAACTTCAATCAACTTGGGGGTGTCTCTAACCAAAGCCTAAATAGTGATGGAAGTTTACTTAAGGATAAGTCCTTCAGAGTCTAAGAAGAAAATCACAACATTTTGCTATCCAAGTAATACCATAGTTCAGATTTTTGATCAACTTCAAAGAATAAACTGATTTAACTGAAGTATTTCTAGCATGTGTGACCTGTATGGTTGGAAAGATATATGAGTTAGGATTCTAACAAAAAAAGATGGTGCACCATTTGGACTTTCCAATAAAGANGCACAACATTTTGCTATCCAAGTAATACCATAGTTCAGATTTTTGATCAACTTCAAAGAATAAACTGATTTAACGGAAGTATTTCTAGCATGTGTGACTTGTATGGTTGGAAAGATATATGAGTTAGGATTCTAACAAAAAAAGATGGTGCACCATTTGGACTTTCCAATAAAGAGTTATGATCAAATTAGTGACAGGTAGTCTATTTGACTAATAGTGCTGCTATACTTGTCCAACTCGAGTTGGGTGTCTTTTGTCACAAATCCCATCTCCTGCCCATCTCCAATATAGATACTATGACTTGCATAAAGATCCATNAAGTTGATGTGTCTTTTGTCAGAAATCCCATCTCCTGCCCATCTCCAATATAGATACTATGACTTGCATAAAGATCCATGCCTATCATCATTTACAAACCAAAATTCAAATTACCATCCATCTCCTAGAATAGTCCAAAACAATATGATATAAAACTAGAATATACATCCCAGATTTTCGTCAACTCCTTAAAGCTAGCTAATCCATGAATCCAAACCAATAATTAATTCCTAACCTAATTAAGTAACAAATCCCACTTATCTTATAAACCTATCACTTCAAACAAAGTCGAGCATAGAGTTTCCTTCACCCTCAGCTAATACTCCACTAATAGTCCACAATCTACAGCTCCCATGTAAGACCTAATTCTTAAGCTCTGATACCAATCCTTGTAATGCCCCAAAATCTCCCTTGGACGACATTACATCTAAAACCATTCACATCATGAGAGCAACTACTAGAATCCATTAATAAAGAGAATTTTCATTCATCATATATACTATCTACTACATTATCTGTAAATCCCCACATGTCTATACTATCAACAATCATCCTATTAGCTTCGTTCTACTTTTAACGCCTTTATTTACATCCTAAATCAAACTATAAGAATAACGAGCTAGCTTAGAGGAATTGAAGAAAGATTTTTTTTTCTGAATATACTAGTTCTACATTATGTTGTCATGGATGATTCTAGGAGACGGAGGGTAATTTGGTTTTGGTTAATGAATGATGCTAGACATGGATCTTTATGAAAGTCATCCTACCTATATTGGAGATGGGTACGAGATAGGATTTGTGACAAATGACACCCAAACTCGAGTTAGACAAGTATAGAAGAACCAAGCAGCCTGGCAGACTACCTTTCACCAATTTAATCATAACTCTTTGTTGGAAAGTCCAAATTGCGCACCGTTATTTTTGTTAGAACCCTAACTCGTATATCTTTCCAACCATATAGGTCACACATACTAGAAATACCTGAGTCAAATCAGTTTATTCTCTGAAGTTGACCAAAAATCTGCACTATGGTGTTCCTTAGATAGTAAAGTGTAGTGCTTTCTTCTTAGACTTTGAAGGTGTAAACCTCAACATGTTTATATTAATATAGTAATTTACTTGTTTAGTGATTTGTATATATTTAATGACGTAAGAATAAATCATATATATTGAAACCAAAAGAATTTGGGATAGCCGTTAGCACATATGGCGGTTCGTAGAAATAAAATAGTAATTTTAATATTTTGAGTGTAAATTTATTTTAATTTTGAAATAAATCATAAAAATAAATGTTTTTAGGTTAAAATAACATTAAAAATGAATTCAGAACGTCGAAAAACCTTAGGGTAGTCATATGGATCAAATTGGAGATTTTTAATGGTAAAATCGTAATTTTGGAGAAAACTCAAATTGCAGCTTGTGAACAGTAACCCGTCGGGACTGCTGTGTTTAAAACACAGATTTCAGCTCATTTGCTTCTATTTCTTTCACTCCACTCTCACCCCAAACCTCTTAGCACCCTAGGAGTAGATAGAGGAAAGGAGGAAAGGGAGAAAGGAGGTCTCTTGAGCTTGGGTTTTGGTGNGAAAAACCTTAGGGTAGTTATATGGATCAAATTGTAGATTCTTAGTGGTAAAACCATAATTTTGGAGAAAATCAAAACAGGCTGTGAACAATAAATTCGGGGCTGAGGTGTTTTAAACCCCATTTTCATCCCATTTTCCCTCATTTTATTTCACTCCAATCTCACCCCACACCTCTTGGAACCCTAGAGAGCATTAGAGAGAAAGAAAGGAAGGGAAAAATAAGAGATTTAAGGGTCGATTCAAGATCAAAACTCAAGTTTTTCCTACAAACTAAGGATTCAAGGTAGGGGTTTTCTCTCATTCACTTACATTGAGGCTAGAGTATTTATATATGTATGTGTTGGCTATCAATGGTATATATATATATGCTATGGAATCATCCTCTCTTAAGCTTTTTGAAAAGATTACATGTTTTGAACAAAGTAGGGTTTAATATCCATGAAATCTCCTTTCTAGTTTTAAAACCCTAATTTTTAGAGAGTGATGTATTTTCTTCCTAAATGCTTTCTTTATTATGGATTTCAAAAAATTAGTACTTTGTGTTGGGTAGAAAAATGATGTTATTGTGATTTCATGTATTTTCTTAGTTGGTTGTGTAATTGTTACATGATATATTTTGGGGATTTTGGATAGATGCTTGTAAATTGAGATAAACGTTGGAATTGTATGCATGGTTGGGTTGTTTGTGATGCACATGAGTGAGAGGTTCCTTGTAAGGATGCTCACCCCTTCCCAAGAGGTTCCCGGTAAGGATGCTTGGGAAATAATGTAGTGATTGGTGAGAGGTTCCATGTAAGGATGCNCCCCTTTCCAAGAGGTTCCCGGTAAGGATACTTGGAAAACAATGTAATGATTGGTGAGAGGTTCCATATAAGGATACTCATCTATTCTCAAGAGGTTCCCGATAAGGATGCTTGAGAATCAAAGGTGACCTAAAGGGGGGTGGAGGTTACCACAAAGTATGCCACCTACCGAAAGAATTATTGAGAATTGGTTATGAAAACTAATGGTTATTATTTGTATGTGGTGCTCGTTTATTCATTTAAGTAATGTTTTTAAATAAACTTGAGATCCTTTTTAAATGTCACTGCTTTATTTCAAATTATGTATCTATGTTATGTTAAAATTGAGACCGACCGTTTTAAATGCTTTTCTAAACCTTGTATGGGTTTTGAGAGAATTTTTCCATAGAGCTTCGTGCTCACCCCCTATCGCTAACATTTTTCAGATTATCCGCTTGAGGAGGAGGACGTAAGGGTCGGGGAGCCCGCTACTTGGGAGGCTCCACTGGACGGGAGTGTAGATCCCGAGGTGGATGCATAGAGCGACCTCCTTTCCTTTTGTACTAGACTAGGACATTCTTTTGGAATATTGTGTAGTCTAGCTTCTTTTGTTTATTCCGCTGCGCTTCTTTAATTAATTTTTGAGATGTAATAGCCATGACTTGGGCTTATTCTTTTGGATAATGTTGTAAATATTTGTGAATGACAAATGAAGTTTTGTTTCTTAAGGAATTATATTAGTGGTCTCATGATATGAATGATTTTAGAATGTAATGCCACCCAGGGTGTGTTTTGGGGTGTTACAATTAAGAATTGTGCAATTGTGATACTTGAATTATTAATAAAAATTGTGATTGGTTAAGATTGTGGTTGTTGAGAAAATTATGGTTTCATCTCTTTTATGGTTTATGTGTGATGAACTTGAATTGCCATCGAGACTTGTTGTAGAGGATTAGAGGTTAGTCTATCCCAGTAGGGGTGAGATGATTTCCTAATACTTGTACTAAATTGTTATTTATGAGAGTAATCACTATTGTTTACGTAGGTTCGAGATTGAAAGATGGTACACCTTTTNCATGGATTTATTTAGTTGCTCTCATGATATGAATGGTTTTAAATGGTAATGATGTTCAGGGTGGTTTTTGGGGCGTTACATTATCCCAAAGGAATATGCCAAACAATGGTCATAGTATCGAAAGCATATGCCAAACTATGGCAATTACATCCAAAAGAATTAAATGTAACTTTGTAGCAGAATAACAAAAGATTAACATGAACATTATCTCAAAAGGAATTTCCTAGTTTAGGACATAAACGTAACAATCTTAGATATCCCCCTCCGGATCCACATGCCCATCCACTTGAGCTTCCCAAGGTACTTGCTCATCAACTCCAAGTTCTTTCTCTAAGCAATAATCTGAAAAGCACGATATTTGTAGGGGGTGAGCACTAAGCTCTGTAGAAAAATCTTCTCAAACTTGAATAAAGTTTAGAAAACATGTAAAATCAATCGGTCTCATTCCACAAATATCATAGACATAGCTTTTGAGAGAAAATAAGGACNAATAATCTGAAAAGCACGATATTTGTAGGGGGTGAGCACTAAGCTCTGTAGAAAAATCTTCTCAAACTCGAATAAAGTTTAGAAAACATGTAAAATCAATCGGTCTCATTCCACAAATATCATAGACATAGCTTTTGAGAGAAAATAAGGACATTTCAATGGATCTCAAGTTTACACAATAGTAATAAATTAAGTGAAGTAATAACACCAAATTACAAATAACAAATCATTTTCAACCATAAACCATTTCCCACAAGTTCTTGTAGAATCCCATACTTCCACAAGCTATTGTAGAAAATTGTTTCTGGTACAATAAACCATAAACCCACAACTTGTATTCGTATCTATGGTATGATGCATGATTCGCATGAATAAACACATAGAGATTATTCTGGCCCACACACAGACACCCAAATCCTTGCAAGGATATCCAACCTTTAGGAAGGGCGTATACCAACTCATGGCAGTGACGAATCCAACTCAGGAATAGTATACTACCCTTTCTCCTCGGTATCCGTGAGGGAATAGTGGTTTGGCCCTCACAAGGCACCAACCCCACTACGAGTGGTAGAAAAAACTTTAAACCCACAAGGAGTAAGAAACGCATCTACCCAGTCTACGATACCTGGTCAACGNACATGAATAAACACATAGAGATTATTCTGGCCCACACACACACAGCCAAATCCTTGCAAGGATATCCAACCTTTAGGAAGGGCGTATACCAACTCATGGCAGTGACGAATCCAACTCAGGAATAATATACTACCATTTCTCCTCGGTATCCGTGAGGGAATAGTGGTTTGGCCCTCACAAGGCACCAACCCCACTACGAGTGGTAGAAAAAACTTTAAACCCACACGGAGTAAGAAACGCATCTACCCAGTCTACGATACCTGGTCAACGGCCACCCGTGGTAATCCAAACACCCACAAGAGAAACCATAACCAACCAATTTCTTCAAATCACAAGCCAATCCAAAATTCCCAAATCTCACATGTAATATTACAGTAGAACCATTTAAGAAAATATGCAAGAGATCATCACAAATACCATTTCNAGGAATAATATACTACCATTTCTCCTCGGTATCCGTGAGGGAATAGTGGTTTGGCCCTCACAAGGCACCAACCCCACTACGAGTGGTAGAAAAAACTTTAAACCCACACGGAGTAAGAAACGCATCTACCCACTCTACGATACCTGGTCAACGGCCACCCGTGGTAATCCAAACACCCACAAGAGAAACCATAGCCAACCAATTTCTTCAAATCAGAAGCCAATCCAAAATTCCCAAATCTCACATGTAATATTACAGTAGAACCATTTAAGAAAATATGCAAGAGATCATCACAAATACCATTTCATGGATCAATATAAAGCACTAAAGTTTTGAAATCAAGAACAAACGAAAAATCTATTTCTCTTGAAAATTAGGGTTTTGAGTCAAGAAGATGAAATTTCATAGCTACCCAACCATAATTTTGTTTAAAACATGATAGTGTTTGCAAGAATATCAAGAATCAATGATTTACTAACAAATAAATAGTATTTATAGTCAAAACATACATATATATAAGTCATAGCCTCAATGTAAGAGAATAGGAAGAAACCCCTACCTTGAATCCTTAGTTTTGAGTGAAGAAGATGAAGATTTGATCTTTTTCACTTGAATCAACACTTTAAATCTCTTATTTTTCTGCTTCTTTCTTCCTCTCTAAGCCTCTCTAGGGTTATAAGTGGTGAAATGAGGCTCAAAAGGGTGTCCTTAAGTATTTATAGGAGGCCAAATAGTGCCCTATACGCGAATCTGAAAGCCAGAATCCATAAGTCACGTTCGAACGTCACTAGTGCAAATTAGTGATCAATGTTCGAACCTCACTTGGGCTTTCAAACGTTGGTTGCTCCCAATACTTTTGCATTTCCATCAGAAATCTGTAGAGACCAAAGTACTGGGACTCACTGTCGTTCAAACGTCCATTCACGTTTGAATGTCCTCTCAGTTTCTGCTGTAACTTCTAGTAAAGTTTTTACCTATTTAGAGATCGATTTGGAC
The DNA here is from genome assembly GCA_963454935.2 of Ilex paraguariensis. Classification (NCBI taxonomy): domain Eukaryota; kingdom Viridiplantae; phylum Streptophyta; class Magnoliopsida; order Aquifoliales; family Aquifoliaceae; genus Ilex; species Ilex paraguariensis. Next base: position 557,039 of record CAUOFW020003902.1, read on the forward strand.
AATGTTTATGAAATACACCTTTGTACCCCTCGAAATCTACTATCTATTCTCAAAATTTTAGATCAACTAGACATAAGGATAGAACGTTGTGGTCGAAATACTAAGGCAGTATCTAATTTCTTCCTACCCAAATTCTTTCTAGAAAGTGTCTTAATTTCGGGATACTTCCTAACTTTATTACACCCCATATTACCTTTCCCAATGTTTCTCGATCTTCTGGATTCAATGGGGATCTTATTTTGACCTAAAAGTATTTAGAAACTCGCCTACAACCTCTTCCAAGTTTAAACACCTTCGAAACTTAAACTTAACAATCAATTTATCTCCTAAATATTTATTTCTACTGTTATAGTCTATGNGCACCTTCGAAACTTAAACTTAACAATCAATTTATCTCCTAAATATTTATTTCTACTGTTATAGTNTTCCTTGGATAGTAAAGTGTAGTGCTTTCTTCTTAGACTTTAAAGGTGTAAACCCCCACATGTATATATTAATATATTNCAGTTTATTCTCTGAAGTTGACCAAAAATCTGCACTATGGTGTTCTTTGGATGGTAAAATGTAGTGCTTTCTTTTTAGACTTTGAAGGTATAAACCCCCACATGTTTATATTAATATAGTAATGTACTTGTTTAGTGATTGGTATATATTTAATGACGTAAGAATAAACCATATATATTGAAACCATAAGAATTTGGGATAGCCATTAGCACATATGGCGGTTCGGAGGAATAAAATAGTAATTTTAATATTTCGAGTGTAAATTTATTTTAATTTTGAAATAAATTATAAAAATAAATTTTTTTAGGTTAAAATAACATTAAAAATGAATTCAGAACGTCGAAAAATCTTAGGGTAGTCATATGGATTAAATTAGAGATTTTAGTGGCAAAATCATAATTTTGGAGAAAACCCAAATTGCAGCCTGTGAACAGTAACCCGTCGGGACTGCTGTGTTTAAAACACAGATTTCAGCCCATTTGCCTCTATTTCTTTCACTCCACTCTCACCTCAAACCTCTTAGCACCCTAGGAGAAGATAGAGGAAAGGAGGAAAGGGAGAAAAGAGGTCTCTTGAGCTTGAGTTTTGGTTTGGAACTTTGATTCAAGGTAGGGGAATTCTTCCTATTCTCTTACATTGAGGTTAGGGTTAGTTTATATGTATTCTTTTGGCTTAAAAATCTTAATTACTTGTTATTATATACTTGACTCTTGGTATTCTTGCATTTATTGTCATGTTTTAAACATTTTGGTGGTTGGGTAACCATTAAAACTCATTTACTTGCTTCAAAACCTAGTTTTCAAGAAAAATGGGGTTTTCCCTTAATTTCTCCATTATTGTTGATTCCGAAAACTCTAGTGCTTTGTGTTGAGTAATGAAATAATATTTATGATGATCTCATGCTTTTCTTTTATAATGTTCTATTGGGATTATTTGATTCTCTTGTGATTTGAGAAATACCCATGTGATTGGGGGTTTATGGAATTATTTGTATTTGAGAAAATAGTTGGTATTGTATCTCTTGTGTGGTTGTGGGGATAAACATGGGTTACTATTGACCGGGTATCATGGAGTGGGTAGACGACTTCTTACTCCGTGTGGGTTGAACTATTCCTACCACTCGTAATGGGGTTAGTGCCTTGCGAAGGCTAAACCATTATCACTCACGGGGTATCGTGGAAAAAGGGAATTGTGTGGTTTGTACGTGGGTCATGATATTTTCGATGGTGACCATGTGAAATCTTACTTCATACCTGAGATACGAATACAGAAAAAGGGTTATTGTTTATTGTACCATAAATGGTTTCTACAAGAATCTTGGGAAGTATGGGATTCCGCAGGAACTTGGGAGAAACGATTTATGGTGGAATGGACTAGTTGTTCGATATTGGATTCATTTACGTCTTAAATTATTGTGGTGCTTAAACTTGAGATCTGTTTAAATGTCCTAATTTTTATTTTCAAAGTTATATATGTTATTTGTGAAATGAGACCGACTTGTTTTATATTTTTTTTAAACCTTGTTTGAGTTGGGAGGATTTTGCTACAGAGCTTCGTGCTCATCCCCTACCGTTAAACATTTTTCAGATTTGGTGCTAGAGGAGGACCTCGGAGCTGACGAGCCGGGGCATGGGGAGGCCCCACCCGAGGGGATTCTAGATCCCGAGGTGGACATCTAGGGCTATAGTTATTTTTGTACTAGACTAAGAAATCTATTTACGATCATAAATAGTCTAGTATTTTGTTTATTCCGCTGCTAAAGTTGAGTGTAATTCTTTTGGGATGTAACTGTCATAACTTGGCTTATTCTTTTTGGGATGACATTGTGGATAGTACATATGATGAATGAAATATTTTTATTTGATGGTTAAATGGACCCGGTGTGGTTAATGTAGTATAAATGCACAAGTTGAGTTTTTGAGTACAGCTCCCCGTACAAAGGAGACTCTGCCCGAATTTTGTTAAATTAAGAATGTTTGTAAATCATGGATTTATTTAGTTGCTCTCATGATATGAATGGTTTTAAATGGTAATGATGTTCAGGGTGGTTTTTGGGGCGTTACATTATCCCAAAGGAATATGCCAAACAATGGTCATAGTATCGAAAGCATATGCCAAACTATGGCAATTACATCCAAAAGAATTAAATGTAACTTTGTAGCAGAATAACAAAAGATTAACATGAACATTATCTCAAAAGGAATTTCCTAGTTTAGGACATAAACGTAACAATCTTAGATATCCCCCTCCGGATCCACATGCCCATCCACTTGAGCTTCCCAAGGTACTTGCTCATCAACTCCAAGTTCTTTCTCTAAGCAATAATCTGAAAAGCACGATATTTGTAGGGGGTGAGCACTAAGCTCTGTAGAAAAATCTTCTCAAACTCGAATAAAGTTTAGAAAACATGTAAAATCAATCGGTCTCATTCCACAAATATCATAGACATAGCTTTTGAGAGAAAATAAGGACATTTCAATGGATCTCAAGTTTACACAATAGTAATAAATTAAGTGAAGTAATAACACCAAATTACAAATAACAAATCATTTTCAACCATAAACCATTTCCCACAAGTTCTTGTAGAATCCCATACTTCCACAAGCTATTGTAGAAAATTGTTTCTGGTACAATAAACCATAAACCCACAACTTGTATTCGTATCTATGGTATGATGCATGATTCGCATGAATAAACACATAGAGATTATTCTGGCCCACACACAGACACCCAAATCCTTGCAAGGATATCCAACCTTTAGGAAGGGCGTATACCAACTCATGGCAGTGACGAATCCAACTCAGGAATAGTATACTACCATTTCTCCTCGGTATCCGTGAGGGAATAGTGGTTTGGCCCTCACAAGGCACCAACCCCACTACGAGTGGTAGAAAAAACTTTAAACCCACAAGGAGTAAGAAACGCATCTACCCACTCTACGATACCTGGTCAACGGCCACCCGTGGTAATCCAAACACCCACAAGAGAAACCATAGCCAACCAATTTCTTCAAATCACAAGCCAATCCAAAATTCCCAAATCTCACATGTAATATTACAGTAGAACCATTTAAGAAAATATGCAAGAGATCATCACAAATACCATTTCATGGATCAATATAAAGCACTAAAGTTTTGAAATCAAGAACAAACGAAAAATCTATTTCTCTTGAAAATTAGGGTTTTGAGTCAAGAAGATGAAATTTCATAGCTACCCAACCATAATTTTGTTTAAAACATGATAGTGTTTGCAAGAATATCAAGAATCAATGATTTACTAACAAATAAATAGTATTTATAGTCAAAACATACATATATATAAGTCATAGCCTCAATGTAAGAGAATAGGAAGAAACCCCTACCTTGAATCCTTAGTTTTGAGTGAAGAAGATGAAGATTTGATCTTTTTCACTTGAATCAACACTTTAAATCTCTTATTTTTCTGCTTCTTTCTTCCTCTCTAAGCCTCTCTAGGGTTATAAGTGGTGAAATGAGGCTCAAAAGGGTGTCCTTAAGTATTTATAGGAGGCCAAATAGTGCCCTATACGCGAATCTGAAAGCCAGAATCCATAAGTCACGTTCGAACGTCATTTGGCGTTCGAATGTCACTAGTGCAAATTAGTGATCAATGTTTGAACCTCACTTGGCCTTTCAAACGTTGGTTGCTCCCAGTACTTTTGAATTTCCATCAGAAATCTGTAGAGACCAAAGTACTGGGACTCACTGTCGTTCAAACGTCCATTCACGTTTGAATGTCCTCTCAGTTTCTGCTGTAACTTCTAGTAAAGTTTTTACCTATTTAGAGATCGATTTGGACAATGTTTATGAAATACACCTTTGTACCCCTCGAAATCTACTATCTATTCTCAAAATTTCAGATCAACTAGACATAAGGATAGAACGTTGTGGTCGAAATACTAAGGCAGTGTCTAATTTCTTCCTACCCAAATTCTTTCTAGAAAGTGTCTTAATTTCGGGATACTTCCTAACTTTATTACACCCCATATTACCTTTCCCAATGTTTCTCGATCTTCTGGATTCAATGGGGATCTTATTTTGACCTAAAAGTATTTAGAAACTCGCCTACAACCTCTTCCAAGTTTAAACACCTTCAAAACTTAAACTTAACAATCAATTTATCTCCTAAATATTTATTTCTACTGTTATAGTCTATGTAGTTCATTCTTACATCATTATATATATTAGAATTACTAAACAATTATATCATTATATTAATATAAACATATGGGGGTTTACAGTTATTGTCCATCCAATTGCGCTTGGTTGATTTTTTATCACTCTTAACAATTGTTTTTCCTGAAATTTTGACAATTTTGAAGATATTATGTAATGCCCCAAAGACCATCCTGGACGGCATTACAAAATAAAAACCATTCACATCATGAGAGCAACTAAATAATTCATCCATAAAGAAATTTCATTCATCAAATATATCATTTACAATATCATCCCAAAAGAATAGGCCAACCATGACCACTACATCCAAAAGAATATGTCAGGCTATGACAATTACATCCCAAAAGAATTATACATAAACTCGCAGTGGAATTACAAAAGAGTCTAGATTTCACAATATTTCCAAAGTAAATTTTCCTAGTCTAGAATAAAAAGTAATGTTGTTCTAAGGGTCCACCTTGGGATCAACATGTCTGTCTACAGGAATCTCCCAGTATGCCGGTTCCTTAATTCTCAAATCCTCCTCTAGTACATAATCTGAAAAATGTAGTTTGTATGGGGATGAGCACTAAGCTCTGTAGCAACATTCCTCCCAAACTCGAGCAAGGTTTAGAAAATCATACAAAAATGGTCGGTAACCTTTCACAAATATCATATATGAATTTCGAAAGAAAATTGGGACATTTAAACAGATCTCAATTTTAAGCAACAGTAATAATTTAATGCGTAAGTGAAACCTATATACAACTAATAATCCATTCCACCATAAACTGTTTCTCCCAAGTTCTTGCGGAATCTCATACTTTCCAAAATTCTTGTAGAAACAATTTCTGGTATAATAAACAATAACCCACCACAGTATTCGTATCTCTAGTATGAAGTAAGACCTCGCATGGATACCATCAAAAGTATCATGGCCTACGTACAATCCACACAAATGCTTGCAAGGATATCCAACCTTTAGAAAGGGTGTATGCCAACACCATGACAGTGACGTATCCAACCAAAGAGTAGTATACTAGCCCCTTTTTCCACAGTAACCCGTAAGCGATAATGGTTTAGTCCTCGCAAGGCACTAACCCTATTACGAGTGGTAGGAAAAGTTCTAACCCACACGGAGTAAGAAGGCGTCTACGCACTCCAAGATACCCGGTCAATAGTAGCCCACGTTTATCCAACAACCACACAAGCGATACAATACCAATAATTTCCTCAAATAACACACAATTCCATAAATCCCAAATTTCACATGTAGTGTTTCAATAGAACAATTAAATAAAATGCAATAGATCATCATCAATATCATTTTAGTATTTAACTCAAAGCACTAAAGTTTTCTAAGTCAAGAACAAAGGAAGAATCAAGAAGAAAGTCCATCTCTTTTGAAAACTAGGATTTTATATCAATAAAATGAGATTTCATGGGTATTCAACCCTAACTAGTGTAAAACATGGTAATAATTGCAAGAAGACCAAGAAAAGATGATTTCATAACAAATATATAAGATTTAGAGTCAAAGAATACATATATATTAGCCCTAGCATCAATAGACAAGAATGGAAGAAAACCCCCTACATTTCTCCTTGTTTTTGGTGTGAAGGACAAGACGATTTGATCTTTAATCACCTTTAGAACTCTTGTTTCCCCTTCTTTATTCCTCTAAGTCTCTCTATTAGGGTTCTAAGAGGTGTGGGGTGAGAGTGGTGTGAAAGAATGGGAGTAAATGGAGTGAAAATGAGGTTTTAAAACATAAAAATCCTAACTTTTTAACTATCTACTGGTAGTTTGTATTGAGCTACTGGTAGTTCAGATACATTGGCAATCTGCTACCTGTTAAGCTACCGGTAGTTCGAATCCACTCACAACTTACTACCTGTTGAGCTATCACAACTTACTACCTGTTTACATATTACCCCTAAAAAATTTTCATCATCTCCCAATAAGACATATTTCAAGTCAGTCAGAAGAGGTTTCAACTTACCACCGAGTGCGTGGATCAACTGGTGAGGGTATGTTCTAGCTTTATCATGGTCCTCGGTTCGAGACTTGGAAATGCAGTTGCATTCGGTAGGGAGAGCTTTGTCGTCCTTATGGTCTTACCCGGCTCAAAGTCGGATTTTTCGGAGCCTTTGTGGCTTCCGAATATCGGATGGTCTGACCAAAAAAAGAAGAAGAAGAGGTTTCAACTCTAATTTGGGAGCAACAACACTAGACTCAACAGACTTTATTCCACTAGATAATAATTCTTCAAATTTTGGAACCCATGTTCCAATAGTGAACATATCTATAATATACTCGACATTATTTACAAACTCCAACAATGCAAGTGACTCCTTTTTTGTACAAGAATTTTCAAACAGGTTCTGAGTTATTCAATCAATGCAATTCACTTCTTGTAACTCTTCCTCCTCCCTGGGTTGCTTATCAATATCAAATACATTCAATTAAAATGTCATATTTTCAAATGAGAGTTTCATGATTTCATTCCTACAATTAATTAATGCATTTGATGTAGCTAGGAATGGACATCCCAAAATGATAGGAATTTTTGTAGAGACATGAAAAACTAGTTGGGTATCCAAAACAATAAAATACACTAAAAAATAAAACTTATGAACTTGAACAAGCATATCCTCAACAACTCATCGTGGAATTTTTACAAAACGGTCAGCCAACTGCAATGTGACATTTGTGGGTTTCAATTTACCCAACCCTGGTTGCTCATAGACTATATACGAAAGTAGATTGACACTGACCCCAAGATCAAGAAAAGCTTGCTCAATTCTAAAATTTCCAATTATGCATGAAATAGTAGGACTCTCAGGATCCTTAAAATTTAGAGGGGTTTTGTGCTGAACGATAACATTAGCTTGTTTAGTCAGAAATGCTCTTTTGTATACATTAAACCTTCTTTTTACTGTGGAAAGGTCTTTTAAAAACTTGGTATACAACGGAACTTGCTTGATTTCATCCAATAGGGGGACATTAATCTTTATTTATTTAAACAACTCAAAAATTTCAGCATGATTATTCAATGCAGTGTTGTTGACCTACCGATAGGTAAGTCTAGTTGTCGGTAGGTTCAAGAAAGAATGTTTTCTACCAGTAGGCTCATGTTCAACCTATCGGTAGGTTCCAAAACATAAGTGTAACACCCCCTTCCACATGACATAATATTGTCCGCTTTGGACCCACTAGCCCTCACGGCTTTGTTCCATCTAGTATTTTTTGGAAAAAGGCCTTATGTCATGTAAGGCAAGGGGCTTACTAATAAGCCCAGTCACTTCCCCTCCCTAATCGATGTGGGACACCAGGATCTCACAATCCACCCCCCTTGGGGCTGCACGTCCCTTTGTAGTAGCTCGCCAACTACCTGTCCGCCCACTATACACGAATACGTTAGGGGCCCACACTCAATCTAGGAGAGAGTCAGCTCTGATACCAACTTGTAACACCCCCCTCCACATAGCATAATATTATCCGTTTTGGGCCTACTGGCCCTCACGGCTTTGTTCCTTCCAATATTCCTGGAAAAAGGCCTTATGCCATGTAAGGCAAGGGGCTTACTAATAAGACCAGTCACTTTTTCCTCCCTAACCGATGTGGAACACCAGGATGTCACAATAAGGTTGAGATACCGGTAGTTTTATGTCCAACCTTGTAAACCCCCACATTCTTATTGTTATATAGTGACGTAATTATGTTTTTAAAATGCTAATATATGTAATTATCTATGCATGAACTACGTAGATTGTAAGAGTAGAAATAAAATGTTAGTGGAGATAATAGGGCATGATGTAGAAAGTTGGAAGTATTCCAAAGTAAAATCGCACTTTAGAGATAGTTTGGGTAAGAAGGATTTTTTACAATGTCTAGTATTTGGACCATACCTTTTTATTATGATGTCCATTTGAACTAAAATTTTTGCAGTAGATAATAGACTTTTAGGGCTACAAAAGAGTATCTCACAAAAATTTTCCAAATCGACTTCTAAATGGGTCACAACGTCACTAGATGTTTCGGTAGAAACTGAGATGACTTTCGAACATGATTTGACGTTCGAACAACCGTGAGTCCCAGTACTTTGGTCTCTGCAAAGCTCTGATAAAAATGCAAAAGTACTGGGAGCAACCAAATGCCAAAATGACGTTCAAACGTGAAACAATAATTTGCACTATTGACCTTCGAACGTCAAATGACTTTCGAACGTGACTTACAAATTTGGGTTTCAGAATAGCGCACAAGAGACCATTTCTTCCACTATAAATACTTAATAACCTTATTTCAACATTTATAACCCTAGAAAGGCTTAGATAGGAAAAGATAAAGGGAAAAACACAAGATCAAGTGGGATTTGTACATTAAAGAGGATCAAAGCTTCTAGTTTTTCAAGAAAACCAAGAAAGAAGAAAGGTAGGGGTTTCCTTCCACTCTTGTCCATTGAGGCTAGGGCATATATGTATGTGTGTTTTCACCCTCAATCCTACATATATGCTATGAAATTATTATTTCTTGATGCTCTTGCAAAGATTATCATGTTTTGATGGAAACTATGGGTGAATAGCCATGAAATCTTTCATTCTTGTCTTGAAAACCCTAGTTTTCAAGAAAAATGGATTTTTCTCTCCATATTCCTTGTTATGGATTTCAAAACTCTAGTGGTTGATATTGAACAGTAAAATGGTATGGTGATAATCTCTTGCTTATTTTCTCAAATTATTCTTTTGGAATCATGCATGTGAAAATTGGAGATTTTTGGATTTTGCTTGTGATTTGAGGAATTAGGTTGTATTATATCTCTTTGTGGATGTTTTAATGACCATGGGTAGCCATTGACTGGGTATCGTAGAGTGGTGTAGATGCATTTCTTACTCCATGTGGGTTTGAAGGTTCCCTACCACTTGTAGTAGGGTTGGTGCCTTGCGAGGACCAAACCACTATTCGCTCACGTGTTATCGAGGCTAAGGATTATTATACTACTTCTGGGTCGGATCGTTCCTGTCAATGCGTTGGTATATGCCCTTCCTAAAGATTGGATATCCTTGTGAGGATTGGGTGTGTGTGTGTGGGATAGGATATTCTTGATGTGTTTATTGATGCGATGTCATACATCATACCTGAGATACAAGTACAGATACATATACATAATGTTGTGAAAGATACAAGTTGTGGCTTGATATACATTGTGGGTAATGGTACAAATTCTGGGTTATTATTTGAACTTGTTGGAGATGATTTATGGTTGGAAATGTCTTATTGTTGGGAATCAGTTTTATTTCTTTATTTAATTTACTGATATTGTTGAAATTTGAGATAGGATAAATTGTCACTGTTTTCTCTCAAAAGTTATATATGATATTTGTGAAATGAGACCAACTTGTTTTATATGTTTTCAAAATGTTGTCCAAGTTTGGGAGGATTTTGCTACAAAGCTTAGTGCTCACCCCCTACAAACAATACTTATTTTCGAATTTCAGTTTAACGAGCAGGTGATTTGGGAAGCACAAGTTGATGGACATGTGGATCCGGAGGGGGATGTTTAGAATTGTTCTTTTTATGTTCTGGACTAGGAGATTTATTTTGAAATGATGCTCATGTTCATATTTTCCTCATTCAAATGCGAGATAACAGTTTGGCTTATTCTTTTGGGCTAAATTGCCATAGTTTGGGCATATTCTTTTGGATGTAATGGCTATGGTTTGGCAAATTCTTTTGTATGATGTTGTAGATATTATGGATGATGAATGAAATGTTATTTATTTATGGATCTTATTGGTTGCTCGCATAGTGTGAATGAATTTAAATAGTAATGTCGTCCAAGGGAGAATTTGGGGCGTTACAAACCTACCGATATATTCAAAATAAAAAGCCTTCCTATTTATTTGTTCTTGCTGACCTATCAATAGGTCAAACCCCGGAAGCTAACCTACCAGTAGATTATGCCCTGATTCCTACCGATTCATATATGTTTTCTTTCTTTCTTCTTTTCTAACCTTAAATCGGTATTTCTACCTAGGTTATCCACATTCTTTGTGACACCTCTAAAACCGGGGGTCCTTTGACAACCTGTTGACTAGCCCTCAACCCACAGAAACAATCGTGAATGCCGCATAACCAGTCATCACGACACAACATCCCTTTTTACCGTGATCATTCCCAAACACATATCTTGTATACATTTAATCACATAACCTTTCCAAGGTCCAACATACCACCATTCACACTCCATTATTGCCTATTTACATCATTTGAATGAAAGGACACAGCCTAAAAGCATAGTAAAGCATTCTTAAAATTTTATATTATTAGAAAACCTACTGGTAGGTTTTTCATTGTCCAACGGGTAGGTTTTGGCCACTGTCTTAGTTCTATCGGTAGGTTTTAACGTTCTACCGGTAGGTTTTCCTATTGGAAAAGTTCTACTGCAGAAAATTGATGTTCTACCGGTAGGTTTTTCCTACTGGACCACATCTATTGGTAGTTATTCCCAAAACCTACCGGTAGGTGTGCCCAGAATTGCCTTTTTCACATGTTTCCGATTTTCAATCCACTCCAATCCACTCTATATCCATCAAACACATGTATAATGAAGTTTTTCACATTAAACATGGTCCATACAAATTCTATTACATTCATTTTCATGAATTTACATGCCAAAACTATGTTTTCATAGTGATTTCACAAAAACTCAATATAAAGCCACTCAACTTTTCTTCATGCTTAAAGGCCCAAATGAGAGCCGTCCACCGGTGTATATCCCGCACCTGAAATATTTTTCCCATAAAGGGTGAGCCACGCTCAATAGGATATCTCCTCAAGAGGCTACTCCCCAACCTCGAAGCATATGAAATGTTCATGTGCGACATTTAATAAACAATAACTATTCCAACCAAGAATATGCAATTCAATGCTGAAAATCACCATGTTATGCCATGAAATGAGATGGGACTCACTCATGCACTTCAGCCCGAGCCTTCACCAGCTCCTTTCACCCAGGTAATGTCATGAGCACAAACTGGGCTTTCCAAGCTCCCGCCATTGACGTTACACATCCAATGACAATTTAAAATCTCCAGGTCTTTCTTGGGGCGACTATTTATAGCTTACACCAACAGGCACCCAATAGACTAAGAATTTATGGACTTTCTCCAATGGTTCCATGTACACTGACACACTTTATGAACTATACACCAATGGAGTGCGTATCCAATCACCGGGTCTCTCACCCCAGGGATAGTCTAACCCTTCTTGCTAACTCTGACCCAATTTTCAATGCAAATATGCGACTCAGCCGAATCTTTGATCCAATTTTCTCGAGCCCACCCATATACCATGGCCAATTATATCATATGTATATAATCACCATAGTTCATCACAATGTCAATACATCATCAACATATAGCAACATATTTCCAAAAAATAATTCTCAAGCATGTTATTTCAATTTCATCAAAATAACATATCTCACTTATTCATGGCATATTATCAAACACCTAACAAGGCACAAATTTCATGTAAACACATAATATGCCCACAATTCCACATTTCTTAAGAAATTACCACAAGTAACTTCCACATATCAAACTCGAGCTGAAAATTGGTTTTAGATCATTTCTATACCCATTTCCACATTTCAACAACAATAGGCAATTGTTAATGTATCTAACAACCTACCCATCTTATATAAACACCCTAGGTTGGAAATAAACCTAAGTATGATGAAACCCTACCTCTTCAAGCTTAAAAACAAGTAGTAGCAACCTTCAAGAACGCCACCTAAGCTTAACCCTTGATTTCTTAAAAAAAAAAATTGGATCATNTTCAAGAACACCACCTAAGCTTAACCCTTGATTTCTTAAAAAAAAAAATTTTGGATCTTCGGTAAAATCCCTCCTTTTTGGTACGTAGATGTTGCCCTCGACAAGGAGATCGGCTTTAATACTTGTCTTGAGTCGATTGCGATGATAGAACTTCGTAGATCGTAGAGAGAAGTTGGAAACCCTTGTTTTTCTCTCCTTTCCCTCTCTTCTCTTCCAACATAAAGAGCCAGCTGAATGAATAGAGGAGAAACACTTGGTCCACATCGCGCCACATGTTCCCCATTCCTGGATCCATTTTCACCCCTAAATAATTAAATTTCATTTTGGTTCAAATTCAAGACACTTTTATTTCAACTTGCCTTAAATTATCATTCAAGACACTTTTATTAAAATTTTCATTTTTGGGTCACTCGAGACCCGCCCGCCTCGTGAAATGCAAAAATCTGACTATCTCAGAATTTGACAAAATTTGTCTAGGTAACTAGATTTCGTGAGACGAATTCAACAGTGAGGTTCATTTTGTCATCCGAGTTTTATAAAAATTTAGATTTTCAATCCGTACTAAAATAACAAATTTTTGTTTTGCCCTTTTTCATAAAATGTTTAAATTTACATGAGTTTTGCATTTTTTCCCCCCTTAAAAGAATTTTATCCCCGAAATTCACACACATGCACACTTAGGCTCACGTATATGCCACAAATAATGCAATACTTATGATTATGAAAATGTACCTCCACCCTCAAATAAGAACGAATAACTGGTACGCATAGAGTCCTCACGCTCGCATGTCATATCCTCCACACCTCGGTGCTACCACAGCACCTTTACTACCCTCATGGTTTTACCTTGCAAAAACTGCTCCCGGCTATCCATGATACGCACCGGTCCCTCCTCAAAGGTCTCATCCACATCAACGGTCAACTCACCTCAATCCACCACATGTGTTTGATCTGGAGTATATTTTCGAAGCATAAAGACATGGAATACCGCATGAACACCCCGATAGATTTGGCGGTAACGCCAATCAGTAAGCAACTGTACCAACCCTCTCAAGTACTTCGAAAGACCCAATATACCTCGATGACAGCTTTCCCTGCTTCCCAAACCTAACCACTACTCTCTTGGGCATCACCTTCAAGAAGACATGATCATCAACCCCAAACTCTAAAGGTCATCGTCGTCTGTCGGCATAGCTTTTCTGTCGGCCCTGAGCCATGAGAAGACCCTTCCATATCAGGTCTACCTTCTCCGAGGTGTCGCTAAACAACTCCAGGTAGAGGATCTCTCTCTAACCTCCATCCAACAAACTGGAGAATAGCACGACCTCCCATATAGTGCCTCATAGGGTGCCATTTGTATGCTCGCCTAATAACTGTTGTTGTAGGGGAACTCCACTAAGGGTAAATGCTCTTCTCAGCTACACTTGAGATCTAGGACACATGCCCGTAGCATGTCCTCTAGCATCTGGATGGTCCTCTTTGACTGATCTTCTGTCTGCGGGTGAAAGGTTGTGCTCATCCTCATTTGTGTCCCCATGACCAGCTGAAAACTCTCCAAAAAATGAGTCGTGATCCTGGGATGCTGATCTGATACTATACATACGTGCACCCCTGCAATTGGACTATCTCCCATATATACAACCTGCAGAATTTCTCCAGCGTGAAGGTCATCTGCACAGCTAAAAAATGTGCTGACTTTGTAAGCCGATCCATTACCACCCACACCACGTCATGCCCTCACGATGTTCGTGGTAAGTGGGCCACAAAATCCATCGTGACGTACTCCCACTTCCACTTAGTCACCTCCAAAGGCTAGAGCAACGCTTCTAGTCTCTGGTGCTCAGCCTTAACTTGTTGACACGTGAGACATCGACTAAAGAAATCTCTAATATGCCTCTTCATTCTGCTCCAATAATACTAGCGACACAGATCATTATACATCTTCGTGCCGCCTGGATGCACAACAAAACGAGAGCAATGGAACTTCTAGAGGATCTTCTCCCCCAGATTTGCCGACTGGGGAACCACAATCCTTTCCCTAAATCGAAAACTACCATCCATGTGAATGGTCCAGCCCTCATCTCCTGTACCCAACTATACCCAGTCCTTGATGGACAATATATTTGTGTCCTGCCCCTGGGACTTGATCACTCTACTCAATAAGGAAGGCGTAGCCACTAAACTCCCTAAAGTGCCCTGAGCCTGACCCTTATAGTGTAATCCGAACTATCCTACAGTCTCTAGTATCTATCATTCCTAGGAAGCCATACTAGCCAAAACTCCCCGTAACTTTCGGCTGAGTGCATCAGCCACCATGTCTACCTTACTAGGATGGTAATACAAAGTGAATTCATAATCCTCTAAGTACTCCATCGACCTGCATTGCCCCATATTGAGATCCCGTTGTGTAAAGATGTACTTTAGACTCTTATGGTCCGAAAACACCTTGAACTGTTCTCCGTATAAATAGTTGCGTCAAGCCTTCAAGGCAAAGACAATGGCCACCAATTCTATATCATGTGTAGGGTAACTCTGCTCATGGTTCTTTAGCTGCCGAGAATCATAAGCCACCACCCTCCCAGACTGCATCAAAACACACCTAAGCCATCTTTGGAGGCATCACAATACACTGTGTACCTCTATCTCCTCTCTGGTGCTATTAGAATAGGAGCTAAAGTAAGCCTCCTCTTCAATTCTTGGAATCCACTCTCACACGAGTCATCCCACTAAAATTTGACTCCTTCCGGGTCAATCTTGTCATAGGCGCAGCTAGTCAGGAGAAGTTCTCAATGAACCTCATGTAATAACCCGCCAATTCCAAGAAACTACGTATCTTAAAGACTGACTTCGACCTCTCCCAACTCATGACCGCTTCAACCTTCTTTGGGTCGACAGATACACCTAAAGTTGACACCACGTGTCCCAAAAATTTCACCTCTGCCAGCCAAAATTCACACTTGCTGAACTTAGGTACAACTGATGTCCCCTCAAGGTCTGGATAACAACTCTCAAATGACCCTCATTCTCCTCCTCAGACTTGGAGTAGATCAAAATGTCATCAACGAAGACCACAACAAATTGATCTAGGTAGGGTTGAAACACTCTATGCATGAGATCCGTGAATGCTGTCGAGGCTTTCATCAATCTGAATGGTATCATCGTGAACTCAAAATGCCCATACCACATCCTAAATGCTGTCTTAGGGATATTTGCCTCCCTAATCTTCAACTGATGGTAACCCGTGCATAGATCTATCTTGGAGTGGACCCGCGCCCCTCTCAATTGATCAAATAAATCATCAATCCTTGAAAAAAGATATCTATTCTTGATAGTAACGCGATTCAACTGTCGATAGTCTATGCATAGCTGAAGGGTTTTATCCTTTGTCTTGGCAAACAACACCGGAGCACCCTAAGGTGAAATGCTCAGTCTAATAAAGCCCTTGTCCATCAATTCTTGAAATTGGACCTTGAGCTCTTTTAACTCTACAGGTGTCATTCTATGCGGATTCATAGAAATAGGCGAAGTACTAGAGTGCAACTTAATAGTGAAGTTCACATCCCTATATGGAGGTAATACCGACAGTTTATCCAAAAAAATATCCTCATACTCACAAATCACCCAAGGTAGACCCAACTCCTATCTCGCCTCATCCTTTAGGGTAAGGCTCGAAAGCCAACCCATCAACTGCTTATGCCAACGGGAGTCATACACCACTTAGAGTAAAACATTATGTTTCTTCCTCTAAAACTTGAAACAAACACCATCCGGTATATAAACAGTGATCCTCTTCCGATCACAATCAATGACGAATCGGTGTGCTGCCAACCAATCCATCCCAAGGATGACATCAAACTCTGACATGTTCATGACCCTAAGGTCCAAAGTAAGTAGAATCCCCGAGATCTCTAACTCACAACCCTGACATATCTGATCAATACTCACCCTCACTTCTAGGGGAGAACCCACATGCAATGGCTCTTTTAAGATTTTGACCTCTAAGCCTAAATCCCTCACACATGATACAAAAATAAATGAATAAGATACACTAGAGTCAAATAATACTCTTACCCATAAGTGAGAGAGTAGAAATATAACCTGACTAACTGACTGGTCCACTGGCTCAGTTTGAGGTGTAATGGCATAGACACGCCCCTGGGTCCCCGAAGTCTTGGCCTCCATGCCTTATCCTCGGCCTCGACCTATGCCTTGGCCTATCTGACCTGATTGCAGAGTCCTTACTCGTGAAGTAATAGAGGCTTGTGTAGAATCCTAGAACTAAAACTGACTTCCCTAGCCCATAGTGGGATAGGGAGGAATGAAATGAGTCTATGCATGACCCATCGATGACTAGGACTGCGATGCCCATAGCTTTAAAATCTTTGCCTCTGAGGACAATCCTGCTAGTGGCATAAGTAGCAAGTCTTCTGACCAGCCTGATAGGTGGTCCTAAAGTTTTCCTTGCCTTGGGAGGATCAATCTTGGCCTTGGCCTTGATAGCCACAGCCCTACCCCTGATGTCCTTGCGAAGTAAAAATCCTTTGCCTCTTCCTCAAACTCGAAGAAGATGATTGAACCTTCTTCTTGTCCTTATCACCCATTTCCCGGATGCTCCATGCTTCATCAACCACTCTCTCAATGTTCATAGTTGTCTCGACCATCGAGTCCAAGTCTTGCATGCGGTGACCCATAATTTTACCCTGGATGGACAACTTCAACCAATCTTTGAATCTCCTCACTTTGGCAATATCTGTGGCCACATAATCGTTGACAAAACAGGCTAACTTCATGAACATAGCCACATATTCCATCACCGCCATGGTCCCTTGCTTTAAATCTAAGAATTCTTGGGCTTTCATATGTCAAACAGCCGATGGAAAATACTTGCCCATGAAAAGTTCCCGAAACTCTCCCCATGTCATCGCCTCTAAATTCACGAAGCCTTTGCCCAATCCCACCATAGATGGGCTTCTCCTTCCAGCTGGAATGCAGCTAGTCTTATCTTAGTGGCATTAAAGGTGATTTCCATAGTCTCTAAGATATTGTCGACCTGGTGGAACCAACGGTCGGCCATCATCGGATTTGCCCCTCCCATGAAGGTCGGAGACTTGTGTGCCTTGAACTTTTGGAGGTTACTTGTGCCTCATTGGCCCACATTGGCACTAACATATACCAAATTAGTCGTCATCGTGCCAATAGCCTCCATGAAGGCTTGTTAATCAAAGGTCGGTAGTGGTTGGTTGTCATTCCGCCCACTGCCTCGGCCACGTCCCCTCCCTCTATTTGCCATCTACACATATGTCAAATAGCAACAGAGCATCTACATAGTATCCCAAGGTAGGGATCAAAGTTCAAACTTTGACATTTCTCCAGTTTGTCCCTCTAGTAGAGCAAGAGCCACCCACTAGTAGGTATCTACACCCTAAAGCATATCGTTCATTCTTTGTTTTTCGACCCCCAAGGTTATGTTATAGAACCCTAGTGTCTCTTTTCCATATACATTTCACCATGTATATAAGTCACATAACATGTAGCATTTAAAGTACATAACATGAAATACGCAATAAATGTAATGGTCTAGACCTATGTCCCTCAAGCCTCAGGTAAATCGTAAACCTAAGCTCTGATACCAAGTTGTGACGCCCCTAAAATCGGGGGTCCTTTGAAAACCCGCTGACCAACCGTCAACCCTCGAAAACAACCGTGAATGCCACATAACCCATCATCATGGCACAACATCCCTTTTCCCGGGATCATTCCCAAACGCATATCCTTTATACATTTAATCACATGACCTTTTCGAGGTCCAACATACCACCATTCACACTCCATTATTGCCCATTTACATCATTTGAATGAAAGGACATATAGCCCAAAAGCATAGTAAAGCATTCTTAAAATTGCAGATATTTGGAAAATCTACTAGTAGGTTTTGCCCACTGTCTCAGTTCTACCGGTAGGTTCTGCTACTGGAAAAGTTTTACCACAGAAAAGTGACGTTCTACCAGTAGGTTTTGCCTACTGGACCACATCTACCAATAGGTATTCCCAAAACCTATGGGTAGGTGTGCCTATAATTTGCCTATTTTATCTATTTTTGATTTCAAATCCACTCCAATCCATTCTGTATCAATCAAACACATGTATAATGAAGTTTTCACATTAAACATGGTCCATACAAATTCTATTACATTCATTTCCATGAATTTACATGCCAAAGCTAAGTTTTCATAGTGATTTTACAAAAACTCAAAATAAAGTCACATCTCGACTTTTATTCATCCTTTAGGGCTCGAATGAGAGCCGTCCATCGGTGTATATCCTGCACATGAAATATTTTTCCCATAAAGGGTGAGCCACGCTCAATAGGTTATCTCCTAAAGAAGCTACTCTCCAACCAAGATGCATATGAAATGTTTACGTGCAACATTTAACAAGCAATAACCATTCCAACAAAGAATATGCAATTCAATGTTAGAAATCACCATTTCATGCCATGAAATGAGATGAGACTCACTCATGCACTTCAACCTGAGCCTTCACCGGCTCCCATCACTCATATAATGCCATGAGCACAAATTGAGCATTTCAAGCCCCCGTCATTGATGTTACATATCCAATGACTATTTAAAATCTCCTGGTCTCCCTTGGGGTGGGTATTTATAGACTTACACCAAAGGGCACCCAACAGACACGGAATTTATGGACTTCCTCCAACGGTTCTGCATACACTAACACACTTTATGGACTATACACCAACAGATTGCGTATCCAATCACTGGGTCTCTCACCTAGGAATAGTCTAACCCTTTTTACTAACCTTGACCCAATTATCAATGCAAACATGTGACTCAGTCGGATCTTCGATCTAACTTTCTCGAGCCCACCCATCATCCACCAAGTATGGTGTTAGATGACAACCATGCACACACACCCACAAAATATGATGTCTCTATGCATATGCAATATAATGCACAATTTCAAAACAACAATCATGTCTAATATGCTATGAATGTCATATGGGCCAAATCCATCCCATTTCAATATATACCATGTCTAATTATATCATATGCATTGATGGCCCCTAATTAGTGTGTAAATAAAATAATTAAGTAATCAATTTTGTAAGATAAAATGACAAAACATTATGAATTATAGTTTGTGCGCAAATTAAAGTTTTAAATACTTTATGTTTAAATTTCAGGGTCAAATGCAAAAATACTAGAAAATACAAGGCAATTTTGCAAGACTTGAAACTACGAGGGACTAAGGCGTAATAAAGAAACATGGATAAATCAGAAGGCGACAAGTGGCAGCTCAAGAACAAGACACCTTGCACCACTGCAAGGGATAACCTTTAGGAAGGTTATGGTAGGGGTTAGGACCCCGCGACACATGGAAGCCCAAAAATACGACACACCAGTACACTGCAAGGCTTGACCTTTAGGAAGGGTGAGGTGGGGGTTAGGACCCCCCTCTTGGCCGAAATCTTCATCCTCCCTTATAAATATGGGTCTTGCCTTCATTCTTCAAGTAGGCTAACACCAAGCCTTCACAAGAATTCTCCCACGCCTCAAAAGCTAGCCAGCCATCAAAGAGATCAAAGAGAGCAAATAGAGAAAAAAAAGAGAGAAAGAAAAAGCCTTTGAAAGCTGGTCCATGATACACTTTTACAGTTACTTTGTATTTCTACATTTCTGTAGTATCTTTCTATTTGGATAGTTGAACTGCCGCCACTTTTTTTGTATTGAATGATATTAAAGGTGGTTGTGTTTCAATTGTTCCTTGTGAAAGAAGTTTTATTTTTAGTTGTAATGAATACCCACACTCCTTGCTTGTTTGTAGCAATGGAGAGTGAGTAGTCGTTTATACCCTCTAGTGCGAGGGGAACATATGTATATTATTGTTTAGATTATAGAAATGTTGATGTCTTATTTATATTTTATTTATTTATGTATTATATGTTTAATGCATGATATAGTGATGTGCATAATTCCGGTGATGTGCCTTGAATTATATCATCAGTGTATCATAAGATCAGCCGGTTAAGCAACTACGACGTTCCTACCGGTATGGCTTATCCTCCACCGGAATGCTGAGAATGTTTTACTGATGTGTGGTACAGAACCTAAATGATCCTCATGAATGGCTTGTCCTTCTGGGTTATTAAGGTTATTTAAATATTATATATTANGTGTGGTACGGAACCTAAATGATCCTCATGAATGGCTTGTCCTTCTGGGTTATTAGGGTTATTTAAATATTATATATTACTATATTGCTAGTCTAACAACCACGGCGTTCCTATCGGTATGGCTTGTCCTCCATCGGAATGCTAAGGATGTTTAACTAGTATATATATATATATCATAGATGACCTATTGGGTAATTCAAGTGTTCCTCATGAATGGCTCAGCCTTCTGGTTACTTGAATTAGTCAATTGGTATGTCTGTAATCAGCTTTCCTAAGAAGTTGTTGTGTTATGCTATAATACCACCAGTTAACCTAAGATGTGGCTATGTTATGGTTTATTATGTACGCACTTATAATCAAGAGGTCAAGTGAATAACTCAAGTATTCCTCATGAATGGCTTGTCCTTCTATTTTGCTTGGGTTAATCAATTGACGTAGATATAACCAGTTAGCCTAAGAAGCGGTTGTGTTATGATTTATTACCCTCAGTTAGCCTAAGAAGTAGCTCTGCTATGGTTTATATACATCAGACCAACTGGTTGACTTGCCAATAAAATGGAAGTTAACCCTGGTACGGTAGCATTTCCAGTATCTAACCAATCTAATGCATATAGTACCCTTAAACTGAAGGGTATCTTTTATATTCTTGTTGTTAAAGTATTTACTTGCGCACTTTAATTATTTACTTGCGCACGTTAATTATTTACTTACACACTTTACTTAATTATTTATGCACTTTATTTAAGTTAAACTAGCTGTCAAGCTAAGTTCACATCATAAGCTATCAAACATCATACTACTTCAAACAACAAATTTAATGTTTTTTTTTATTATTACTAAATTATTAAACTCTTCGTGGGATCGATACTTGGACTTAAAATCGAAAAAATTATAATTTGACCACTTATACTTGGGTGTATAATAATATAATTCAGACAACTAAAAAGTGCGAATCAATTTTTTGGCACCGTTGCCGGGGAGTTATAGTAATTTGAAAAAAAAATAAAAAAATAAAAAAATATTTGTTTACTTGTTTGATATGTTTATAGTTTGTTTGTTTGTTTTTAATAGTCTATGTCTATTCAGTCATTCGTAGGTTCTGTAAATCAATCAACTCCTACATCATCTTCCTCATCTTCTTCTACGTCTACACAAGAATCATTCAACTAAAGTATGACACAAAACATACCTAAGAATCAAGAAGAGAGAGAACAGGAAGTAGTTCAAAATGTTCAACCATTAAGAGAATATCTACATCCTACAAGAACTAATGTCCCGTTATGTTTTGCTTTTCCAACAGACGCTCCAAATATTAATATTAAACCAGGAACTATACAGTTACAACCATAGTTCCATGGTTTCGAAACTGAAAATCCTTATGTTCATATGAAAGAATTTGAAGAAGTCTGTGGAACTTTGCAAGATAATTCTGAAATGATTAAATTAAAACTTTTTCCTTTCTTGTTAAAAGATAAAGCTAAACTATGACTTAATTCTTTAAGAGTAAATTCTATCACGAATTGTCAAGCTTTGCAAACTGAGTTCTTTTAAAAAAAAATTCCTGTGCATCATACTAATGCATTAAGACGCCAAATAATGAATTTTGTTGTAAAAGAAAAATAAAGTTTTTATCAATGTTGGGAAAGATTTAAAGATCTTCTCCAAGCTTGTCCACATCATGCATTTGAAAACTGGACTTTAGTTGGTTTCTTTTATGATTCACTTCCATTTGCCATGCGACAATTTGTTGAAATGATGGCCCAAGGAGAATTTATGAATAAAAACCCTGAAGAAGCATTTCAATTTTTTGATACTATTTCGGAGAGTTCCCAAATGTGAGACTCAACTTCTTCCAACATTGTAGAAAATAAGCCATCTACATCTGAAAGAGAAAAATATGTATTAAAAGAAGATGATGAGTTAAGAGCGAAAATGACTAATTTATCTCGAAAACTAGAAGATTTGGAAATGAAAAAACTTAAGCAAGTATCTGTTGTAAACTTTATTGATCAAATATGTGAAATTTGTGCGTTGTCAGGACATCCTGCTGGGGAATGTCCAACTATTCTTGCAATCAAAAAAGTCTTAATTGAACAATCAAATGATGTTCCAACTTATACTAAACCATATTCAAATCCATATTCTAAAACTTACAATCCTGGATGGAGAAATCATCCAAATTTTAGTTGGAGAAATACACAACCTACAAATCAAATACAAGGTCTACAATAGGCACAATATCAACCGTATCTACCTCCATAGAAAAAAACTCTAGAAGACACTATGAATCAATTTATTCAGATTCAAATGAATTTCAATACTCAAACAAATCATGCATTCAAAGATTTTAAATCTCAAACTTCACAAAGTATTGAAGATATTAAAAGTCATCTAGCTAAGTTAACTCAGTCTTTAAGTACTACAGAAAAAGAAAATTTTTTGTCTCAACCTAAACCTCCACAAAGTCAAAATCAAACTAATTATATATCATCTGAAGCCTCGCCAAGTCAAGTACAAGCAGTCACGACATTGAGAAGTGGTAAGAAAATTGATAAAACTATTAAAACCAAGATTCCAAAACAACTACGTAAATCAATTCCTGTAAATGAACCACTTGAATCTGAACCTTTAATCGAAAAACAATCAGAAACACAGTGAAAAAGATCCTCCATGTCCTATTCCTTTACCTTTTCCTCAAAGAGTCAAGAAACCGCCATCTGAAAAAGATCAATCTGACATTCTTGAGTTATTTAAACAAGTAAAAATTAACCTTCCTTTGTTGGATGCAATAAAACGAGTTCCAATTTATGCTAAATTTTTAAAAGATCTTTGTACGATCAAAAGAAGAACTAATGTACCAAAGAAAGTATTTTCAACTGAACAAGTTAATACTATAATACATCAAGATACACTTCTTAAGTACAAAGATCTAGGTAGTCCTACAGTCTCATGTCTCATTGAAAATTTTCAAATTGGACAAGCCCTGCTAAATCTTGGATCTAGTTGTAATTTAATGTCATATTCAATATATACGCAATTAGGATTAAGTGAATTAAAACCTTCCAATGTTAAACTACAACTAGTAGACCAATCAATAAAAACTCCACTAGGAATTGTAGAAGATGTGATTGTCCAAGTTGATCAATTCTATTTTTCAGCAGATTTTATCGTTATAGATACAGAGCCATGTTGTGAAGGATGTTTATTTGAATACATACCTTTAATTTTAGGTTGACCATTCCTAACTACATCAAATGCATNAGATCTTCTCCAAGCTTGTCCACATCATGCATTTGAAAACTGGACTTTAGTTGGTTTCTTTTATGATTCACTTCCATTTGCCATGCGACAATTTGTTGAAATGATGGCCCAAGGAGAATTTATGAATAAAAACCCTGAAGAAGCATTTCAATTTTTTGATACTATTTCGGAGAGTTCCCAAATGTGAGACTCAACTTCTTCCAACATTGTAGAAAATAAGCCATCTACATCTGAAAGAGAAAAATATGTATTAAAAGAAGATGATGAGTTAAGAGCGAAAATGACTAATTTATCTCGAAAACTAGAAGATTTGGAAATGAAAAAACTTAAGCAAGTATCTGTTGTAAACTTTATTNACGTGAAGAATTGTTACCAAAACTTATAGAATCTAATGTCAAAGTTTTTAAGTCAGAATTAAAACCTCTTCCAACCAACTTAAAATATATCTTTTTAGGAGAAAAGGAAATATATCCAGTTATAATATTGNGCAATCAAAGAAGTCTTAATTGAACAATCAAATGATGTTCCAACTTATACTAAACCATATTCAAATCCATATTCTAAAACTTACAATCCTGGATGGAGAAATCATCCAAATTTTAGTTGGAGAAATACACAACCTACAAATCAAATACAAGGTCTACAATAGGCACAATATCAACCGTATCTACCTCCATAGAAAAAAACTCTAGNTATCTGAAATTCAGGAAAAAGAACTAACAAAAGTTTTGAAAAATCATCAAAGCATTGACCACCCATCAACTCGCAGAATACCTGTGGAGATGTATAACTCGATACCATACCGTTGTGTCCCATTTACCGAGTTCCATAATTTAACAAAATCGGGCGGAGTCTCCTTTTTACGAAGAGCTCCACCTAAGATACAACCTGTATACCATACAATTATATGACCCATTCAAGGTCCAACATACCACGTTGACCNAGTATTGAAGATATTAAAAGTCATCTAGCTAAGTTAACTCAGTCTTTAAGTACTACAGAAAAAGAAAATTTTTTGTCTCAACCTAAACCTCCACAAAGTCAAAATCAAACTAATTTTGTATCATCTGAAGCCTTACCAAGTCAAGTACAAGCAGTCATGACATTGAGAAGTGGTAAGGTAATTGATAAAACTACTAAACCCAAGATTCCAAAACAAATATGTAAATCAATTCCTATAAACAAACCACTTGAATATAAACCTTTAATCGAAAAGCAATCAGAAGTACAAAGTGAAAAAGATCCTCCATGTCCTATTCCTTTACCTTTTCCTCAAAGAGTCAAGAAACCTCCATCTGAAAAAGATCAATCTGACATTCTTGAGTTATTTAAACAAGTAAAAATTAACCTTCCTTTGTTGGATGCAATAAAACGAGTTCCAATTTATGCTAAATTTTTAAAAGATCTTTGTACGATCAAAAGAAGAACTAATGTACCAAAGAAAGTATTTTCAACTGAACAAGTTAATACTATAATACATCAAGATACACTTCTTAAGTACAAAGATCTAGGTAGTCCTATAGTCTCATGTCTCATTGAAAATTTTCAAATTGGACAAGCCCTGCTAAATCTTGGATCTAGTTGTAATTTAATGTCATATTCAATATATACGCAATTAGGATTAAGTGAATTAAAACCTTCCAATGTTAAACTACAACTAGTAGACCAATCAATAAAAACTCCACTAGGAATTGTAGAAGATGTGATTGTCCAAGTTGATCAATTCTATTTTTCAGCAGATTTTATCGTTATAGATACAGAGCCATGTTGTGAAGGATGTTTATTTGAATACATACCTTTAATTTTAGGTTGACCATTCCTAACTACATCAAATGCATTGATTAATTGTAGGAGCGAAATTCTGAAAATCTCATTTGGAAACATAACTTTGGAATTAAATATTTTTAGAAGTGCAAAACAACCTAGAGAAGAAGAAGAAGAAATATATGAAGTAAATCATGTTGAAACAATAACCCAAAGTTTTTTTGAAAATAATTTTCTAGAAAAAGAGTTATTGACATTAGAATCAATACCTGAAACTGAACCTGAAAATACATCTGGCAAGAATCTACAACGTGAAGAATTGTTACCAAAACTTATAGAATCTAATGTCAAAGTTTTTAAGTCAGAATTAAAACCTCTTCCAACCAACTTAAAATATGTCTTTTTAGGAGAAAAAGAAATATATCCAGTTATAATATTGTCGAAATTATCTGAAATTCAGGAAAAAGAACTAACAAAAGTTTTGAAAAATTATCAAAGCATTGACCACCCATCAACTGGCAGAATACCTGTGGAGATGTATAACTCGATACCATACTATTGTGTCCCATTTACAGAGATCCATAATTTAACAAAATCGGGCGGAGTCTCCTTTTTACGAAGAGCTCCACCTAAGATACAACCTGTATACCATACAATTATATAACCCATTCAAGGTCCAACATACCACGTTGACCACATCGGGTCCATTTATCCATACTTCCACATCATAAGTTATACATTAACATAGTTAATAAAAGTTCAAGGTTACAATTCTTTTACATATATTACATGTTAAACATAGTTTGAACAAAATTTTACAAAACAGTCATGGTTAAAGGCCATATGCCGGCCCCTTTTCACCCTTGAGGCCCTGAATAAGAGTCCTCTGCTTGTGCGCACGTTGCACCTAAAATTTTTCCCATATAGGGTGAGCCAACGCCCAGTAGAATATTTCCTATAGAGGCTACTCCCCATCCTAAGTGCATATGAAATATGCACATGCAACAAATAACCACCTTTTTCATTCCAAATAAGAATAATGCATTCAATGTTGGAACATGATAATGTCATGCCATGAAATGAGATGAGACTCACTCATGCATCTACTCCCGAGACCACACCGACTCCCACCACACAATGCGATGCATATGTGTAAAATATTTGTCTTTGATGGAATACATCCAAAGATCACCCTTTGAAAAACGCAATCCATGTTTTATAAAACCCATTCATTCTTGAATGTTTCCCATCAAATGAATATATTTTAAAACAAATATATGTGTCTTTGTTGGGTAGCAGATTTTTGGTGTCGCACTGCCAGCTCCGCATACCGATACACTTTTTGGACTTTTACCGTCGGAGTGTATGAACTAGTGACCGGGTTTTTCACCGAGGGAGTGTCTAGCCGTACTTGCTATACCCGACATATGTTTTTCTTGTGACTCTGTTGAACCTTGGTCTAACGGTATCGAGCTCAAGTTTTTCATGCAACCATGCAACTGTGCGACTTAATAGGATATTCCATTCTACTTTCCCAAGCCGACCACCAACTACCAACGATGATGATTGACCAACCATGCAACCACACACCCATGCTCATGGTTATGGATGCGTTTATCCCGTGCATATGCAATGTAATGCATCATTGCAAACTACTTCCATGTTCAATATGTAATGAATGTCATATGAACAATTTCAACATATCCCATGATCAATTTATATCCAAACATATAAATTTCATGATCATCATAATGCTAACATATCGTTAAGCATACATCAACATAACATTACAATTGTAAATCACATAATAAGCATGTAATTTCACTTTCCCACATTTTCCAAGCATGCTATTTTATCAAACACAACTTCAATTATTCAAGGTATTTTATCAAACACCTTCAAGGCACCAATCATGTAATCACATAATTCACTCATATTCATCGTATAACTCAAGAAATCATATTAAGTGATTTCTACCATTAACCACCTGTCAACCCATGGAAAGATCCATGAAGGTCACACAAACTGACATCACGTCAATAATATCCCTTTTTGTCCGAGATTTTAACTCACACGTGTAACCCGTGATCCTTTAATCATTTAATCTAATCGAGGTCTAACACACCTCGATATATATCATTTGAAATCAAAGAACACATAGTGATGAGCGCAAAATGTTGCATATTTGAAGGCTTCATTACATGCATTTTAACTCAACTTTTGCATGCAAGTACTTAGAGTGAGCCAAAATTATGAATAATGTTGATATTTGGATGTTGCAAGTATTTATAGCATAAATAAAGTATTTTAGAACCTTGAAACTATCTTGGATGTGTGGTGAAGGTATGGCCACATTACATGAGGATTTGGAGGCTTAGAAGTTAAGAAATCAAAGAGGTATTGGTGTTTGGTAACAAAGGTACCAGCACTAGCTCCCTCTGGTGGAAGTACCTCTGTGTTTCTCCATTTTGACCATGCTCCACTCAGAATTTGGAAACTTTCAAAACCAAAAAGGTGTATATCTAGATGTCTTATGTATTGTATCAAAATTTCAGCTCAATCCAACGGTTGGATCAAAAGGTATGACGATTCTACGACAACTACTCTGGAGCAGAAAAGTGTACCGGCTTTTCTTCACCCAATTTCTATATCCATTGCAAATCCTTTCTTACAAGATTTATTTAGCACATTTAGGCACCCTTTTCCCACACTTAACATACACTAATGGTGCATTCAATAAGATAATTTATCTCAAGTCATGCCACCCATCCTCAATACCCCTGTTTAACTAAACCATCAATTTCAAACTAGAAATTGATTATATCCTTTCTACACCAACTCCATAACCATAGGCAAGTGAATTACATAGTTCAATATGCCTACCATTTTTCCATCCAACCAACTATGGTAGGAAAATTTTAAAATACACAAAACAATCCATATAAACCCAATTTTCTAAGAGTTTACACTAATAGCTTCCACATATCAAATGTGAGCTAAAACTTGGTTTTTCTTCCTTCTCTTTTAATCTCCCTCACTTTTGGTTTCCAACAAGCAAGAAGACACACACACACACTGATGTATGAGTTAAACATACTCACTTTTCTACATATTAAAGCACACATAACTTCCATCTAAGAAATTACACAAGTACTTCCACATAGCAAAACAAAGTAGGACTTGAATCAAACCCATTCTACACCTACTTCCTCAAGGCATAAAATAACATTTACTATTCACAATTGACAACACACATGTTATACATAGCTCATGCTACTAACACATTCAATTTTCAAGGGATTTCACAAGTGATTCCCACATATCACATATAACTAGAAATTGACCTAAGCCATTTCTACACCCTTTTTCATTCCCATTTTATCTATTTCACATGCATAGGTGAGTGATATATATATA